>JALPQI010030576.1:0-306155 GCA_025490895.1 Thaumatotibia leucotreta | reverse complement strand
CTTTGAAACACTAAGACCTTTACAGGATTATTGCCGATAGTCTAAGGAGTCACTCATTTCATTTTTCTCCCGTGTTAAGGGCCACACACTGTATAATAAGTAAATTTCATATTACGGCCATGCTTTTTTGAGCACTTTTAATATGTGATCAGAGAATGCTACAAATCTCTAAATCAAAAAGGCGTGGACATAATCCAAATCAAATGTTTTGAACAAACCTAAACCGTTTAAATCACGGTGATAAGAATTTGCCAAGTGTAACAACACGTGCTCGATTTATCAAGTTACAAATCTCGCTTTTTACCTAGTTAAATCCCACCCACACTCTAGACAGCGCAATGAAACCCAAATCGGGAGAATTCCTACAGGACATTTTATGGATTGCACATTATTTGAGCGACACTTCGACGAGGCATGCTCGTCAAATTCCCATAAAACTCCCGGCCGTTTATCTCAGTTCGTTGATTATCTTCAATTAGATACCGCATTGTAAAACTTGCAACACATAGACAAGAAATCTATGACCTGACTACTGTCGCCACTCTTATCCTCTTATAAAAAAAATCTGAAGTGAATAGTACTATGTATAGTCATAGATTTATTAAACTTACTTACATGAACCTGTGCATCTGTTTCAGAACAATCAATTTACAACAAATATTGAAGTCTCCATTACTGGTTAACATTTTAGACAAAGATTTTGATAGTGGTTCAGTGGATTCCTCCTAAAATGATAATACTTGACGCTGTTGACTTACCGCGAACTCCGAAGAAATATTGCAAGATTCGGAGATTTTTCTTTGTCACACCAACGTCATTAGATTGACAGAGAGAAATCCCCGAAATTTGCGAACTTCGGTATTCGCGGTAGGGCCCCTGAGTTTTGTGAAACATACTATCTCTAGTGGCAAGCATTGATCAGTCGTCCGTCTCCGTCGGTTCACATGGTCTCATAATCGCCGCGACAACTGCTCAGTTTTTGCGCTCACGCCTTGTATGGCTGTTTCCACATAACACTCTGTCTTGTGGGCGATATCTATTATATCCTGACCTATAGTTACATTAGAACTGTTCGTAGTTAGGGATCACGCTTATATTTGGTTTCAAGGTAAAGAGAGTAAGTAACATTGTTATTAACGACATCCACTTGGCAATATTAAGAGTGCTATACACCAGTAAGATACTGTCAATGGATCTCACAGCGGAATAATTGGAGTCATGATGATCGGAAAATAAGAGACATTCTGATTGACTGTGGATATCCTAGCTAGAATGATAAGTAAGATGAACTCAGTCATGGGTTCTATCTTTAACAGACCAATAGTCTTAAGGCACTTAAGAATCATAACGTGTAGTTATGTAAGAAAATTAGACCTTAAATGTATTAAGATAGCTTTTGTGGTCTTTGGTAAAAACAAATATGTGGCCAGACTTGCCGGAACTTGTTGTGTCTGACGAGATTTTGCGGAATTAATTAGTGCGTCTGGCTAATATTTTTTTTTTCTTGAATTCAATTCTAAGATCAATTCTAAAATCGAGAAAAATTGCAGCGCTCCTTCATAGAAAATACGAAAGATGTTTTCTGTTACCTGTCTGTGACTATATATGCTTAGAACTTTAAAATTAATAAAGCTACGCAAAAGTTTTTATACCGACATCAATTTACAGATAAAGTGATACAACAAGAAGGTTTTAGTATCAAAATTGCACCAGTGCGAAGTCGGTCTCTAGTGTTTTATAAGAGAAAACCATGCAACAACTAAAGAATGTTATGGCAGCATTGATTCAGTATATCAGATCGGCACCTGCGCCATTGAGACCCGATGTGGCGCCTGCGCGAGAGCATCTCACGAGGAAACATAATACAGTTAGCCCTCAGACACGCGTGTCCGTGTGTGCTTGCAAGGAACACTTACTCACTAGACCAGTACACAAAATAGAAAGGTAAATAATATAGTAAGGTATTTAGTGACCGACCCATGAGTTGTCAATTAACAGTTAGGATAGATTTTACTCGATACGTAACGCAGTCCATCGCGCTTGCTCCAATAAATAAGTACCAGCGCGATATAATGCTTTACGTTACGTATCGAGTAAAACCTAATGTATCCTTTACTTTCCAACTCATGGTACGGCTCCATGCCAATAATACGAGCTATCGCATAGATGCTGCTTGTATTCTTAAAACAACGATATGATATTGAAATTGAAAAAATAATTTAAAACCTACATTTTCTTTGACAGATAGAGCAACGAAAGATGGTATCTCGTTTCTCGACACTGCCGGCATAATCAATAGTCTCTATACCTACTAACTACTAACATACCTCTATCCCATTGATGAGTCGCAATGCAATGTACGAATTGTTGAAAAAACAAACAAGCAAGGCAGTTATTTTCACAATTTCGCAATCGAATGTTCAGTGACGGCTTTTCTACTTTATTGCAATAAAAATAACTGGTTGCAAATTGCAATAAAGTAGGTACTTTTATTTTTCCTCCGCATCTCTTATTGCTGATAAAAGTTCGCTGCAAATATTGAGAGCACGAGTAAACTTAAAATTCATAAGCCATAAGTCTGCAATGCTGGGTTGCGGTAAACATTCCTTACTTTAGAAGATAAAATAGAAGCGAGAAGAGGTAGGGTAAAACAGAACTACGTACCTTCATACAATTTCTACTTCCATTTTGCCTAGTACTGCTTAAGAAGAAACTGTCACATATGGTATCAGGAAGTCAAAGATCTTATTTAGAGAACAAAAGCGTAGCTCTAAAGCGATGATGACGTGTCTGAGCATTTTTCAAAAAGTTTATACATTCAGATCACGTCGATTTTGGAAAATGTAGTGGATCTTGTATAAGCAAGCCTACCATTTATTGACAATATTTATCAAAGACGTGATCCTAAATACAAACACTTTGCATAATTCTCATCTCATCTCTCGAGTATTATAGTGGAGGAGTATAGTACTGTTTTAAAGCTTATAGCGTAGTCTATTTGGGGTAACCTGCAACATGTGCAGGCGAGAGGCTAATTTACACTTATTAGGTTTCCCGTTTGGAGTTTACTGCTGCGCCCGCGCCGTTCCGAGAACTCTCATCGTTTCGCTTCAATTTGGAACGCAAAAAGTAAACATGCGATAAAAGAGTTTCGTTAATTTTATACCCGTGATAGATGGGAAATTGACCATATCCTTTTTACCGACTTCCGAAAAAGAAGGTTCTCGATTGGACTGTTTTATGATATTACATATTAGCTCAGGAATCAAATTAGGTATGCAGGTATGTTACTAATTATTTCTTTTATTTTTCTTGTTTACGCGTGACATGGGAATTCCTGAAAGATCGACGAAGTTGGAAATTTGTTCTCAATGGATTATTAATTAAACATACAGTTACCAAACCTACTAATACCGCAATGTACCAAAACCTATTAAAAATCTTCCACATTTAAAGTCACTAAAAATCAGCACAAATAAGAGAGAGGAAAGATTTTTTACCACAGGATTTAGAAAGATTACTAAAATACAAAAGAACCGAAGTATTACCGCGACTTTCAAGAATAAATAAAAAACAAAAATCCTAGCATTTGTCTCTGTTGCTCCAACAAAAGCATTATTAGAGTAACAGATACGGTACGTTCGGTATACAGTATGTTATAATTATGAGAATTTTGAAGTTTGCTGTAGGCTTACTGTACCTACTTTGAATGAGAGGAGTTGCAAGTGCGTCAAGGCTATGGGAAGCAAGCCAAAACCACGCCAACTCTTCGCATCTAACCAAGCAGTTTCACACGAGCAAATAATTTAAAAACGTCCAATAAATAAGCGTAATTTCCTAGTGGCAGGAAGTCGCTGCCGCATAAACCAGCGACGATAGACCACGCTGGACTTTTATGCACCGCACGGATATTTTTTTGTTTTTATTGGAGAACATACTCACATAATATAGTTATCACAGTTTGACAACTAAGCAATGCACGCGTTACATTGATCGTTAGAAGGAAATCTGGGACGTAGTATAAACCCTATTAGGTTACTACTTAGGTATTTACTTGGAAATTAGATCAAGTTTCAGAATTAGCATTAGTCAGCAGATAGTAGTAGTAGCTCTAATACTATTTTACGTGATGATCCAATTATTTAGTGACCCTTCAGAAACTTTCCTTCTGAGTCCCAAAACCTAACACAACTGGAATTCATAACTTTTTTAGCCACCTTGTAAAGTTTTCGTAGTTTCGTTACCCTAGAAATCCCTCAATATACTCGTACCCAGTTTCTGACAATATCCACTGAGTTCACCAAACCCTGATCCTGGTGATCATATTGGTTGGATGATGGTATTGAAAGATTTTATTTATCGAATTGCCCACTAATGTCTATAAAACTATCACCACTCTAGTGGGAGATTTTAGTCGATTATGTAGTTATTGTGCAAAATTTAATTGTATCTACCTATTATTTTGTAGGTACATAAAAGCACAGAGAGTGAGGGACCCAAAGTTTCACATTACCTACATACATGATTGTATTAACATTAACGTGTCAAGTTACAAACATTCCATAATTCAACTCCGCAACGACGCCCCGTCTCTCCAGATCACCAATTGCGATGTCATCGGCGCCGTAACAATATAAAACGCGATAAATGAAGCATTTCCAACGAACGGTAGTTTATTATAAAAAGCGGTATATTTCGAGGCAACCGTGGGATACGGGTACCAAGCCGGACCAGTCCGCAAAAACTATCGGGATTAGTGATGTGACGATGACGATTCTCAGAATATCAAAATAATTTTTTGGCCATTCGGAATGGGGAATGTAATTTATTTCATCTAATTAGAGTGAAACTGCGTATGTTTTGGTTTTATTGGTTGAACTACATTAAATTCCGCCGTTAATATTCTTATGTCTAAAAAATGTTCAATGCCTACAGGGGCTAAAGGCACTTTCATTTTAGATGCAATTTGCAAAAGCAGAAAGGTAAATTAAATTTTAAGTTGTTAGTTCTCGTAAATACATATCTAAGATTTAAAGTAACATTTTTGTTTTAGTATAATTAAAAAACCACGAAATTCGTACGCAAGTTAATTATTTGTACTGAACGGAAAGTAATTACTAATTATTGTCATACATTATTATTGGTCATAGACACGAACTAAAATCACAAGATTCTGTCATATAAAGATAGCAAATTTTGAAATAAAACTATGAAAACGGATAAACTCGCGTATATTAACTTTAACTTCATTCCGACGTTTTTCGAACACTTTACAGGATTCGTGGTCTGCGGGTATGCGTTTTTATAGTTTTATTTAATGTGTAATCCTCGCAGTAACCGAAGAAAATATTATAGTAAATTCTGTTTACGGTATTATACAAACTTCAAAATATTTATCGCCACAATAACTTACGAAGTAATATGAATAACATAATATACATATTTGTACTTAGCTAACTCACTAGTATAAAATTAAACTTAAAAAACTATGGTGATGGAACTGTTTATAATATAACCGTTTTATTCACATTTAAAATACGGCAATTAACTATTATGACTTATTTTAATAATATGAAAAGTAAATGATGGTTCTTTCTTTTTTAATCGCACCTAATGCTTCTGAAAAGTTCCGTATAACAGGAATATCTGGGCCCAACACTAATTGAGACGTGCGTCGCACGCGTCACCCGTGACGGACGGCCGGCGCGGGCGCAGCGCAGATCGCCAGATATGCAAATAATTACATGCCGCAGCGGGATTACGGCCATTCCAAGACTAACGGCGATTGTGCACGATCCCGGGACTTATTAGCCGGTATTGCACATAGAATTTCGAAATTCTCGGAATTTGATTTTCTAGCAATTCGACTGCAATTACTGGCTATAGTTCCCTGGAAATCAGAACTGGACTGGCAATCAATTATTGCGCGGTCTGACGGAGCTCGTCCATCAATCTAAGGTCCTCGATCCGTCATTGCTGGATCGGTTCACTGGTGAACTCATTCGGAACTTTTATTTTACTCCATTTTCAGAAGTATTCGTTTCAATAAAAATGCCGTTTGTAGGATGAAAATGAAGTTTCAGGATGCTTAGCCATGCCAATCGCTAGCGCTTAATCGTCAATCACAAACGAAAGGCAGCTAACTGTCTTTGTCGCACTAATATGAAAAAGTGACAAAGAGGGAAAACTACGGTACGCTATCAAGCGTTAGCGATTGGCGACTTGGCTAAGCATCCTGGTGTCACTTTAAGGGCCTGTTTCACAATCTCCAGTTAAAGCTATCCGTCAGATAAAAATAACACGCTCTCTTTATTCTTCCAGGTGAAAGAAAGAGATAGTGTTATTTTTTATCTGACACATAGCTTTAATTGGAGATTGTGAAACAGGCCGTAACTCTCGTAAGCTATTTCAGAGTGCGGAAGCAGCCGCAGTCTCCTGTGCTCCTGTCGGTCGTGACTGACAGGTGGAATAGCAGTCTGAAAAGGCACTAGACTAAGTTCTGGACTTAAGTTTTAGGCAAATAGTTATTTAAGCTAACCATAGTTTTGTAAGCCGCTTAAGTACTAAAACATTATGAACTCCAATAGTCTGATATAAATGCTTTTTTTGTAGCACGGACTGATTTTTTCTCTTGTTTTTTCTTTCTTTCTTTCCAATTGAACAAATGGCAGTTATTTTAGTGACTATCAAATAACAGTCCACATACCGATTTCCCAAATTGATTGACGGGATCGATACCTACCTCAAAATGAAACTGGAATAGATAAGTGCAAGTTAGACTTGCGCTCCAAGAGTTCCAAGACTCTCCGAGGCCGAGTGCTCTGTACAATCACATCTTTTTCTAAAAACTAACTGAATTTTGTTTGAGGGTTTAGCTATTTTTGGGTTGGTATAGCAAAACGTTCCTAGTGCATGTATGTAGGAATTATGGTATTTAGATTTACCTTATCCATCGAAATCCCAAAGGGCTCAAGTACTTTGAAGGATAAATTGATAGATATTCTCTGAAAATAAATAATGATATCCAAAACATCTAAGTATCAGTCCGACACTGTCTGGTCTGAGAAATCACTTTAGACTCTAAACTAACTCTATAGGAAATAATCTCGATAATCGACAGCGTTTGTATGAGAAAACGGCCGCTCCGGATATTTCTTAAAGTCAATAGTTAAAATTGGTGCAATAGTGTCCTGACCATGAGCTGTCAGCGTGAGCTCAACTGTATAGACCGCGTAACTTACTTTCTGTGCATCTCGGTTATACTGCATATTGGTACCATCCTGAGGGGTAACATCTACACCACACAGTCGTGCCTACCATAAACTGCCGCGTGCGTTTAACATGGATTTATTTTCCATCCATCCCGCTTGTACTCGTGGATTGATACGAAGGAGAGGGACAGTAAGTCCGCGGTGGCAACTCATGGTAAGCGCAAATAACTAGAGTGTGGCGCAACGCGACGTTTTGGCAAACGACGGTTCAATTGCAGTCGTTTGTGTCCCGGCTGTCCCAGGCCGAGGTCCGAGGCATTAGCATGCGATGTTATTCGGTAATTGCTCGCTCGCCTTGGGCCTGGGCTATTCTGAAAACCGCTTATAGTTCCCATCACATCATCATCATCATCAGCCTATAGATAGTCCACTGCTGGACGTAGGACTCTGCTATTAACTATGCGTATAAACACATTAGGAGGTAAATGTTCATAATCGCCACGCTGGGCAAGCGGATTGGCGATCGCAGTAATGTGTCCACTATGATGACGCTGCTGCCCATCATCAATCTTTTATCCAATAGTCGTCAGGGATACTTCAATCGCTCGACTCTTACAACGTTACGACACCCGCAGGAGGAGTTGGGGTGGTGAGAAATGTATTCTTACTGCCGTCACCACACGGCTGACACATATTTCACCATATTTTGCCCATCACATATTTTGCATAAAAGTTCATCCCTAGAATCCTGGATCCTTAATTACAAAACATACTTGAAAATGTCAGTGATTGCTTTTTATCACTTAATTATACTTAATAAATCTGAGTTGTATCTTGTTTATTGTCTTATCTCCCGATCTTCAATTTAGTTTATATTTTAAAAACAAACGGGTTTTAATAGCGTAAACTTACGTTTTATTATGTCTATGACCGTATAACGTTATACCCGAAACGTCAGGACTCAGGATATAATTACAAGTAAGTTTACGCGATTAAGACCCGTTTGTCTTTAAAATATGAGTGATAATCGTTAAAGTTTAAATTCAATTTAGTTTTTTACAGCTAGCACTGAAAGTAATTGAGTATTTTTTGCATATATAATTGTGAGAGGAGGTAAATAAGTCAATACGAGTATTACATGCTTGTGACTGAAACAAGATAATATATCTTGGTTGAAGAGCTGGTTTTAGCAGCGTCTAACGCAATACTAAGAGATGTGAGATGTCATCTGTTTTCGTGAGAAAACCCCGCCTAGTTCCTCGAAGAAATTGAAAGGCGTAGGTATATGGGTCAAAATTCTTTTCGTTGTCTTGTTTCATACCACTCTGTCACGATTTTAGTAAAGTTGCTGTTTCGACTGAGTATAAAAAAAAACCGGTGCACTTGTATTTCTCTTTCACCCTAGATTTTAATCCATACATCAAAAATTGGAAACAAAACATCATCTCATACAAAAATCACAACTTTGTCACGTTTTTTAGGGACACAAAATAAGACAACGAAAAGAATTTTGACCCACATACAGTTTCCAACCCCCTTTGGGACAACGTGGGGACTATAGCCCAATTGATCTTAAAGATGAGACATATGCCAGCAGTTTGACATAGCATTTGTACTTACAACGCAAAAGTATTCTTTTTGTTTATATTTGACTGTCATAACAGACTTCAACAACATTCCAGGTAAAACAATGAGTATTTTATCCGGCAGAATCACCCGCTGCGCCATCGCACGACGCAGCGCGGGCGCAGCGCGCGGGGCGCGGGGGGCACGCGCGTCACTTTCAATGGCCGGTAATTGCCGGATCCTTGACCCGGCCATGCTGATCCAGAGAGCGGATTCCGAGATCCACGGCAACTCATTTACCTATTGTCCTACGTTTGTACACAACCAATCCGAACCCTAGGCCATTCTACTACCATGTGGCTTATTGTGATCAAGCATGCTCCGCGTCACTTTAGCACTTGCATACTTGTCAGAATGTGACAGCAATAACGACAAATGATTCAATACGGGACCATCATTAATCATAAGCCTACGATCAAAGGCAAGACAAGGTGTATATAAAAATGTTTAAAAACATGTCCCAGGTCCAGTGCACTTTGATTCTATGCAATAAGAACGTCGTAACATATTTATAAGAGGATTCTATCGATACACATTTTTTCACTTGACTGTACATGTCACAGTGACAACGAGTAAGATATTTCTTACAGTTTGCTTTATGGTGTCACTTTGTCATAGTTCCTGAGTAGCCTAGGGTTCGAAGTGTACACGGCAACCCGCTTCCACAAATTATTTTACATTAAATTGGAAATGCGACTGGAATCGAACAGATAATATACTGTCTTGTTTTGCTCGCTGTTTTGAGTATAGTGAAAAGTCACCATTAAATGTATCGGAGCTGCCAGGGTGTTCAAAAATATGTGCCGGCTCAGATATTTGGGAGCATAATTATTTGGGACTGCTCATATCATATCTATGTGATGTAGTTATACAAGAGAGGAGTAATGGTTTATTTTTACTTTTACTTGGCCACTGAACTTAATGATACTTACCCTTACATCAAACTTACGAAACTACGAAGAAAATACAAAACTGCCATTTGCTCAATGTTATTCAGCAACAAATTTGGATCTTTAGTATAACAAAACCATAAATATTTTATTAACGGCCTTTATTTTATTGTAAGTAGTTAGGTATTAGGCTCGTATTACAGGTTTAGCTATATGACTTAAATCTCCATTTCAAACTAATTCAGATATAGTTGAGTTAGAGAAAGACTCATTATTTCAGAGTGTTGCACTAATTTCTACAGAAAGATTGAGTATATGGCATATGTATGGCAGATGAAAACTTAACTTACTTGCAGAGATTGATAAAGAAAATTAAGATTCAAGTACCTACGGGACAACCTAAGCTTCATTTTCACGCTCACTCACAAGTAAGTAGAGAAAGCTTACTATTTTGAAGTGTACTGCAATCATTTTTAAAGAAAGATTGAGTATATGGCAATGGCAGATGAAAACTTAACTTACTTTCAGACCCTGGTTAAAAATTGAAGATAGCCACTTACAAAGGATTATCTGACACTATATCATGCTTATCATTATCAGGGAGACGACGTTCTCATGTTCCGAGTTCCGAGAAGAAATTTTCGCAGACCATCCGGCGAAGGCGGTCACATACTTAGGAAAAGCCATCTAAATTACTGTTACGGTGACCACACGCTGTTACCACCGTAACGGAACAGCACGTTAGCAGAATATGACCACGTCGTTAAACGCGTGTAATGGAATATTACATCATTCACAGTTATCCGAAGAGCAGTTATCGTAACCAAATAAACCCAAGAGCGGCGCGCCACAAAGTGCGCAGTGACAATATGCCTTTGTTTAAACTAGACAAGTTATTAAACCGATCGATGGTATCTTTCACAGAATTCTTAATATGGTCGAAAGCAATTTAGCGTCGCGGCTTAACTTTAACCTTCGATCTACTCATTTGAAATGCTATTGTTCCGATGGTATCGCCGCGCTCTGCTCGTTAAAGTCGGAATCAATTACTCAGTCATGCGCCTGGGCAGGCCAGGGGGGGAGGGCTGCAGGAGAGGGGGGGGAGGGGGCACCCGAGCGCGGACCCCGCGGCTCACTCATAACTATGGATAACATCCTATTGAATATTGTATGGTACAAAATGTCGTCGCGTCGCCGGGTGTTTTGCGGGTGTCCGTGTAAATCACGGAGCAATAAAAGAGGCTTTACAGGTGACGGATGTAGCGAGTTGCTGTCTTGTTCGATTTGTGAAATGTTTGTGAAGTTATGGATTGTGGGTATGGATGGTCAAAGTCGCCTAGGTTTATAATAGATTGGATATAACAAAACTAATTTAATTATAATTCTCATAAAATTTTTACACATTCATGTGGCGCTCTGTACCTGTACTAAAATTCAAAATATTCATATCTCGTACGACGCGTAGAGTGATACCTGAATAGTCCTGAAAGAGAAACTGCAAAACAATTTCAAGCACATCTCAAGGATCTCTTTGTCACTCCAATCGAGATTTCATCAGAGTAACAGAGATCAGGCTGCTTCGAATTAACTATTTACGAGGATCGTGGTAAACCTTCAGGATGAAACAGCGGCGTAGATCAGTCATAGTTCAAATGCAATCGCTTGTTCTTTTGTTTTCCCGCTCGCTTAATGTTCCCGCATGCCAGCACCCATTACCTACACTGCGCTCACGCATCCCAAACGCACTTCACCTGAAGCCCTACCGCGAACTACGATCGACGTGTTGCCTCCTTGTCACACTTACGTTCGAATTTACAAGAGCGTAAGAGAGGCGATATCTCGTCCATGGTTCACGGTAGACCCTTTGAATATAAAGGTCTTGTAATGGAATGCGAACAGTAAGAACCTACTTAAAATGGAAGTTTAATTTTAAGACACAGTAAAAAGCGGGATTTTATTTTATTAAGCATGGATTTCAAGAATATCTCACCTAAATACGACGAAATATATTATCACTTTTTACTACTTCCTCGTGACGCGGAATTTTGCGGGTGTGTGAAATGTAATTTCAGGAACAACTGCACATTTAACATAAGAGTAAAGTGACAGATCAAAGGCAGCCGTCCCTATAGACCACACTCTTTTTTTCACATCCAAGTATGTACCATAAACACCCCAACAATGCTTGTGGGAATAACATGTTAAGAAGCAATTTCCGACACCCTGATGCTGTCAACTTTAAATTACTGGGGCCATGTCGGGCGTCTCTACGGTATTGCAAAACTTATCTAGTGACCTATGGATGTCTACATACTACCTTACAAAAAAAGAAACATCAAAGTTATTAATCTGTGCACTAAAGTCAACCTTGAGTGCAACCACGACTGTTGCGCCCGCGCCGGCATCCGCGTTACCACGGCATTAACATTGCTTACTCAAGCTTGATTAAGTCTATTACAAAAACCAGCTTAACATAAGCTCACAATCCCCAATGATCATAAGAATAGGTAGTGAATAAATACTGGTTTATCTTCGCCGAAATAGTTACAATTGAAATATCACCAGCTGTTGCAATTGCCCCTGACTCGGACATGGGAACATAACTAACATATCGCTGGACATGTTAAACACAACAATGCTTGTGGGAATTCACGATTTCTGTTGCAATTGTAGCACTGAATAGATACGTGTTTGGGAGCTATTGAGTTTTCTAAAATATAGAAAAACTGAAATAAGTTAAGAAATAATATCTATACTACAACAATCTGCAAAACAAAATTACAACGTAATTGCTTATCAAACGATTTTTGTATAATTTTGTTTTACAAATTCTTGTATCTTGTATTCTTGATCTTTTTTTTCTACGATCTCTATCTAGAGGAAAACAACCAGATACACTAAACGATAGTTTGCTGAAACTAAAATAAAGCTTCGTTTTTGTAAAATTCTGAGGTTTTAAATAATAGTTTACCACGTGTCATACGCATACAATTACAATAGTATAATTTAATAATGGGCTATCAATTTATTTTCTATTGAAAAAAAGACTTAGGCGCATAGCCAAAGACAGTTGTTTAAAAAAATCGCTTTAATCATATGATGTTTACTATATAGGAAGCTAATGAGATTTTAAAAAATGTCACTATCTAGACTGAGCTGTTCTTCCACCAATATAATTCAACGAGGTTCCTACAAAGTTTCTTCAAGTTTCAGTAAGATTCGTAACTCTTAGGTAAGTTCTCTATCCAGATACATTTTATATCCGAATACTGCACAGTATGCAGGTTGTAGTATCGTAGAATATTGATAATTTAAACATTTTCAGCAAATTCATATACATTAAGTATCCGTGAGAGTTTAGAGGACCTTAGAATAGAACTGGTTGGAAATTGCTCATCCTTCGCGTCCCGCGGCGCGACATCGGGCAAATGCCACACTAACAGCAATTCACCAATGATAGACCGTACGTCAAGGTCTTAAGGTACACGAATGGGTAGTCAATTTTTACAGCAACGGACATGGTAAGCTGATGTTAGGCTATTGAATAAATATTAATCTGCGGCGTGGAGTGTTTACGAATGAAGACATTAGCGAGGTAAATGATGTGACCTGCCGGCGGGGGTCGCCGTCGGTTGGGCAACTTGTTATAAAATGCTAATACGAGTACGACGGTTGGTCCTTCTCTATTTTGGAGGAAGTACCAAGGGCGCCGTTCCACTAGTCGAGGACCTGGCTTTAATTGGTTGAAAAAAGTTCGATGCTTTGGCTCGGACTTCGCGACTCCATGATTCGCGGCAAACTGTAAATTTTTTCGCGATTATGACACTGATATAGGTATTTGAAGAGCTTTTCCTATTGGCTGAAACCAAACGACCGTCGATAGTCATGTGAGATATATATCACAAACTATTTTGTGTGACTGAACTGAACCATTAGACATCAGCTGTTACAATTTGTTAGTAACCATTCTGAGTGAAATAAAAGATAAATTTAAAATAAGTACGACACTTACACTTCTTTACACTTGGGTAACTTGTGATTATTATGTACCTTCTACAAATTAGAATTACAAGCGAAGCGTAAAATCTAAATTCAGAATGAAACGTAAGATTTTTGCGTTTTCCTAATTTTTACTTCATAATCTCACATCGTCCATCTTCTTATACTCGTCTACATAGTGCTACATTTTCGGCTTCAGATACCCATGTGTGTTGTGAGATATCAACATAAATAGTATGATGTTCTCCAAGTGAAAATACTACAGCTACTTATTTGCTCAATGTATTTCCTACAAACGGAAAAATGAAAAAAAAAAAGAGATACAATGTGGGCTTCAAGATTTTTAAATGATTTCCTTCTTAGCTTAACCTTTCAGCAGTAGAATGGTGTTTAATTCAAATCATCATCATCATCATATCAGCCGAAGACGTCCACTGCTGAACATAGGCCTCCCCCAAAGACTGCCACAATGACCGGTCCTGCGCCACCCGCATCCAGCGGACTCCTGCAACCTTCACCAGGTCATCGAATAGGTACAATCATTTATTAATACTTATGACATTCATTTCTACACCTTACGGGTTTCACGTAGACTAGTGTTTCAATAAGTCACATTCAATCTTTGAGGCAGTAAAGGCATATAGTTTGGTTGTAATTATTACGCTGCAGGACTTTTTTCTAATCTGAAGGATAATTCGAGTCATGAATAGTGATAGAGTTGGTTCGTTTAGCCCGTGTTTATGGTAATCCCGGGCCACGGGACCCCACGTCTAGTACCCACCGTCAGTTAATGTCCCCGCTGCGTCGTAAATAGCTCGAAACGTGACACGATTCTCGTCGTTTAGCCACGTACAAACACACGATTAAACGTATATGTGTACAGACTAGCCGTGATTTCTTCCACATTTGTTTTCGATTAGCCCACATGCCTCTCTAGTTACAGACACAGGTGTTTCGTCCATTATTGCTCAAGCCACACAAAAACCAGTATTCAGTTCCGCCGGCCAATGGTTTACATTAGCGATATTAAAAATCGATAAATATTTATTTACGGGTGAAGACGGGATTTAGTAGTATTTACTATTTATGAGTCGTTACGAGGGATTTACAGATGATGGCTGTCAACGTTTCTGTAAGGAGGTAATGACCGAATGTGTAAAAATGCTTTAAATCTTTACGTGTTAATGAACTGTATAATTTAAGTTCCGGTTCATTTCACAAGTGATTCATAAGAAGCTTAATATAAATCAACTATGAATTTGACTATCTATGGGTAGTTTTATTTGTTTCTAAGAATACTTTTGCCCGTAGGACTCTTAGTAAGCAACGGACGAAAATCAGAACAAAATCTGGAGCTTGTAATTTTGAGTATTCAATTTCTTAGTTCTAACACTTCTAGTCGGCTGAGAACTCCTGTCACATACTATTTAGTTTGCAGTTCAGTCCAAGGTCCACTTGTAAAATCCAGAGTAAAGTTACACCATTTACCTACACACTTTTAAATGGTTCATAAATATAGACAGAAACAGTTAACCCTGTGTTAGTTGGATTACCCCTGATTGTGAAAGTGAACCTAAGTAAATTGTTCTAAAAATCCTTCATTCTTAAAATTGCGTTAATCCGTCAACCGGTCATGGTCAAGTTCGTCGGTCGGTCACTGAGTTTGGACGCATGATTTAACTATGATTACTACATAAGTAAAACAAAAATCCTTTCCTATAGCGAATTGGTTCGATATCTAACGACCAGTAGCCATTAATTGCTTGACCATCCCGATTAACCAGATGAGCAGCAACAAATAATTGGATGACCCGCACTTCCTCACAAATGAGGACCGTGGGACCAACCCCTTCATTCTTCTTCTTGCGTACCCAGCATATCTCGACCTCTAGATCTTAGACATCTGCATGTTATTGGGAAGCCAGTTTATGATAGTTTTTCCGATCCTTGGACTCTTGCCGGGTCAGACAAGGAGGAGCAAGTCATGCGCGCTAATGGCGCCCCTCCCACGCCCAAAAACACCAGACAAGCTTCTGTGTGATTGATCATTTTATCGCTAAATAATAGACGCCCTTTTAAACTTGTCTAAATAAATATGCTTTTGTTTGGAGATTAGAGCGACGCATCGCCTGTCATGCTTAGCTTAAAGGTAATTTAAGAGCTAACATGTTCTTGCACCGCAAAAGTGAAGTGAAACCCAGTTAGCATAAATGACTTGGAATATTTAATGAGAATTGAATGGTACTTTGACAGAACATGTCTCGTCTCTTTAGTGATATTTTGAAAAATCATTTCATTAATCAGCATCTAATTTTTAATATCATAAACATATGATATTTAAATCAATTCTTATTATAATAGTATTATAGCGATCTCCATTGCGAGCTCTACATTTGGAGATTAAAATGTAAATATAATTTCAAACTTGAATTTTAATCTTAAAATGTAGTTTATTTTTGAACAATTAAAATAATAATTTTTCATACAGTAGGCAAGCAGCGAACAAAAGAGAAAGAAATTTTGAAAAGAATCAATAAAGGCGCGAGGTGCGCGCGCACCGGTTCGTTAGCGCACAATGCGCTGGCGCTGAATTAATTCACAACAAAAACCTTTGATTTATGTATTATTTACTGCTCGACGCACATTCAATTGCAGCTGTTTGATCGACGATCGACAAATTAAAATAATTTTCTAAAGTTTTTGTGATGGATGAGCAATGAGAAAATCCGGTAGATGTATCCAGCACATTTTTTATTAGGTACCAACAAATCTTATCTGATGAGAAGTGAATAAAGGATCCTTATATCTAAAAACATCTATGACTAAGTCATTAAGTAATCTACGTCTGCCTGCGACCGCGGGTGTAACATCATGCTCATGTATAGTCGTCATGATAATAATTAACGTAACTTTACGTGATTACTGATTAAGTCCCGTTCGTCTTTAAAATATACAGCGTGTTTTTCTTCATATACTATAACTTTAAGGGAAGCTTATTTAGGTCAAATATAATTAATTTCTCTAAGAAACTAGTGTTTTAACTCTCACTGTTATTGAGTTATTAAAAAAATAAGTTTTATCACTGAACATGTGTATTGCAACCTTTATTAAATTCTAATGTTACTTATTTTGACATGTGCCGTCAGTCACCTGAGATTAACTTTTATTTTATTCTTAAGGTTCTCTCACACTTACCATTTCATTTATTATGTATGAAAACAAAAAAATATATTTTTTATCGAATTTTCCAAAAGCCGATATACCAGACAACTTCTATTAATGACCCAAGTAACCTGTCTAATTTATCGCAAATCGAAACGAACACCCTGTATAGGACTAAGGCATAAATACACAAGAAAAGTTGCTTACTACGCCGAGGTTCAGAACCTCGGTCGAAAGACCTCCACCCATCGTAGACGGGTTCACTGCTACGTTATGGAAGCTGACAAAAAATTGCTAACGGTGACTTAGGACTGACTTTTCAATCCCCAGTTAACAGTATCTGTCAAGTAAATGTTACCTCTATCTTTTTTGACTCGACCTTGATAAGAATGATAATAATTTAAACTAATGGCACTTCTAACTGGGGATTGAAAAATCAGCCCTTAGAGTATTGCCGATCCCTGTTGCCGATCAGAGGACGTAGGCTTCTCCTATTAACTATGCGTATAAACGCATTAGGAGGAGAATGCCCCTAATCGCCACGCTGGGCAAGCGGATTGGCGATCGCAGTAATGTCCACAATGATGACGCTGCTGCCCATCATCAATCTTTTATCGAATAATGTTCAGTGATACTTCAATCCCTTAGTCGACTCTTACGACACCCGCAGGAGGAGTTGGAGTGGCGACAAATGTATTCTTATTGCCGTCACCACACGCCTGAAAGAGTACTAAGAGAGATAATACTAATAGAGCTAAGTGATACTATAAAGTATTAGTCGAAGCCCTTCACTAGTTCCCTACACGTTCTTCTGAGCTGGAGAGAGTGACGCGACACGAGTAATGGTTCCGATTAATAGAAACAGCAGATTTGGCGCGCGCGGCCATCCGTCTCCATCGCGCGTCGTTTAACCATACACGAATGATTTATAAGACGGAACTTTTACAAATTAATTATCGTGGAATAGATTTGACAGCTGAAGTCGATGACGTTTCTTTCACTTTTGTATTTAGAAGTACATACTTAATCTTTAATAAATCTTTAATCTTTACTGCAAAATAGTTAAAAAATCATTAACCTTATCTTTCGTGGTAACTAGATTATCTGTTTAGCATAAATGACGATATCGCTGATCAGAAGTCAGCTGTCAAAATCAAAAGATGAAAAAACAGCATTTAACAGTATCAATATCTTGTGTCATCTTTTGATCATATTTTAACCCAAAATAATAATATAGACTGGTCAAAAGAGACAGGATGCCAGGATGTATTACAGTGTACTATATTTTTCGGTATCTTTTTTGGAAAAAACTATGAATCTAAAAAAATTGTTTGCCACCCAAGTTGTGTGTGTCACATATTTTTGCGTCTCCGTCATACAAGATACTATTGACAGCGGTGACTTTAGGTACATGGTGATATACCGTCAACCGTGTCTCTGTTTCTAACTTCAAGTACCTAAGTGTCCGTGCCGTTTGTTTTACATTATTGTTCCACAATTTAAGTGCGTCTATTCCAATCGTTAGTCTATGATTTATTTTAACCCGACTGCTTCGCTATTTTTTACTATTGCGTCTAGTTACACTCTTTTATATTTACCCAACGAAGCTACAATAAGTAATTCTAGCTTTAGATTAATCATGTCTAGGGATTGAAATATATCCGATGTTTTGAAGGAGATTAACCAATAACATTAAGCCTTATGGATGTCTCGTTAACATGTATTTATTAAGCACAAATTGTCCTGTTAGATATTGGTGTCTTTTGTTGCAGCTCGTAAAAGATTATATGATGTAGTACTATTGAAATGAACTACATATTGAAAAAACAAGACACTGTAAAAACAGTCAAAGCAAAAACCACTAGAAAAAGGTCCTCTTCGGAACATTAAAAGAGTCAGGACTCAGGAGCTCAGGATATCCATAGTGCATATTGTTAAAATACAATCGACAGTAATTAGCAAGCTCATGATTGATGGCAGTGGGTCAGCCCAGCGTCACGAGCTTCCACAAGCTGCCATTCGGACCGGGTGACTCGGGTGACCGGGGTCGACGGATTTATGCGCTCCCTACACACTGTATCCTCATCGCTTATCTGTCAGAGTATTGCAAATAATTCTCCCGTGTTAGAAAAAGGGACCCTAGGAGTTTCCTACACCGTTTTCTTACATGCGTGCATTTCAATTATGACCATCGTTGTAGTTCAGATCTACTGCGTTATACGAATGGATTTGATTAAGATTATTTCATTCTGTCCATGCATCAAATGATGTGTGGATTCTTTTTCTTCCTCAAAATATAAGATTTTTTAGAGGACTAAGTACGTACGGTGTGATGTGGTTCTACTTTTGAATGAAAATACGTTTTCTTCGGTTAAAACTAACTTCCATTTCTGGTGCCAATAATGACGTGGAAGTCTGCATAAATACATTTTGTTGATATAAATGTTTAATAAGTTTACAGAAATAAATAAGCCACCAAACGTATCCACCATCACGAATTGAAAATTACGCAAGTATAATGCAATTTAGCATAAATTGCAGGAAATTGATGGAGCTGGACAGATCCAATTTGTAATAAGTTCTTTACTGCTAACAAGCCGCCAAGTTTGATTTTCAACCATATCATAATCAGTAATTACTAAATTTAGCAGTAACGGTTATTATTACTTGTTCCTGCCACATGGCGCTATAATGCCTAATATTCCTACAATAAATAGAGCGTACGTGCTCCGTTGCGATCATCATTAATTGTCGAAGATCACTCTCAGATATTCCGGGTACTATTCTGAGATCTACGGAACAGGCGGCTATTATGTGTTATTGTTGGATTATTGTGAGCTGTTATTACAAAACCATTATTATAGAAGCTCAGGTGAACCAGTATAAAATAAGCTGTCTCATTTTAAATTTAAATGACTTTGGAACATAATTGGCATTACCCAAGTTTTGATTGCTTTGCTTTCCTGCAAAAGCTCGCATGTAAGTGTGTTAGCTGATAAGCATTTTTTACAGGGCTCCAAGATTGTAAAATTTGCTAAAATTTTTCATTGTTTAATTTTATTGGATTTTATATCATTTCAGTTTCTTGCCGCTGGCCCTGGACATTATTTTAACATGCTCTTTTATCGTCTTGTAGAAACCCATCGTATAATCTTCGGTCTAGGATGTGTTCTATGTGGATGTTGTTCAAGAAATATATGTGTATCTAGTTATTACGGATTGAGTGATCACTGGTCACCGGGTCGGTAAGCGTGTAGAACGTGGGTGCGCGGGCGCACCGCAATTATGTTATTAAATGTGAGCCGAGGAAAGTTCGGCGCGGACAGCTCGCGCAACGCACTATATCCTTTTGGTTATACATGTTGTGATACATCTATGACTTACTACGGGAGTAGGAATATTATAAATTGGATTTATAGCCCAGTTTTATGCCAGTGGTATTTCATAATATAGTACGAAGTTATAGACATGGATGAAGATAGGGACCTAGTTATAATTACCTACCTACCTATATGACGCGGAATGCAACCGGTGTATGGAGGTCCAAAGGGGGGGCTATATTCAGAAGGCACGTCTTATGGCTGAACTGATGATGATGACGACAATAAACGAGTACTAGAATAGAGTTCAGTTCAAATTCGACACCAACCTGGAGTGTCACTCTTGTAAACTAAAAAAAAGAAAGTTTGTCTAAAAAAATAATTTGAATGAATTTATTTCTTTTACTAAATAAATTAACATGACCAATCGTCTGGACATCGTCGTTATGTGTGTGATAAAGTGTGGAGGTTCAGCTTTTCATTTTGTAGACAAGCAGATTTCAGGAACTATTTACAGGATGTCGCCAAAAAAGCGATGCACGAATCATTAAATATTATTTACTAATAAATTATACTTACTATTAATAAATTGAGCGCAGACAATATAGAAATATAATAATAAAAGATTTGAACGTGAAATGCCGAATAGCGTTGTGGCATACGGGCACAAACGCGCGATGCGTGACGGCGCCCGCTAATAACAATATCACCGACTCCTGCGCAATTACCTACCAATTAATATAACAATCCCCCCCCCCGCCGGCCCCTACCTCCCCCCCCCGGAATGTAACCCGCGGCGCGGACTTTCGGCTTGTTATGGAGCGTGACTGGCATGGACGCAGGAAGCTCGCGTTCTATGCGGTGTTTTGGTTTACTTGTACCTACTCGTTTATTTATAAAATGGTTACATAATGATTACATGCCAATGTTTAGAAAAATGGAAGAGCTGAACACTTAGAATTGTAACAATAAAACATTTTAACACTCGAAGTTTTAGTTCATGGGAAGGAGTTCGCCGATAATAATGAATTTTTGATTTATTACATTATTGTTTTTTTTCATTGACCAGTTGTTTATTGATTGATGATGGACAACAGCGTCATCAAAGTGCGCCAATCCGCCATTTACCATATAATGCGTGCATACGAGTTGGGCATCCAATCCATGGACTCAATTGTCTGCAATCACGGGATTTTATAATGTCAAATGTCATATTACAGTATTTATTTTAAGTCAAGAGCGAATTAACTTAAAGGACAACCACATCCCATCCCCACTGACGTTGGTGAACTTTGTCTTTTTTCTTTGGTGAACACAGACCACCTTTCTCTATGTTGGTAAATGAGATCTCTAATAGTTATAATTTACAGGAAGAAATCAATGTTAAAATAATCTTAATGCAAAAGTTATATTTACTTAAAATGCATTAAATGTTTTTTATTGAAATGAACAATTGAACACCAAAGGTAAGTAATGATTGCAGGTTAAAAATAAATATTGGTAGTTTTAAGCTAATATCTCTTCTCTTCTTCCATCCCTGCTCCCATTATCTGGGGTCGGCTCTCCTCACGCTTTTGCGCCAGGCTCGTCTGCCCATGGCTACCGATTTTGGCAATTGGGCTTTTTTCAGGTCACTCTCGATATTGGACCACCAGGGGCCCATTTCTCGAAAGCTTGTAACTTGTAACACAAGCGGAAGTCCTTATCTAATGAATAGTGTCAAAAAAAGACTTCCAGTTGTATTACAAGTTATAAGCTTTTGAGAAATGGGCTCCAGGTCAGTTTAAAGCTAACATAGTTTTTAAGAATTGATTTGCTTTGATTTTGCAACGGCTCAGTAGTCAAAACAATTTGAGCAGTGGTTTCCCAATAGAAGCAGTATTCCCAGCCCGCAGTCGACGTTTTTGCGCCATACATCACAGCAGGACTGACAGCTCAGAACTGATTGCTAATTTCATTACGAGTAGTACCCGCTCGATATTCGCTCTGTTATTATTTATCCGGCTATTCCGGCTGTCGGTAACATTTGCATGCTATAAATGAGGGATAAATCTTTCGAGCTGTTAATTGAAGCGTTAATGGAGCAGTGTTGTAGCGAGGCTGCGACATGATAACGGTCCATTACAAGTTATGTCTAAATTCGTTTGTCATTCACGGCATAAATAAAGCTACTTTAAATTAAAATACGTTTTGTGGTTTTGTTACGTGGCCATTGTGTTTCGTGTATTTATTACACTTACTTCCTAAAAGGGCCATTGCTGGTATCTGTCGCAGGCGTTGTATGATACTGAAATATCCTTAGCCCCTAAGGATTAGGGAATTACAGACAATATTAATAGGTAGGTACTTTGTTAAAATGTAATATTATTTTCTTATAAAACAAATTTTCATGCATCACGGTCTCGTTAGTAATCCCGTACTTACCTCCCGAAATGCACAATATAAGTGCTATTAATTTTTTATAAAAGTTGTTAAAAACGTCGTTGTTAATTTTTTTTTAATAAATGTATATAATGTATACTACTTAATCATAATCATAATCATAATCATCATTTATTCATAATATAAAATTACATGTCAGGTAATAAATATGGTGCTACAGTATAGTAGATACATACTCGTATTATACAATCTGGTAAAATAAATAATACAAGTTAATTAATTAAATAGTTCTTTGTGGTCATAGAACGTCTGCTCGAGAAGCCATTTCCGGAGTTTTGCTTTGAAAATTGACGCACTTTTCGCGGCGATAATTTCTCTCGGCAGGCGATTATAAATTTTTAGGCCCATAATGTGAGTCAGTTTTTTTGACTTAACGAGCCTATGTGGCGCGAGTGGCAGCATTCCGGCGGTGGCGCTGCGTGTTGTGTACCTCCGAGGGATTTCAATGTCTGGATTAGTGTCTACTTCTACACGTGTATTTACTGCCAATATAATGCCTTATATTTATTGTTGTTACTTGTTGATGCTTTATCGGTTTATCGTTGAAGCAATTACTATAAATAACACGATGAGTTACTACAGCGGATGTACGTACACGTATAGACTATTTAAAGCATTTTCAAATGGCTTAAAATTACCTACGCCATCTAGACAGTACGTAACTGACGCCCTTCATGTCGATCGAAATAATTTATGGGCATGAAATAAAGATGTCCAAGTTGCTGATACGCTCGTTAACACTTTCGTTTCCACCAATTATAGATACTCGTTAGCTGAAATACGCGCAGGCGCAGTAGCCGTACCATGAGTTTTCAAGTATCGGTTATGTTTGCTTTTACTGTGATACGTACAGCATTTTATCGCGCTTACGCCGCGGCCACGACATCGGTCTAAGGCGACCAGCTTAGCGGAAAACGTATGGTGCTCCCTCTCGTACCTATATCGGCATCCCGCTCCCACTCATGGATTGGCTCGCCGCTGGTCGCCTTAGACCAATGTCGTGGCCGGGGCATTACACATATTTATTGGATCGTGCGCGATGGTTTGTTTTACGAATCGAGTAAAACTTAACGTTACCATTACTTGGCCACTCAATATAGTACGGCTATAGGTAGTCAAACTAGGGAAATGTTAATGTAATCCCTGATTGCGTTCCCACGTGTCATGGCGGCCGCGCCACCGCTGCGCCGGCGCCGGACAGCGGTGCGCGCATCCGCGCCGTATTTATGCAACATGCTGCTGAAGGATATAAACTAGATTTATAATTTATACTGGCGGATATTTGATAGTACTCTGCAAGAGTGGAATAATCCATGACCGAAATGCGATTCCTTCGTACAGTCAAGATAAAAAGAAGCAAAAAAATTGTATCTTACGAGTATAGTAATAGCACGCATCTATATCTTTTACCTTGACTGTAGACACAAGGTTTCAGCGCTGACATCTTTGTAATACAGCCCGGAAATATTGCGAATGTCCTGGGTACTGCCGCCATCAGATAAATATATTTGAGCGGCTAGGATGCTTACAAACATTTGAACAGATCTCTATTTTCATGGCATTAGAATTCATGTTCAGATTGTTTACGACCATGGCTTCTCCGATATATGCAATGGTGACTGTACATTTGTACAATGCCAGGTTCAGATTTTAGGTTTAGCTCTATTTAGAACCCTTAGAAAAATATATACTTATTAATTAATTTAATAGCGGAATTGCAAAACGTCGTCGCTCGCATTGCTATAATTCATATCGCCGGTATGACTTCCGTTAGTGCTCATACACATTGATTTCACAAGAAAAGTTATTCGCGCAAAAACTGATCTGTCAAGTGTTTGGCCGGCTCGCTGTATCTAACCAGCGTTATGTAGATACGCGGAACCGCTCGCCACGATCCGGTTGTTTATTGCTAATGGAAGGCGCGGCGGAGGGGGGAGGCGGTGGGAACGGCGCCCGCGCAATTAATACCAACTTAATACCGCTGATGCGCGTCCTGCGGGACTCGGGAACTAATTTATCCGCGAGATATTACGGCTGTCAGGGAGCCACGCACTGGAGTACTCTGGAATAATTCACGGTGTCTTACCACTAAAGCCACTTTATTCCTATGGTAGTTGGAAATGGGGCTTGTAATTAAAGTATGAAATGCGGATGTAATTTTTTGGATTTCGATTTAGATTAGCGTCATGATTTCATAATCCGCAGGAACACATTGACCTCTTGAAATATCAAATATAACGTCGTCAAAATTCACCTTGATTAATATTTCCTATACTTTTACAATTATGGGCATATCCAATCATCTTTCAAGGTAAGACGTATAACACTTAACTCTTATAAGGTTCGTCCTGCCAACTGACAGCTAAACCAGCGTGTTTCAGGTCGAAGAAAATAAATCATGCTACACCTACAGTTTAGCTGTAACAACTTGCTTGAAAACCGACCAGATGTCTTAAAAGTTCCCACTGAATGGCCGGAGAAGTGCCCTCCACACTCCACAGCACTTGAGACAATCGTAAGGCGCGAGCGTGTTTGTTGACTGTTTGTGTGACTGGTTGACTGGCCGTAGTGGCCGTGCGCGGGCGGTTGTCGAGGACCCTCGGTGAAGTGAAGAGCTTGTTGCTATCGGGAACTACTTTAATTTTGGTTCAATAGAGTTTTAAAACATGAAACAAGTATGTAGACCAGGCTGCAGTATTGCATAGACATTTTATACAATTTTATACAAAAATAAAACATGGTAACTAAAGTATTGTCACTTTTTTTTGTTGTTATACTGTCACGTCACTCAGGGGACAACAGTTGCATTATTTTCTAGAAGAAATTATCCCGCACGTTCTACTAATATAGAGAGGAAACGTTATTGTCAAAAAAACAGTTTTGTAAATCCCCGTCAAACAAAGTCTTTCACAGTTCGCAGATTTTTTCTATGGTAAGCACATCTGTTACGACATTGTGTTCGTTTTGTAAATGTTAATGCTGTTTAATTGTGATTTTAGTGGTAATCCAGGACAACGTAGCCATAGCAACAAGTGACAAGTAAAAGGTGACTGACCCATTAACTTACAGGGCAGTTTTGAATCAGAATTGCGATTTGTGCTTGTCATGTCTCATACGCCTCTGTCGCATTTTTAGTTGCGGTTTCGACTCAGTATAAAAAAATCCGGTGCAATTGTATTTCTTTACCACAGTAGACTTTAATCCATACATGAGAAATTGAAAACAAAACATAATCTCATACAACAATTACCCCTCCGCCACTTTTTTTAAGGACACAATTGACACAAAATAAAACAACGAAAAGAATTTTGACCCACGCGTCAAATTCAAGCTATTTTTTGTGGCGATGACACGAAGAGCAGTAGTTGGCGAAGCTGCCAAGTTGCAAACATTGAAAACCTTATCTTAGCTTTTATTCATAGGTTATATTATTAACCACCAGCAATTTTCTGAAGTGTAATGTAATAGTTTCGCAGAGTATTAATGTGTGGAGCGATGGGTGGTTGTCAAGTCAAGCTGACGGCTCTCGTTGCGGCTAAGAAAACGGACTTACGAGTATACATCAGCCCTCGTACAACTTTCTGTGATATGTAGCATGAACATTTTGACTATTATTATATATCTAAATGGATTCTTTTTTTTTTGTAGTGACATACTTTATTAAAATTCTACATTTAAATTCATTTCGTTCTGATGAGTCTATATTAATTCGCATAATTTATTACGCATACTTAAAATTGGCATAGCGTTGTTAAGCATACTATTTAAGTGGCATAAGCATAATTTCGCATAAACGATTACGCATAATGTATTTACGTATAACGTAAACTATCATAACGATGATTTGGAATAATTAGGATGAGCATAATACTATTTGGTATACTTAATGAAAGGTATAAAATATAATAGATAAAATAATAATGACCGATCATAGATTACGTAGCGAAACCGATACTACGAGCCCCGATGCATTATGTTCTCGTCCAGTTAGACAGTTTTTCGAGATTATCCCGTTCATCCGGGGGAAAAGGTTTAGAGACAAAACCTTCACTATTCAATAGTAGTACTAAAGTAAGTTCTTTGAGTATAAAATATTTGGATTTAATAAATCAAAATTTAAAAAAATAAACTATTTTACTAGAGGTGTTTTTTTTAATTTTTTCCACAATTTTTAATTTTGTAAATAATCAATGAATGTAAAGAACGCCATTAATATTAAAGACGACATGGTACCTACACCTGATGCACTGCGAATTTTGCGTCAGGCTTATAAGCGCGGAATTACGGTGGTGAACGAAAATATAATTTTGACACTGGTTTGTTAAAATCGATTTATTAACACGTTGGACGCCACGCGGCTCACCGGTGAGCCTTCACGATATTTCCGTTGAGGCCATGGTGAAATCGAGTAATGGGCTATTTTCTCAAAAATCAGATTTTGGTCATTTTGGATGCAGAATGTTATATTTAGCAAAATAGTTTCAGATATACTAGCTTAAACGTCATAAAAACTCTAGTTTCATTAAAAGGCTCACCGGTGAGCCGCGTGGCCTGAACGGAAGGAATTGTGAACTTGCTTCCGCGGGGGCCGCGGGGTCACGCCGCGGCTCACCCGCCCGCACACCCCCGCATTTGCATGCGCATTCGCAAGTCCTCGCAACTATCAGTGCGGCTGGTATCCGGGCATTTTCACTTCTAGGGACACCCAATTAGCTTAACTCTCACAAAAAAGTTATTTTCGATGTCAGTTTTGTAACGACAATTAAGATTTTTTCACTTCTAGGCTAGGGTTGTCACTAGGTCTACATACAACACTCACAACATCCAATGGCTTTAAAATGGATGTTTCACCACGCTCACATTTGTAAATCACGGGATTCCACGCGGACGAGATTCCTTGCCCCTCATTTTAATTGAAATTCCGATGTTTCTTAATTTCAATAGCTTCACGTACTTTTCGGCTATGATGTATACGCTCGATTGAGAGGACTTTCGGGTTATGGAGCTCAATCCAGTGGTTAGGTCCAGACTCCAACAAATGCTCGGCCACAGCAGACTTATCCGTTTGACGCTTTTTAACAGCTGTGATATGTTCCTTGACCCTTTCCGCTATGGTGCGTTTAGTTTCCCCAATATAGGAACTACCACAGCTACAATCGATCTTATATAAACGCCTGGTGTGTGATAAGGTAAAACATCCTTAGGCGACCTTAGATACCCTGCCACCTTTGATAACGGCATATAAACGGTTGGTATGGAATACTTATTCAAAAGCGTACCTATTTTGTCCGTTACAGCCCTGACATAAGGCAAAAATGCTGGTCGCCTCGCAACATCTGAATGTTTCTTCCTCGGTATTTGTCTGGGTTGCCATCTGTTCATTATGTAGCCATTTCTCTTCAGAACCTCCTGAACGTGCGATAACTTAATTTCCAGAAATTCAGGGTCACAAAGGTCATGTGCTCTGTTCTTTAGATAATTAACCACAGACTGAAGCTGCCGGGGGTGGTGGTGAGACAGAGCGTTCAAATACCTGTGAGTGTGGGCTTCCTACTTATAGACAGTGTGCGCCAAAGCACCATCATTTCGACCTATCACCTTCACGTCCAGAAAAGGCAAACTATGCTCCGATTCCAATTCATATATGTGAATTTGACTTTAGTATGAATGGAATTGAGATACTGGAGTAATTGCTCAACTTCATGCTTGCCACCTCTCATAACGCAGAAGACATCATCGACATACCGCTTCCATAATTTCACTGCCCATGGTTGCAGATCTATGCTGGCCTCAAAATGCTCCATCTAGATATTTGCTAAAACCGGTGCCACAGGGCTACCCATAGCAACTCCGTCGATCTGGAGATAATGCCCCCCCCCCTCGATATAAAAAGTAGCTCCCTTCTAAAAACCATGACAGAACTCACTATCTATTATGATTTTGTACTTTTGTTACTTTTGATAAGAATTATAATTATAATGAATAGGTACCTTTAAGTTCACTATGTTAATTGTGATAAATTGTTTTACGAAAAGCTCAAGAATACAAGCTTTTTTAAAGTTTAGTGTCATCTTGATAGCGAGTAAGTCGACAACGTTACCTATTTTTAAACTTAACTAAAAGTTGTATTATATGCTTAAAATTTGGTAAATAAAAAATAATTATAAACATTAAAAACTAATTTACTTCATTTTTTACCAAACTGAATATTTAAAATCTTTATTTGCAAGTCTTCAACTATATTTTACCTATGACGAGTAAGCCAACCCTAACTAAGTTCACAAAATGACGAAAAAATCATAAGTCCTTTATAGTACGAAAGAACCGAGGCAATTTGTATCTTCTCTAGGGCCACACGGCTCACCCTGCATACGTTTTTGGATGGAATAAGTGAACGGTGGCCTGTAAAACAGGTTTGAAATGAAGGCTCGCGATGGCTCACCGGTGACCCCCGTGGCCCCAATGGTTCAACATGGTTAGGCTCACCGGTGACCCCTGTGGCTCCAATGGAAAGACTACATTTTTGGCGTGGCGTTCAACGTGTTAAACAACAAAAGCGTACTTCAGATTGTTGTGTCTCTTGAAATGTAGTACATTAACCATGACTAACGTTCATACAATTTATCATTAGCATAATGTGATCATTTTTAAAATATTCAAAAATTTGTAAAAATTGTTTCGAACTAGACGAACTCCACTGCATCGGGGCTCGTATACAGGGCATCCCACGGCGATGCCACATGGAGGGTAAGTACCTTAAATATCATAGATAGCGTATTCTGCTGAAAGAAGACTTCATTTTATTTTTAAGAATTAGTAAAATTGCATTCAAACTTTTTAATTTTTTTTTATAATTGAATGCTATTATATTAAGTTTTAAAAATAAAATGAAGTCTTCTTTCAGAAAAATATGCTATCTATGATATTTAAGGTACTTTCCCTCCATGTGGCATCGCCGTGGGACGCCCTGTATACCTAATATTTTTGCCAAGTTATAGTTTAGACTTTTTTTTTACTTGTGCGTTGTGCGTAGATATAACAGTTAATGTTTAGGTCTTGACATATTTTATTGACTGACATACATGTGTACCTACTTATATTTTTATAGTAAATATACACCCGTATTAAATAGGTAGGTACACACTCTGTACTGTGCGCCTCATGCGCCTACCAAGATGTGATTTCTTTACTAATAAAATTGATTATTAAATACCTAATGTTTTATTTAATTGATTGTATCTGACGTGTTCATTAAGATATTTAGGATGTGTAGGGGATATCGACGAAAGCTAGGCTTCAACTTCGCTTCGTCGCTCCTGCCTAATTAATCTTTTGAACTTAACCTTACCGTCTTGGTTTTACCCTGATCTGCCTCATTCGCTTCATTTCGAAGTTTATGCTAATCCATATTAGGACGAATAAAGTTATATTTAATGATGTTATGCATATTTCAATTATGCATAATCAGTAATATGCGTATTAAGCATTATGGAATTTTATTATTTTGCCTATTCAATATTATGCTTAATTATTTATGCCAAATCCGTTATGCGAATTCATATTAGGACTATTAATATTAGGCATATTAAAGGGGACCCCGTTCTGATACAGACTTATTTTTTTGTCTCTGGCCGAGATGAAAGTTTCATCTCCAATCTGCCAACTTATCACACAGAGCTGACATAAGTTAAGTAGACCTGATATGACACGCTCATTGAAATTTATTTGTGAAAGTTTTAAGGGTTCGCGATGTCGCGATAGAATTCATAATCAGGGGTACCTGTTGAACAGGTAGCTCTGAACCTAACGCTGTCACCATATGAAATATCGAACCAAATAAAGCAAGAGAACACTCGCTAAATCTCATTTGGGAAAGCCATTTCTACGCAGAAAATAGACATATTAAGCCATTAAGTAAATAATAGTCGCTATTATCCACTGCTGCTGTTGCAACCCACGGTCGTTATTAATTACGGTCTATTGAGAGTGCGACGCGAGGATCCGTCAGCGAGCACCGTTACCAACAACTTGACATTATTTATAACAAACAGTGGACGCACTCGAAAACGCTGCGCGGGAGCAGACGCCACTTCAGATCTAGGGTTGCTATTCCACTCGCAGATGAAAACAGTCAAAATAAAGGTATTATAATTTAATTTATATCGTCACAATATCGTCGTCAACTCGTAATGGGGCATTTTCACTTCTAGGCTCCAATTAGCTTAACTCTCACAAAAAAGTTAACTTCGATGTCAGCTTTGTAACGACAATTAAGCATTAAATATTTACGTAAATCCACTTTATTCGTGTTTTTATATTGCATATGCGCGTATTCTTTCTGGATTAAATGTTAAAAAAATATTTTTGTTAATATTTCATGCTCAATAGTCGTTACAAAGCTGACATCGAAGTTAACTTTTTTGTGAGAGTTAAGCTAATTGGGTGTCCCTAGAAGTGAAAATGCCCAATGATGCCTCGTAGAGAGGCGAAAAACGTGTCGAGTTTAGTAATTACTGATGGTGGTTTGTTATAATTATTTGCGTATTTATTTAACGACAAGTAATTATATCGGGTTACGCTAATTCACTTATACGTACTGTATCGCGGAATAGCAAAGCAATGCCTGATTCAATTGGATATTATTAGGTAATTAGGAAAATCTAAGTAATCACAATGTAGTTACTAACTTAATAATTTTATTGAATAGGCAAGGGAATAAAAACGACAATAGGTAATGACACTAAAACTGCTACTTGTACCAGTAGTACCTAATCAACTTTACGAGTACTTGTACAATTTACTTAGAATATTGATATGATTCAGTCACTTTTATGAACCTGAATGAGTCGTGAGTCAGCCCTGCGCGCGCGCCGCCCGCGAGTCCCACGATAATGAACCGAGTGACTGTTGCGCAGACTCACACATCTATTTAAACTTCTATGTAGGTAATCTACGCATATTTGAATATCTTACTTTTATCATTGTGCAAATGTGAGATGTCAGCCTCCTTAGCCTAGTTGGTAGTGACCCTGCCTACGAAGCTGGAGGTTCCGGGTTCGAATCCCGGCGAGGGCATTCTTTGTGTATTTATTTACCACAAATGTTTGTTCCTTGGTCATGGCTGTCTATGTATTTAAGTATCTATATGTATCTATCTATTATATATATCGTCACCTGGTACCCACATCACAAGCCTTAATTGAGCTTACCGTGGGACTAGGTCGATTTGTGTAAGATGTCCCAAGATATTTATTTATTATTATTTTTTATTTAATTTACCTCATTTCACAATTGAGTGCGTAGCCGAGTCACCATACCAATCGCAAACGTTCAGTAGCGTATCGTTGTTTTCTCTCCTTGTCACTGTTTTTTATTAATGCAACAATAGTACATTACTACCGAGGCCGGGAAGTGACTGGTTGCCGGCCGAATATATGTAGACGGCCGAGCGAAGCGAGGCCGGATAGTATTCGGACGGCAACCCGTCACTTCATGGCCGAGGTATGTATAATGCTTTTCTCAAACATGCAATGAAATGAAACAAAAAAATGTGTCTTCTTTCTAAGAAATTATAAGTCAACTACATAACTAAGTCTTTGAAACACAACAAAAGTCAAATACGACACCGACACCTCATTTTTTTTTAAGATTGACCTGTTTGAACGTTGCAATTTTTTTATTTAAAAAAGCGGTATTAGACGACGCGGTCGGTTGGGTCCAATTAATCGCATGCAGTGATCGGGGCCGACGGATCGCGCCGTATAATACTGCTTTTTAAATATTATTTTGAGTAGTTATTATACATTTATTTTAAATTATATAATTTAAATACCTAATTATAACTGCAAAAATTTACCAATCATTTTTTTTATACTAATATTACTTACAGATAATTATTGGCTAAAAGCCAAGATGCCAGGTCACAACCCTATGTCAAATGAAAATTAAAAAAGAGGTACTTGCCGGCCTAGGCCGGCAACGAGCTACTTCCCGGCCACTTTTTTGGCACTTAACTACAACATTTCATTGCATGTTTGAGAAATAGTACATTACTACCGAGGCCGGGAAGTGACTGGTTGCCGGCCGAATATATGTAGACGGCCGAGCGAAGCGAGGCCGGATAGTATTCGGACGGCAACCCGTCACTTCATGGCCGAGGTATGTATAATGCTTTTCTCAAACATGCAATGAAATGAAACAAAAAAATGTGTCTTCTTTCTAAGAAATTATAAGTCAACTACATAACTAAGTCTTTGAAACACAACAAAAGTCAAATACGACACCGACACCTCATTTTTTTTTAAGATTGACCTGTTTGAACGTTGCAATTTTTTTATTTAAAAAAGCGGTATTAGACGACGCGGTCGGTTGGGTCCAATTAATCGCATGCAGTGATCGGGGCCGACGGATCGCGCCGTATAATACTGCTTTTTAAATATTATTTTGAGTAGTTATTATACATTTATTTTAAATTATATAATTTAAATACCTAATTATAACTGCAAAAATTTACCAATCATTTTTTTTATACTAATATTACTTACAGATAATTATTGGCTAAAAGCCAAGATGCCAGGTCACAACCCTATGTCAAATGAAAATTAAAAAAGAGGTACTTGCCGGCCTAGGCCGGCAACGAGCTACTTCCCGGCCACTTTTTTGGCACTTAACTACAACATTTCATTGCATGTTTGAGAAAAGACAGTTGTTAGTGATTGGCATCTTGGCTACGCATCGAGGGTGTGGACATGACAGACGTGGACGCCACAACAACCGGAAAACATCATTCGGGAAAAATGCATACCCTGGTGGACACCGATAATATTAATATTAAAACGCAATGTAATTTAATATAATAAATAATAAATAATAATAATAAATAAACATCTTGGGACATCTTACACAAATCAACCTAGTCCCACGGTAAGCTCAATTAAGGCTTGTGTTGTGGGTACCAGGCGACGATATATATAATAAATAGATACGTATATATACTTAGATACATACACAGCCATGACCAAGGAACAAACATTTGTGATAAATAAATACACAAAGAATGCCCTCGCCGGGATTCGAACCCGGAACCTCCAGCTTCGTAGGCAGGGTCACTACCAACTAGGCTACAGAGGCTGACTAATAAGACGCACCTACAAACACTCTGTGCCGTGTGTAATGTAATGCTGCAAATAATTGAAACTTAGAAAGAAGAGATAAAAAGCGACATTTAGTAAGTCTATTCAACTAGGAACAAAATAAATCAATGGTGTCAGTGTTGCAAAAACTAAAAATGAGTAGATATTATAAATTATAAATTTCATATAGCCCTATCTCTTTCCCAGCAGGCTTCATGTAACATATTTTTGCACATTTATACATACACTAGCTTTTGCCCGCGGCTTCGCACGCGTAGATTTTGGACTTCTATGAAAAAAATATTTTCAACAGACTTCAAAAAAGAAGGAGGTTACCATTTCGATTGTATGTAGTTATATATTATGCATGTTACACGGTTTCCTGCAAATAATGAATCCTATTTTGTTTTTTTTTTCTCAGGAGATTCAAAAGTGGCCGAAATAAGTTTAATATTTGTGATATTTTTTTTTGGGTTTCGCCTTGACTTGTCGACAATCATTTAATCGAATGTTGTTTAAAAGGCAACGGTTCAAGTATTTTCATTTCATCGACAAGTCATTCTGTCGAAGAATAATTTTCATTAAATTTTAATCGGGGAAGTTTGAATGGTGCTTGAGGTTTTCCTTTACGGGTTCTTATTTTAGTTTGGTTTAAATTTAGTAATATTTATTCCGCAGTTCTAAACTAACCCGGAACCTACTTTGATAGCTGTTTGCTTATATGTGGGGTCACAGTTGTAACGTAACTTAAACATATTTTAATAGCCGTTCGTTTCTATGTGGGGTCGCACTGGTCGCAGTTTTAACCAAACCTAAACCTACTTTGATAGCCGTTTACTTTTGTGTGGGGTCGCAGTTCTAACCTAAGCTAAACCTACTTTGATAGCCGTTTGCTTTTGTGTGGGGTCGCAGTTCTAACCTAACCTACTTTGATTGCCGTTTTCTTTTGTGTGGGGTCGCAGTTCTAACCTAAACTAAACCTGCTTTGATAGCCGTTTGCTTATGTGTGGGGTCGCAGTTCTAACCTAACCTAAACCTACTTTGATAGCTGTTCGCTTATGTGTGGGGTCGCAGTTCTAACCTAAACTAAACCTACTTTGATAGCCGTTTGCTTTTGTGTGGAGTCGCCGTTCTAACCTAAACTAAACTTGCTTTGATAGCCGTTTGCTTATGTGTGGGGTCGCAGTTCTAACCTAACCTAAACCTACTTTGATAGCTGTTCGCTTATGTGTGGGGTCGCAGTTCTAACCTAAACTAAACCTACTTTGATAGCCGTTTGCTTTTGTGTGGGTTCGCAGTTCTAACCTAACCTAAACCTTCTTTGATAGCTGTTCGCTTATGTATGGGGTCACAGTCTTACCCTAACATAAACCTATTTTAATAGCCGTTCGTTTCTGTGTGGGGTCGCACTGGTCGCAGTTCTTACTTAACCTAAACCTACTTTGATAGCCGTTTGCTTATGTGTGGGGTCGCAGTTCTAACCTAATCTGAACCTACTTTGATAGCTGTTTGCTTATCTGTGGGGTCACAGTTCTAACCTAACCTAACCTAAACCTATTTGAATAACCGTTCATTTCTGCGTGGAATCGCAATGGTCGCAGTTTTAACCTAACCTTAAACTACTTTGATAGCCGTTTGCTCATGTGTGGGGTCGCAGTTCTAACCTAACCTAAACCTACTTTAATAGCCGTTAGTTTCTGGGTGGGGTTGGAGTTCAAACCTAACATAAACCTACTTTCAAAGCCGGACGTTGCTGTGTGGGGTTACTATTCAAACCTAACCTGAACCTCCTTTGATAGTCGTTCGTTTTTGTGTGGAGTCGCATTTCTAATCTAACCCAAAACCTACTTTGATAGCCGTTCGTTTCTGTGTGGGGTCGCAGTTCTAACCTTTCCTAAACCTAAGTAGAATCTTACCTTATTACATTCTGTTTGAAGTCTGTTTCATTGAACAGCATATTAGTATGATATAATTAAATATTTAATTGCAAATAAACTACACGAATTAGAAAGCTGAATTTACAGTGAGGCAGCCCGCGTACCCGCGCTGCTTATACATACATATACTGTCCGCGAGCTGTCAAACAAACATTTGAAATTCGTTCGCTTTGAATCATATGTCGCCATGAAAATTGTAGATATTTTTTACGAACAAACAAATAAATATGGTTTTGTCTAGACTTAAAAACTAAAACCTCACAATGACCTTTCATGTAGCAAACTGCATTACTTACCTAAATTTAATATTAAAAGTATATACGTATTCATCGTACCTATGTTACTCGTATATAACATGGTATGTAGATAAATACCTACATCTTCATTGGCAAGAACACTTCTATGAAGTTTTGAATTAAATAGCCCAACGAATCTGGTTCCTTCTTACAAACTTTAACCTTCCATTTAACCCCCATAGGCAATGAATTTTCAAAAAACCTGAAACACGCGTTTACTTATTTATTGTTAAAAACATTCATGTGAAGTATCGAATAAAATAGCCCAACCAATCTTATTTCCCCATACAAACTTTAACCCTCCATTTAACCCCTTTAAGGGATGAATTTTCAAAAAACCTGAAACACGTGTTTACTTATTTATTATTAAAAACATTCCTGTGAAGTTTCGAATAAAATAGCCCAACTAATCTTATTTCCCCATACAAACTTTAACCCTCCATTTAACCCCCTTAGGAAATGAATTTTCAAAAAACCTGAAACACGTGTTTACTTATTTGTTGTTAAAAACATTCATGTGAAGTTTTGAATAAAATAGCCCAACTAATCATATTTCCCCATACAAACTTTAACCTTCCATTTAACCCCCATAGGGAATGAATTTTCAAAAAACCTAAAACATGTATTTACATACTTATTATTAAAAACATTCCTGTGAAGTTTCGAATAAAATAGTCCAACTAATCTTATTTCCCCATACAAATTTTAACCCTCCATTTAACCTCCATAGGGAATGAATTTTCAAAAACCTGAAACACGTGTTTACTTATTTATTGTTAAAAACATTCATGTGAAGTTTCGAATAAAATAGCCCAACTAATCTTATTTCCCCATACAAACTTTAACCCTCCATTTAACCCCCATAGGCAAAGAATTTTCAAAAAACCTGAAATACGTGTTTACTTATTTATTGTTAAAAACATTCCTGTGAAGTTTCGAATAAAATAGCCCAACTAATCTTATTTTCCCATACAAACTTTAACCCCCCATTTAACCCCTTCACGGGACGAATTTTCAAAAATTCGTTCTTAGTGCGCCTCTAAACATTATAAAGAATCTATATGCCAAGTTTGAACTCTCTAGGACCAGCGGTTTGGGCTGTGCGTTGATTTAAGTCAGTCAGTCAGTCAGTCAGTCAGTCAGTCAGTCAGTCAGTCAGGACATTGCCGTTTATATATATAGATATTACATATGTTGACACAATTTTTATGACAGATAATTCATGTAATTAATTACATAATTATCGTGGCATTTATAACCAAAACAACATTAAAACATGAAATGTCCTCGATTAATTCCTCTAAACACTTAACTTTAGTAATTAACACACTTGTGATACGATATTGCGAAACAGAGTACCGTTAATATTTCGAGACAATATTGACGAAACGCCGGTGGCCCCATTGGCCCCATTATGGGGCATTCGTGGCCCAATTGTGGGGCCATTCATCACGCGGGTAATTGGACATAGCAATTGGGGCGATTAAACGCGACTGGCGATTATAAAGATTATTACATTTTTAATTGCTAATCTTGTACAAACTACTAGTTATTTCGCATGAGATCCGGCCAGTTAAATTTGGCTGTGTCTAGCCAGCAACCTCAAATTTAAATCTTTACGTAATAATGTTACCTACTGATTCGTTTTCGAAAGAAACGTGTGAGATCGGTGAGACACTTTATTTTATTTTGACTCAGGACTAAATTTTCAAACCCCAGTTAACAATACCGGTCAAATAAACGTTAGCTCTGTTTTTTAGGGTTCCGTAGCCAAAATGGCAAAAACGGAACCCTTATAGATTCGTCATGTCCGTCTGTCCGTCTGTCCGTCTGTCACAGCCGATTTACTCGGAAACTATAAATGCTACAGTAACGAAATTTGGTAAAGATATGTGTTGTATGAACCGCTACAGGATTATGATACTAAATTGTAAAAAAAAACATTCGGGTGGTGGCCCTCCACCCTCCACTACATGTAACTGAGGGATAGAAAAAAAAATTTAGTTGTATATAAGCGTGTGGGGTATAAATAGAAAGGTCTTTGAAAATTATATGAAGGTTTATAAATCTCATTTTTATTTAAGCAAATCGTTTTCGAGATATCAGCTCTCAAAGTCTGAAAAATGTGTCCCCCCCCCTCTATTTTTTAAACTACGCGATATAAAATTCTAAAAAAAATATATGTTATGCACATTAATAAACTCTATCAACGATTTTTGGTTTGATTAAATTATCTCCTATAGTTTTTGAGGTAGGTTGATTTAACTGTATTTTTTAAATAATAAATTGATAATGGTACGGAACCCTTTGCGCGCGAGTCCGACTCGCACTTGGCCGGTTTTTTTTACTCATGATTTGAGAAAATGATAGTGATAATTATAACGAACGGATAGGTTTATTTGCGGATTGAAAAGTCAGCTCTAAATGTAATAGAAGTATTGCGAAGAAAGACAGGTTTGAATAGGTATATATTTTATCAACCTATTGCAAAAAATTATGTAGGTACACCGAACGTGGCCCAAACATCATGAAAGCTTGTTTATAGTACCGCTCGTTGCAGACTGGCTCGTCAATCTGCATATATTGAGACTGCCTACTCTGCATAAGATTTATGTTTTAATTCCACCAGCGACCAGTCTTCCTCGTCACCCGCGTCGCGTGACGCCGCGCCCTCCATCACACCACCGCGATTCACACGCCGCGCGCTATTCACCAGATTATCCTATTGATCAGCACACATACCTCAATATTATGAAACGCCTTAGACGTCTCGGAGCTTAGACTGACAAATAGCCAGTGCAGGCGTGAATTGGATCTACCTGCAAACACGTCACTAGGCAACATTCATCCCGTGAGTTATTCCCGAGCGTGGAAATTAAATTCCCATAGCGCGCAGATTTACTTTACAGACTTTAAGCTGTATTCGCGTATTAATAAATGATAGGGCCCGGCGCGGGATCTACGCAAACAAGGACAATAATAATACATTTGAATACAATAGTTTACGGCAATTTGTTTATAAATAATGCATGATGACGCGCACCTGCCGCGATCAGCTGATACGGCGTATGCGGCGGCGGGATTAGAGGGATTACTTATTCACGCAGCTTGTTGCTGGATACACGCCATCTCCGTGGGACAAGCTCCAGCCGAGCGCTTTGTTCTCTCGCCCAGCGCAGGTCAAGATCGAGTGCTGGGAGATTTGATATTTCGTCTGCCTTGTCCGTCACGTGTGCATCTCAGCCCAGCGCCCTGACACACCTACCGACATAGGAGGTTTACCAATATTACAAGTTGCTAGGTACTGACTCTGTTAATATATTCACATCGACCAGACGAGTTTGTTACGTTGTCGATCACGCTAGAGATGGATAATATACACTAAATGATTACTTCTTTGACGAGGCTCAGAATGTTTGAAAGTTCTGGTTGCGTCTGAGTATGATTTATTTTTTGAATTACATCACTAAATTCAAATTATTTTATGTTTACAGAATGCGACTTAAGTTTATTTATCTTCTGTTCTTTTAAGCATTCTTTCCATTATATTTTCTTCGGTTACCTACCACGGTAGTTATTCATGAAATAAAATTATAATAACGGATTATATCGCATATATAAATTAATTTAATTACATCCCGATGTTTCGAATACTTCAGTATTCTTATCATTAAGGACATTAAGTATTAATTGTACTAATTAAATATTTTATTGACTATCGCGATATAGGTAGGTACTTCAAGATAATTTATGCAGAATAAATCGACATCCATACATGGTATCATGCATTTATTTTGGATTGTAACATCCCTTGTTTACGTAGTCTGCTTACCTTCAAATTGCTTTAAAAATAACCAAACGTAAGACCATGTACGCACAGTACGAGTTTGTTTAATATTACTCGAGTCGAGTCGTGGGAGCCGTAAACTAGCTCTCAAAGAGAAAAGAGGGTAACATAATGTTTCCGGCTGCAAATGTTATTTTATTCATCGAACATCAATGTGTGTCTAGAATTGAAGACGACGATGAAAGCGGCATCGGCTCGCGCACTTGCAAACTACTGTTGCTTTGTTGCCATTTCTATAAGGTTGATTATCACGCGAAGTGCTATAAAACAATAAAAGAAAATAGATAGGATGTTTATAGTCTTCTCTCGACCGCGATTTACGTTCCAAGGCGTAATCCTAGTATAGGTTATAGCGATAATTAAATTGGTAGACAAAGTGTAAAACAAACAAAAAAGAAATATAATTATGATAGAATTATTTTTTAAACTGGCCACACGCAGTCACGCATACATACGTACACCATCAGACTATTTCAGTCCACAGGTGGACATAGGCCTTTCCACTTACCTACGCATATTAAACACTTTGGGAGGTAAATGTCCATAACCTTCCCCCGGGCAAGCGGATTGGCAATCGCAGTAGTGTCCACTATGATGACGCTGCTGCCCGTGATCAATAAATGAATGGTTGGGGACACTTCAGTCCCGAAGTCGACTCTTACGACAAAACGGGAAAAGTATGGTGACAAATGTTTTCTTACTGCCGTCACTAGTCACTACGCGGCGCCATAAACTGGTCTGTTATTGAACCTTTTCATAAGCTATGAGCATCAGAATTTGTACCTACTCATACTTACGCTTGCCCACCAACGTGGTAGGTGAGTTCGTGACGGAGCCAGCCTGAAGAAACTCCAGCGCAAGTTTTTGCCGCAGCCTGCAACGTTCCTCGGAAATGCAAATGGAACAAGTAACTAGCCACTTCCCCCGTGTCGCCGCACGCCATTACAATATTTATATATTGAAATGCGCTATCGCAGATCGCGCATGCGTACCGCGAATATCGAGCGTGGCGGAAACCATAGCGTGCTGGTTGAATTTTAAATTCCCCGTTTGCCTACTAAATGGCATTGATTTAGATCGGACTGATTTAGAGCTGGCCGGCCAACGGGCGCGGGAACCCGACGCACATTCTCGGAGCTGCTTAGATGGGAGATTTGAGACAGGTCGAATACCGCTTGGCTAATTGAAACTGGTCATATGCGCTGCAAATATGTAGGTTCATAGGTACTTGTAGAAGTAAATGACATTTCTATGCAGTTTATGGAGGTCATGAGGTCGGTGAGATGGACAGATGAGGATGTGAACGTTGCATATGACCCGTTAGATGGCTATGCGCACAGAAGTTATCACAATTGCTGGAGTTGTCTGATAGGCCAAAGAAATTACACGTGAACTTCGCGAAAATCCTAGGTTGATACTTCGAATATTCGCGAAAATCCTAGGGGTTTTGCGAAAACGCGGATAATAGGTTAGGTTAGGTTAGTTTGCAAAACCCCTACGATTTTCGCGAAGATTCGAAGTATCAACCTAGGATTTTCGCGAAGATTCGAAGTATCAAATCATCCTACGACATATATACATGCCTTTTAATGTATATTTTATGCCTTTTTTTCTCAATTCTGAAATTCTTTCTCTAATTCTAATTCTTTTCATAACCCTTTTTTAAGTTCTCATGGATACATTCTCAATGAGAACTTATTCTTAAATTTTCATGAAAATTCTCGGAAATTCCCGAGTTTATTCCCGCAATTTTGAGAATGTTCTGCAACTTGTATATTGCTCCACATGCTCATGTATGTAATAATACGTAGTTATAATCGATAACTTAAAATAAAAAATCGAAATATCATCGACTGTAAATCTGACAAACGGATTGTACCGCAATCTTTGAACGCTATTAAAAATTAGACTATATTATTCGAGTGAAAAGAGTTCTACACACCACTACAGTCATTGCTTCAAGTAGTATAGTAAACCCCAGCATCCCTAGAGCTATCGCCGGCGATATCAGGGTGCGTGCGCCGGCGCATTACCCGCCGCCGCCGCCGCGGACCCAGCACGCCACCGCGCCGATTCTTACTGACACCATCCGGTCATCCTAGGCAGGATATTTCAGGACTGTGTGCTCACTTCTCTCTGCTTCTATCTTCTAATTAGGCTGTGGATGTAATTCGACATGGAAGATTCTTAAGCCGCGTTTTCACTTAGTATTCTGAGCGAGCATTCGTTCGTTCTTGGGCAGATGGAAACAATAATTCACATAGCAAAATGTTCGTTCGTCAGCCCACAAACAAGCGAATGCTCGCTGAGCACACTAAGTGAAAACGCGGTTTTACTTTGAAATTACAATGACTTTTTCTGTATCATCAAGACTGATAATATTTACCCCCTAATTCATAAACTTCTCCTAACTTAGCACGGCGATAAGTATCCCTTTCGGTGTTATGGACATATTGATAAGACCGAAAGGGACAAACAACACACTTATTGGTTACCTAGGTTCGGAGACATTTATGAATAAGTTCAGAGCTTTTTTTGCAAGAAATTACATATCGGTTTTAATTATGGACGGTACCTATTCCTGGGTGCTTAGCCAAGTTGCCAATCGCTAACGCCTAGTTGCGTATCGTAGTTTTCTCTCTCTATCACTCTTTCATATTAGTGCGACAAAGACAGGTAGGTGCCTTTTGTTTACGATTGACGATTAAGCGTTAGCGATTGGAAACTTGTCTAAACATCCTGATTGTTTCGAGTTTTAAATACATATGTACATTCACTCCTCTTGTGTTCTCTCAACGTTGAAATATCCAATAACCGTTTAATTAATGTATCACAAAACAGATATAAATCCAGGAACATTGCGCAAACAGCTCTACATCGAGAGCTCGTGGTCGCCCTCGCTGCGCTCGCGCAGGTGCGCGTCGAACAACCGCCGAGATCTCACACATCTCGAGCACAACAAACAGTTACTTTTTTCTCTTTGACAAGTAAACGTGGGCTGTAATCTTCCAGACTTTAAACAATAAACACGTATTGTGCGGTGCTAAATATCGCAGCGCATCTATCTTCGCTTTGTTTGTGAAGCCTCCACAATCCACTTAAGTAATGAGTTTAGAGCGTAATCTTTTGAGAATAGTTAAGCCGCATTTGGATATCAATTGTATGAAATGATTTAAGATTTAAACAGTGGAGTGATGAGGTCATTGACCTTAGTTTTTGTGCATACGCATCCGAAGTGGCCAATTGAATCGTATTGTTAATCAATCAGGCAGTGTTGCGAGTGGTCGGTGAGCATGGCCGAGGCAGGGTGAGCACTCGGATTAACCAGTGTATTGTGACCTCGTGATCGATAAGCAAATTGCTCGACTTCTTACATAACCCTCTTCTTACCACCACACCACACCACCACACACACCACAGGCAGACTAAGCAAAAGCATTAAAATGAAATAAATCTATGAAAACGGATAAACTCGCGTATATTAACTAATTTTAACTTCATTCCTTCATCCATTCATGTGTAATCCTCGCAGTAACCGAAGAAAATATTATGTACACCAGTACCTACGGACTACAAAATTCGATCAAATTTCCTCCATTGTCAGTCATCCGCAGACCACGAACCCTGTAAAGTGTTCGAAACGTCGGAATGAAGTTAAAATTAGTTAATATACGCGAGTTTATCCGTTTTCAAAGTTTTATATCATGTGTACCTAATCCTCGCGGTAACCGAAGAAAATATTAAGCATTAAAAGTTGACCACATAGCCCCCTGCCCACTCACCCCACTTTCCCATCCCAACACATTTCAAACAATGAACAATCAATTTGTCTTATTGTTGATAAGACAGCATCACAAGCACAACAGCATTGTAACAAAAACATGTGAGCATCAATAAGCACAAGTGACTCTCTCTGGGTGTCATCAGTTCTCATCATATCAATAATAATTAATAAATGAATCAATTATTATTTTCCAAGTTAGAATAGTCCCCCTGCGCGCGCGCCGATCGCGTCATCCGCTCCGTTAGCCGATTCTCTCGCTCCGCGCTCATTTAGACTAATGCATTAGATAGCCCCTTCATTTATTCAAATATTCTTATTTGCTATTGTAACTGACGGCTTAGTCAAGATTAAAAGAGCTCCGTTCTAAACAACACAAAAGAAGATACAACGGTATACAACGGGCGGTTTTATCTATAAAATATGATCTTTCCGACTATTTAGGGGGCTTAATTTGAAAATTAGGATAATAGTCCTAGATTCATTGTTCTTACATCTTAATACCCAATAATAGTTGACATATAAACTACCTACCCAACTGGGGAAGTAAAGGTACCCCTTAAGTCTCTTTCCACCGTGAGCGAAGATCTCTTAAGGTGCGTTCAAACCAAAAGAGCATTCGCTGTTCTATCCCCCGCTCTACGAAATCAACCAATCACGTTTTGTGTAACGATCGAATTTCGTAGAGTGGGAGGTTAGAATTGCGAATGTTCGCTTGGTCTGAATGCACCTTCACTGATGCACTCATTAATGGTTCAATTTTACGTTGTTCGCTGGCGAAGTGTTAAGTATTAAAGTGCAGTTTACGGCTGCGAGTGCCACCAGTGGTGCAAGTTAACAGGAGCCATTAATGAGTTCGCTCCGCTCGCGTTTTATGGCGGGCAATATAGAAAACCAGAGCCAAATAACAGTAGACTCTACTAGTTATCTGGTGATTTCTTTTTTTTTCAGAATTATTTCAGAATAGGTTTGACCACGATCATACATGCTGGTAAGTGATGATGCGGTCTACGGTGGAGCACGCTTAACTATGATATACCTATTTACTCAGGCCTTGAAGATATTGAGATTGTACACATGCGGAAATTCGAGCAAGTCATTCCACTCCTTGGCAGTTCCCATATGGAAAGTCGAAGTTCGACTCTTGCTGGAGGCAGTTCAGGCAATGCATTTTATCCTGTTTTTTAAATTTTGTTGTACTCTTAAAAAATTCTGCTTATTACAAATTGACTACAGTATGGAGTAACAAAGTCGCGTGCACGGCCCACGTGCGCGGCGTGCGCGGGCGCCGCCCTGTCCCTTCGGGCGACGTGCGGCTCGCTCGTGCCCGGGACGACCCAACCATAAGCAAACACTTTTAGGGCCAGCTGCACCAACTCATCAACATTACACGGCAGATTACTACGAATCTTCTGTAAGCCATTTAATGGCGACAGAGCAGCGAGGCTTATGATGGTATTGCTTCTAATCGTTTGTCGTTGTTGCCGTCACGTTCTAACAAGTATGCAAGTGCGAAAGATCCTCGTACTAAGCACGTTAAATGGACAAAACGAGACCATAATAAGCCATCAGGCAGATTAGTTCAAACGACCTCTTGAACTCTTCATACTACTACAACTTGCAAGTCGATTACTTGTAAACAGAGGCTTACACAGATACATTTTCTGACGAAGCTCCTAAACAAAATCACAGCACTATTTTCTGTGAGTTAAATTACAAGTAACACTCCTTGGCCGAGAGGCGAGAAACTTTCCTCGAGTGTCCAAAGGTATCTGCGTATCCTTTCATCTCATGCTTGTTTGCCGTCGTGGTATATGATTTTGTTCCACTCTGCCACTTTTTCCCAAAACCGTAATTTCGGCGAAAGATCAGGTGCTAATTGCAAAGTTTCGCAGTTGTATCTTTCGTCATCATCATCATATTGGCAGAAAGATGTCCATTGCTGAACATAGGCCTCCCCCAAAGATTGCCTCAATGGCCGGTCCTGCGCCCACCATTGAACACCGGACCTGCGGTCATGCAGTCCACCTTGAAAAGATTTATTGATTCGTAAATGTTAACACGTCATATGAATAGAGGCGATCAACGTGGCGGTATTAACGAGTAATATTTGACTTCATTCCGTATAATATGCACACTTATTTGTATGAAGATTAACAGTTTTTACATTTAACATACACCGTGTTTTTATTGATTTCTGTTAAATTGGACAGGTTACTTGGGACATTAATAGAAGTTGCCTGGTATATCGGCTTTTGTTAATTTCGTAAAAAAATTTTTTTTCGTTTTCATACATAATAATTGTAATGGCAAGTGTGAGAGAACCTTAAGAATAAGATCTCAGGCGACTGACGGCTGCCGACGGCATATGTCAAAATAAGTAATAAAGGTTGCAATACACTTGTTCAGTCATTAAACTTATTTTTTTAATAACTCAATAACAGTAAAAGTTAGACACTCGTTTCTTAGAGAAATTGATTATATTTGACCTAAATAAGCTTCCCTTAAATTTAACGGAAACCAATAAAAACACGGTGTATATTTATTCATTCATAATGCCATCGCCATCGGGCTTGACTCAATAACATAAGCTATAATAAACACAATGATATTATTAAATCGAGCATGAGCAGGCTTGCACGCATGCGCGGGCATTATCGGCGCAGGCGCGTCCGCGGGCGACGGCTAGCTTTCTAGAAGGAGCGTAATTGCTCGTAAGGATAGGTTATGTTTCGGACTTGATTGCTTAAGTGGCACACAATTAAAATGTAACGGGATCAGGCCCAACTCTCTCGTGGGTTCAAGTCAGTTGTTCAGTCAAATGTTCTTTAAACCATCCGAAATGCTTATAGTATAATATTGAATTAATAAAATATATAATATTCAATTAAAATAATAAACTCAATCAAGACTGCATTGAAATTAAAATAATAAATCAAGACTGCATTGAAATTGTCAAGAGAAGGTTAAGGGAGCAGAACATGTCAGAGGAATATGATAAGTTGTTGGAACATTGCCTTACATCTGGCTACTTACTATGGAACGGTGAATTCTACCTTCAAGTGGATGGCGTGGCGATGGGGTCTCCAGTTTCTCCTGTTGTCGCAGACATCTTTATGGAGGACTTCGAGAAGAGAGCACTCTCATTGGCTCCCATGCAGCCGAAGATATTTAAAAGATATGTAGATGACACCTTTACTATCCTTCCAAAAAGTAGTGTTTCAACTTTCTTAGATCATTTAAATTCCATTCATGATAAAATTAAATTTACTATGGAGTTAGAAAATGACTGTTCTCTGTCTTTCTTAGATGTTTTGGTTATAAGAAATCCGGATAAAACTTTGGGTCACACTGTATATAAGAAACCTACTCACACTGATAGGTATTTAAATGGCAATTCCCACCACCATCCCAGCCAACTAACTACTGTAGGCAAATCTTTGTTTCAGAGAGCCCAAAAGATATGCGATGATCGGCATCTAGCTGCGGAGCTTCGGCATGCTAGGCAGGCACTTCGGGCAAACAACCTGAAGATCCCTCGAGCCGATCAGAAGACTCGTATGAAGATTCCCACTGTTGAGCGCAGGCCAGCCGTTCTGCCTTTTGTTGGAGGGGTTACAGACAGGATCAGCCGCATCTTGAAACGTGCTTCTATTAAAACCTATTTTAAGCCAATGAAGAAGATGTCGCAGTTTCTGAGGCCTGTTAAGTATAGCACCCCCTTACTGAATGCAGGAGTGTATAAGCTGGACTGTGAATGTGGGCTTTCATATGTTGGGCAGACAAAGAGGAATATCACTACTAGGGTGAAGGAACACATAGCCGATGTCAAGCACCGTCGACAACAGTCTGCGGTTTGGGAGCATGTCAGTGATGGACCGAATCATTCTATTAAGTTTGACAAGCCTTTGGTTCTCGTTAAGGAGAAGAGAAACATTCCTAGAATGTTGCGTGAGGCTATTGAGATAATGAAATATCCAAACTTTAATAGAATGGAAAGAAGCTTGTCTCTACCACCAGCTTGGGATCCAGTTGTTCATCTGATAAAGGAACAGTCTAGACATAAACCGTGAGGCTGATGTATTTGGCGGTGGTGACCATTCCCCCCTTTTTGTACTGGCAACATTTTTTCAAAATTATTTTAAATTTCCTTATTAATCAAAATTGTATGTTTTGGTTTAATGCATGATGATCTTAAGATGTACTACAAATGTTTTTTGAAAAGAGTTGTCCCGCTGAGTTTCTTGCCGGTCCCAATTTTGGGATACCTTCCTAACAATACAATCATACAAAGGAAGGAAATACTTCTCAGGCAGTGGCGTAGGGATAGAACCGGCGTAGATTATTTATTTTGTCTCTTGTCTTCATTCTGAAAATATTTGTAATGAATAACTAGCTTAATTTGCAAATTTTGTATGTACATCCACCCTTAAAATTTATTGTCTGTGGTTTAGTAATTTTTCTTTGGTGGGTAGTTTTGTACTTATCTTTCTTATTTTGATGGAGGTAGATCTATCAAATTTCCTCCATTGTCAGTCATCCGCAGACCACGAACCCTGTAAAGTGTTCGAAACGTCGGAATGAAGTTAAAATTAGTTAATATACGCGAGTTTATCCGTTTTCATAGTTTTATTTCATGAGTAATCCTCGCGGTAACCGAAGAAAATATTAAAATAATAAATAAAAAATAATAGAAATCGGTGCTCCATCTAGAGCTTATTAAGGTTAGTAAGCCTACAGGAAGCATCTGAAAGTTTTTTGCTGAAAGCCCAGCCAATATGATATTTTTAAAAATACATCCTTGTCCTTGTGTCATTTATCCCGAATTGTATAAGTCGATGTTAAAAATAGAGGGAGAATAAATACAATTTTGCCCAGTGTAGATAATGTCAGAGTAGGCAGAAAGTTTCGCGCGGACAATTATACCGACAGGCTCACAGCAATGTAACTAATAGTTATATTATTAATAGTGTTGATGTAACTGTTCGTTGAGCAAATTGAGCTCGGTCCACACAATTTAATTATTTTAATTGAATACTTTGTCTAAGCTTTCTAATTCCAAATGAGTTTATAAATGATACTCACTTCGATTGATTAATTTATCTATCGTTCGTAACAAAAGTAAGCGGCTCGGCACCATTGTTATTAGTGGTAATAGTTATTAGCCGGCACTTGGACTATTAATAATGCGCGCGCGCACTCGATTCATTATACGGATATTTGTAGAGCGTGTGACGTCACGGCGGGAGGTCGCCATCCGTCAGGGACCGGATCACCGGAGTTGTCAGAGCTCGCTATTTCACTTCCATAAGGTGGCCATACCATATGGTGGTGGATGTGTTTTTTAAGGCTTGATATTGAAGTTGAGGAAGAACTTATCTGCTGTACTTATGCGTTCAGCGGCCTTACGACTTAGGTTTGTCAGCAACACTCGCGGCCGTCTCGCGGATATCCGTCTCTAATAATCTAAAAGTCGTTCTCGTGATATGCTAAACCCCCGGTTTTGACATTAGAGCAAATTGTGGCAGATCTTCGGTACTCAAATGATCGGGTGCTTCCAATACAATGCAAAGGATAGTATCAGATCTTCTGAGGCTGATGTCCCTTTCTAGAAAGGGTTATGCGTTAGGGAAGGACAAAACGACTTGAGACCTCTTGTTGGTAAGCGACAAAGTGGGACGATTACTAAACAGATTAGTTCTTATCATTGCTTGTTGATATTGTCTTGCTAATCGTTAAGTCTCTGTAATTTTCAAGTTTTCTGCGTGTAAAATTGTAATTTGTAAGATCATGAATACGGGTACAAGTTGTAGGTTAAAGAAAAATCTAAGATGGCTGCGGACGCGCTGCGGTGCTGCCATGTGGCTTGACGTGGCAGTGGCGTTTTTTTGCGTTCAGTTCACTTACAAAACTGAACGTAAAGAAACGTCACGGTTAGGGCAGTATCACACTGTGTGCGACGCGACGCGTCCGATGCCAGCCATCGTGCGTATTTTTTATATTTAATATGCTGCCTTTTATGTATCTTCTGTGTTACTTGTTTGCCAGCGTGGTCGCCTCGTCGGCCAGTATACGTACCTGGGGGTCACAACGGAAGAACAGCGCTGGCCTAGCCAGACATGCTGAGTTGTGACCCTTTTGTGGCAAGCTGTTGTGGTGTGCTATTTGTAAATGTGTATATGTCCATCGTGCTTGTCATAAATAAAATTTTATTTCATTTCATTTCATCATCATCTTCTTCCTTGTCCTTCGAATTTCTGCCGAGGGTTGTCGGGTAAATTGTTATTTTTCATAAGATGATCCATGCATTGAGGAGAGACGCCCTCTGCCTCTTTTTTCTCGGCAGATCAGTGGTTTTTCACAACACAATCATCCTCCATTTGTTTGACGTGTCCATTCCATGCCACCTTAGTCGGTTTTCTGAGAGCTTTTCGGTTTTCGGGTAACAGGGGCTACCTTGAAACTGCCATGAAAAATATATATTTTTTTACTTTATCAAGCCGTGTAGCCCCGACAGAGCATAATCCTGGGGGCTACCATGACCTCTTAAATGAGATTCAGTTTAGGTTCGGCTTGTCAGTTTATGACAGTTATTCTATGGAACTGACACATCGCGATTCAGATTACGTCTTGAACCAAATCGCATTAGTAGCTCGTGGTAGACCCCCTGAGCTACTTTATCTCCGTCGTGTAAAGTTTTTGCCCGTTTGAATCCTTAAATTATAGTTTAAAAAGATAAGAAATAAAAACACAACTAAATCGCGGGCGTGTATCCCGGTGATGTGGTGACGCAGCGGGTGTGAGTCCGACCGTTTGGAGGGAGGCTAGCTTTCACCAATTAGGATTTAATGGGCTGACCTAACCTTTCAAGTGCTTGTGGTAAAGACAGATTAGATACAGAACTTCTACGAGTAGGAGCGATAAATCTGCATGCCTCGTTAGTGACTTGAGAATATAAAATCACGGATACAATATATCATAAGTAAAATAGGCTTATAAGGAGAGCCACAATATATATGATGACTTTGAAAATGTAGGTAGGAAATGCACACAATCGAATCGTGTAGTTTTCTAATGAAGGATTTTCCATAATACTTGGTAGGTACTTCTCAAGTATAATGAAAATAATCAATAAGGCTATCGGTAGATCAATAGCAAGGTGCATACTTAATTTACAATTTTATGGTTTTGCTTGTCTATTACTATGATTTGGAGTCTCTTTATGTTTGCTTGATTAAGTAGACAATCCTTTGACCCGGCGCTCTTTCTCCACGGTGAAAGCTTCCGCCTTTAATAGAAATTATTGCTGCTGTAATAGCGATTTTACGGTCTAGCGTTGTGCTTATACTTAAGTACTTAACGGAATCTTATATCAGTGTGTGGCAACGTCGATTACGCCCAATATCCCGAGCAGTCACTTTAGGACAACAATACGCAACTACTGCTCATTGTGATGGTATCTATCGTGTAGGAGCGTGACGTGTGACGTGACGGACGGACACAAACACTCCTAATGCGCCGGCGCAGCCGTCGCGGCCATGACGCGCCCGTCTGCCGGAGACAGCCCAAATCAAAACGCTAATATCACTACTCGGTACCGAAATAAGACCACCAAGCCTCGGAAAGGTTTGTAACACTGCGTAACCAGTTTTATCTTTCGTATATAAGCACGATATTCAGTGCTTTAATATGAATATTAAGCTTATTACTTTGGTTTATTGTTGCGTCTCGAACTTTAAAGCATTTCTTTGTAGGTACAATACTTTGAGTAATATCTCAAAAGATCTGAGTATCTTTCACACTTGTACCCCGTGATACTACACGCACAGCACACGCACACCGCACGCACACAGCCGCGCATCGCGTGCATCCGAGCTTTTAGTTTGGAGATGCGTATCTTAAAAGCTTTGCTTGCATTTTTAACGGCCGCTTTTTGTCCGACGCGTGTTTGTGTTCTGCGCAACGGTAATAACATTCATTATTTATGCGCAAGCGCTACTAAATCATATCTCGTTGGAATGCTTCTTCGTTTCGTTGCCTACTTCGCGGAATACGGAGTAAATTATCGACGGGTACATGTGCGTATCAATCACGAGTTTTGTTGCTTCAAAGTTCCAATAAGCTACAAAGTACTGCACTGAATCATTATTTCTCATAAACTAAAGGATAGGTCCTGAATGTAGTTTCTCTCTTGTGCCAGTTTTACAGGTACCCCTGAGTCGTGTATTTACTTGTATAGGTAGTGAAATATAATGGAATAATGTATTTTATTGTAGGGACAATCAGAATCTGACACATAGAACTCCTATTTGTAAATAGTATTTAAGTACACATTAAAGTGTCACTGTGACTACTCACAATATCACAAAACCACTATTATTTCAATTCCAAGAATACGCTTATTTACTCATAAGTCATAAGAGTTGTAAATCATATAAAAAAGTTACTAAAATATGAAATCAACAATAGAAAACATGTTATTGTCTTAGTTTATGTGAGTTATAAGATGTATTATCAAAAAAATAAATCCTGCGTGTCAGTGGTACGGCCCGTATAGGGTTAGAAACGGAAGGTAGATGTTATTTCATAAACTTGATATTGTGTACGACGGTTCAAAAACGCTTGTGCTCGTGGTGCTATGCCTGTTAATATCGAAACGATTTTCGATTTGTTTCAATTTTTGGTCCGAAAGGTTCAGCTTCCAAGAGTGCCTAATGAAGGAAGCTCATTAGTGGGTCCCCGGCGCCGGCGCCGTCGTCCGGGAAGCCGGGTAACGGTCCGGCGGTCCCGGGTTCGATCCCGGCGTGACCCGCCGTCATTAGGCTAGGCCGGCGTTTTATTATGCGCGCCGCAAATGATCGTGCGTCCATTCTGAGTTAACGGGACTAATGACATGGATTTAGTGTTAGTAGGCAATGTATAGTTCTCATGCTACTAGATATAGGTAATAATATTTTAAATTTAACGAATGACAGTCTACCTACTTATGTTGCATATTTATTATTATCGAGACTGTTCAAGATGATAAATAAATAAATACCAGAGAGCAATTCTTACATTGTTGTGTACTTCCACGTTGAGCTTAATTAAACCTTCTGTTGTAGGTAGTTGTAATTATGTAATAGACCGGAAAATAAAGTAAATTTCGATTGCTGGTTTCTGTCACTCTGACACCATCAGAGAAACAAATCCTCGAAATTTGCGGATTTCGAAGTTCGCGACACGCCGCTGTCTCTTTCACGCATTTAGGTAAGTAGAGTAATCTCAATGAATCAAAGAATATGTCTAGTTATCGTGCCGATGGTGTATAAATATAAATAACGTTGGCGGACTACATATGACTTGCGCAGTTAAGTGCACGCAGGGGCAAGTACACGCACTACAAATTAAGACACACAACTTCGCAATGACCAGTGTGGCAGTGGCTCTTTATGACCATACATTTATGTCTTGTGACCATACATTCATGCGAACGGCATTAGGTAGTTGGCTAATAAGGAGAGCTATCGATGCAGGATAATTCATAAGTTGCATGTATTATTTATTATTGCGCATGCCGTGACACCTGCCGCGCTTTAGGTCTAGCACACGTTATTTACAATGTACACAAATATTTTGAATGAGCTGCCGCCGCGTTATTAACGCAGACTCACTTTCTGTCCGACTCGCTCGCACCAATAAACGAGTAAAGTCCATTTCAAATACGAAGGCCCGATTCCACTTGACAAAGTCATTAGGCGTCAACAGTAGGATCAGTGATAACAAAACATACCCAGCCAGACCCTTTTGTGGCGTGATATTTTTTGCATACATCGGTACGACACGTGCCAATCTGTAGTGGACCAATATTAAATGACAAAAGTTTCGAGTAGCATCGGGCCTTCGTATTTGAAATGGACACCTGAACGGTACTGTACAATGGAGTCAAACTATTCATAATTGCAACACACGTAGTGAAATAACATAATTAAATAATGGTTATCATCGAGACCAACAAAATAGTATTTAAACAGTAAAGTGTTAGGCCACGTCTACTGTAGGCCAACCGCGAACCTGGAAAATCGTTTTAACGAAGGCTTCATCGGGGTGACTATGACAGACGCCAGGGAGAACAGATAGGCCCTTGTGTCATTGTGCTTGTGGAGAAACCTCTTATGTATCGCAATAACGAGTTGTCCGAGGAAGCTCCCTGCTTTTTAGTTTCAAGTTACGTCGTCGATGTTCATACCTTAGATCCATTTGTTAAAATAAAATGTGGTACATTTTAATGAAAAAAAAAGTTTATTCCTATCGAAGGGTCTATTTTATTTTTCATTATAAAATCGAACAATCTGCTCAAGCAGATCAGAGAGGCGGCTTACAGGAGATCAATCCAGTTCAATAATATTGTCATACGAATAAAAAAACTAAAGTTTTTATAAGATTAATTGGTGTCTCAATATCTACCACACGGGCAAAATTAAAAGCAATTTTTATTGATTTTACTTAGACAAGAGACTGAGTAATACAAATCACATGAGAGTTGGAAAATGGATTGAAGCTGCTAAAGCGGCAGTTGGGCAGTGACGTCGATTGATCGATGCCCGCGACGCCGAGTTGCCGCGCCGGGATGCCTCGGATACCGCGGCGCATGAGACATGAGGGACACTCGACGAGGTCTCGGCAACAGACGATGTGATGCCGTAAGTGTTCCGCTGTCCCAGTTTCATGCGAATTGCTCCAATGGATGTATGTATATAATATGTACTTAGTTAATCAAAGCATATTTTCCATGCAAAATTGAAAATGTGTTGATTTTTTTGTCTCAGGCATAAGCATTTTTGTTCTGAAATGTGTACATGATTCGCCCAGTCTCATGCCGCCAAATATCCGCCAAATATCATATCTTGACAATCATACTCGTATATTATAATTGAAACGTATAATAATCAAGGAGCGGAATTTTCATAGCGAAAATTTAACTGTCATAGGGATTGATCAAACTTTTTTATCGACTTATCACATCGACTTTTTTATTGATAATAATGAACTTCTAACTGCAGAAAAAACTAAGTATAATATATGGTAAAGAGTGTACTTCGCGGTCGATATGTAACATTATTAAATTGACTGCAAACTTTATTTTTTCTCAAAAACTGAAGCTCCTTCAAAAAAGCCTTTAAAAGGGTTTAATAACGACTATATTGCGTATTGCCTGTAGGTATTGTTCAACAAGATTGGCCGGTAAAGATTCTGTACCTACAATAACAATCGGTCCATATCAAGCCAACATGCAAAGAATACATACATACAGTAACTTCAGTACCTATAATTAGTAATTACATGTATCATAACTTCATAACTAAATATGATACCTTTCCGCTTTAGCGCAGGGTTATAAATGTCATAATAATATGACAAGTGACGGGTTGCTGTGCTACTTTCCTTTTAATTAATTCACGCATTCGACGATAAAAGTTCTGCCACTCTCGCGACCCGCCAAGCTGCGGCTGTCATAAGCACAAAGTATTTAATTTTATACCTACGTATACAAAGTAAGTATTTATGGTAAGTTTAACCTCTATGCAATTAATAAGCAATTGTTTTTCTAAAGCCTGCAGTGATAACTGCTTAATATATTTGCATATAAACGTTTAACGTCCCAGCCACTGAGGTGAGGTCCCACAGACCCATTTTAAATTTTATAATGGTGACAATAAGATTAATAAAGATACATGTGACGTGACTGACAGTAGCAGAGAGTTATATTTCTTACGTCTTGTACAGTTCCATCAAACATACTTATTGACAGGAAAAATGTGTGCAATATAACGCTACTCTAGCCTGATGTACTTTTAACCAATAAAATACCAAATAATTCGTCTTAAACTATCCAACTCAACGAGACACTAAAAACGTTATATCATCGAAATAACCAAGGTTCGCCTTTACGGGCCTAAGTGGAAAGTTTTACTTGATTATACAAATACTGCTGCTGTAGTTACTTCAAAAATACCTACTACTTGTTGTAATGCTAAGCATCCATGTAATATGGTAATAAGGTTCACGGATACCAGCCAGATATTGACGAATACCTCACCCGCTACAAGTGTCAAGCATCTAACACGAAGCTGAAAGCTTGTAACAACCGCGTACCAGCGCCGACACAGTTCACCAATCGTGAACTTTATACACATAGGAGTAAGGGTCACGTACGGTCAGTTAGGATGTGTTGGCTATGCTGTCTCGAGGTCAGAGATCGCAGGAGGTGTCGCGGCGCTAATGAGGTGCATGTCTGCGGTGTTGTGGTGGTGGGGGGGGGTCGTGACGTCACGGCACACGTCGCCGGTACACGCCGCTAATTGTCACGACCGCGACGGTCACCGCTCCTAATTCCCGTCGCCGTGTACTGCTAAGTAGCTTGGTTTATAGTTAATGGCTTTTCTGAACAGCGCGGGACATGGAGGCTTGCCTTTTCTGGAGGGCGCCAGGTCTGTGGGCTCATGGGCTTCTGTTGCTTAAGCGAAAATGCTCTTGATAGTTTTGCAGTCGCCATCAGATATATCGAGACGGGCACGGTGCTTGATATTGATAATGTCTGAATATGCACCCTAAGGCCATGACAATAGAGGCGTGCTCAGATGTTTGTGAGCACTCTGGCCTAATTACCTAGTCATATAAATATAATAAAGTCTGTGCGTAAAGTGAAGGCGAGCATTCAGTTACTGGGCAAACACTACATTTTATTAGTGATGTTTACAGAAAGTTGGTGCTGTAGAGACATAGAGTACTAGAGACTTGTTAGCAGTCGTTGATATCGATGATCACACTTAAATTGGATACTTCAATATAATACTCTTGCATTCCGCGGGTAATTAAATCACAACAAACCCGAAGATTGGAAAGATAAGTCAGTGGTAGAACCTAAAACAAAGCTTAAGCATTTTTACATTATCCTGCGCTCGACGGGGGATTTTAATTTATGCGATATTTATGTGTTTGCCGCGATGGGCGGTCAGCGACCCGCGGGGAAAGTGCCGGTAATTGGGCCGAGCCGGTGCATGAGAATATCTGTAGCTGCGCGGGCGCAAGCTACGAGCGAAGGCGGGAGATGTAGTGTAGCCAAAAATGTTCATTTGTAGTCGAAATAAAATACTCGTAGCTTTAAGATTGTGGAGTTTCAAGAATCCGAATCTTTAAATGAATTAGTGTTACTCGCAAGTCTGCAGGAATGCATTGACAGAGGAATACATTGAAAAGAATGTTTATTGGTCATCCTTGAAATTGTGATGGTTAGACGGTACAGCAAGACAGACAGTGCCAGTGATTTCACTGATGCATGAGAATCTGTAGTGAGACGGGCGCAAGTCGCTAGCGATAGCGTGGGATGCTTATTTTCTATGCTGTATTCATGAAGTTGTGATGGTAATACTACCATACCTGAGTACTATTGTTATTGTACTTTAGTCTGGAGCGCAGCGCCAACAAACTGTATACAGTTTATTTATAGGTATTTTGTATTTTCTGTCGTAAATAAATTAAAAAAAAAAATTGCTTGCAAGCGGGAAGAGTGCCAGTGATAGTAAACAGTAACTGACCCGAGTGTAGCGGTTCAAGTGCAAATTGCGAGTGATATAAGCGCTGTAAGCGAGTCTTGCTATATTCATGCTATCGTAAAGGTTATTTTATGTAGTTGTTATGGTCGAAGTAGTCACTAAACAGCAATGTATCCGTTTAAATGAATATGACCGTTGCACCCACGACTGGCAAGGCTTAGCGCTAACTCGCCGCCGCCTGTAGCTCGCGCCGCGCACGGGAGCACAACATCGTTTAATTATCGACGCGAGCGCAGCCTAATATCCTTATAATTGTAACAAACACACACTTACCGCAATGATCGCTTGCGCAAGCTTCACGGCGCTACACCGACCGTGGGACCCCACAACAGTTGTAAGAACCGCAGTAACTGCGGTTCTCTTTACAGACTAAACATGTAATGAAAGCACCCCAAATTAGCTTTTCTTTACTAAATTAGCAAATAAAGTTTACACCAAGTCGTTAAGTGTAGTTAATGTTCGGTTGTGCACTAGTTTTGTTGAGCTTGAACAAAAGACAATCAACAGAGTTATCAACTTGAGTCATAAGATAATTCAGAATCCTTTTTAAACCCAAAACAATGGATAGGAGGAATAATATAATTATAATATTATCTCACGGTTTGAGATAATATTATAATTACCAAAGGTAGGTTTAGCACTATGAACCAACACCGAATGCAAGGTAATTTTAAATTAGTCTAAACCACGAAAGAGTAGTGCATTTTTATTTTACTGTATCCAGCAGCAATGTAATGCAACGGTAATCGGACAAGGAATCTGACAGGTGCGGCAAGTTGTAATCGTGGCGATGCGCGATGTATTGCACTCTGAATTTAATGCCGGAAATTTTCAATAAAACACATGAATTATTAGGGCCTTCACAAATTACTCCAGTTGTTTGAGGTAATAAACATCAAAAATATAAGCTATATACCTATGCACTATGCTAATTACGTATTGGTTCTACGATTGTACAAGACTTTAATGCTATCCTGTTTCAATACATGTAGTGTAATGTATGTACCTAGTATGTGTAGTGTACCTAGTCGTTGCCCCCTATCACCCGTAAGTTCCCGTGTTCCGTACAAGGGATCCCGCCGACACGGCTCGACATCGCGACACTCTTGAAAAATGTCACGCTTAACCTTTGAACTAGAGCCCGAGACAAGCGATACCGATGAGACAACGACTCCGTTAGTGTACCTAATGTGTGTAAAGCCTTTAAATAATGACTCGAATTAAAAGGCGACAGACAATAAGACGTCATCGAGGACCGACCACCCACTTGATGTATTAAATGATAACACGGTCAATAGTGGGAGAGACCGCGCGTGAAATCGGCCGGGGCCGTGACGACGGCGTGACGACGGCGTGACGAGGCGTGACGCGACTTAGCGGGAAATCAAGGAGCGTTACGGGACCTGTGCTATGGTTTTGAGGACGGGGTAGACTGCATGGAGGCTAATAGATTACATCGCTTACGAAAACTCAAAATAAATATCTACGTTTCAAAATGTGATCGGCATTTCTTAGGCCCAATACCCTGTCATACCAGCCACAGGTAATGCGGGCAATGCCGTCAAGGTTTTCTGAGTATTGTTTTAAGGAGTAAATACAAAATCTTACCCCCTCATGCGGTTCCCAGGGCTGAGGCTGGAGATGCATAATTGTTCTCTCACTTTAGCGTTACAAAATATAATATAAATGAAATCATCTTTCCCTTTTAGATTAGACGTTCTAATATTCTATATTGTGCATAACATTGTCCTTGATACATTTTGTTTTATAAGTTTATAACAACAGAAATAACATCCAAAATAAAAGCAAAAGTCCAATTGGTACAGCCAGTATTCTAAATATTCTAATATGAAATATCACAATTAAAAAAACAGGTTATTTCGCTTAAGTCTTTCTTACTATTTGATTTTTAGAGTCTCGACGAAAAATGTATGATATCAAGCCGAATCCAATAATTTTGATAACATTAAAGACTCCAAATATGGTCAGGAATACAACATTAAATTCTCTCGCAATGTTTGCACCGTGTACTAGCACAGCATACGGAAACAGGAAACAAAATGGAAACTTCTCGTTCCGCAATAAGCGAGCGCTTGAAACTCACGTAACTGAAATTCTTGCGCAGATCTAATCGAGATGCACGGCGTTGCACTGTTGCAGCAAGCTAGACATTGTCTTTAGGTGCCATCGCCAACCCAGTTAACACGTTCGATGCCGGTGACACAACGTCTGTGATGTTTTCAATAAAATCCGACTCCTATGCCAAGGACACCCATGCGTCCTTCTTCTTATGCCACTAGCATAAGCCAAGTTCTAACTCCTGTACAAATACGAATATTTTGACACAAGTGTTGTGTCGCTGGGATGGGATTGTAGGTACTCATCATAGTCTTCGGTTCATAAGAATCAAGAATGGTCAGTGGGGCATATTTTTGAGCATTTTTAAAATATAGGTACACCTTTTTTTACAATTGACCGTACCGTGTTTACTCTTGTTCTACGACTAAAATTTCACCCTGAATTACGTAATCAAACCTTAGACTCCAGTAGGAAAACAACAGTACCTTAATATGAGCGGTTTTTAGTGCTATTTGGGTAGTATTTGTTATTATACTTATTAATTTATAACATAATACTGATTTAGCTTGTGTCCGCGAGAGCCGCGCTCCCACGACGGGTTCATGCTCGCAGCGCATTACTCATTAACTTTTGACTGTTTGTTAATCAAATAGTAATAACATTATAACTTAATCTGTCGCGGGCGCGGCTGTGGATCAGCCGAGTTCCCTCAACTATTACAACAGGAGCCTTATGATGGGTTCGTATAGTTTACCTTGTGTCATTTGCACATGACAATGCTCTATTAGAAAGAGCACGTCACTGCCTTATCTGTGATGATAGGCGACGAAAGGTTCAAATCATTCGCATAAGTGCAAAAATAAGTATCGAAAGAATCCGCTCATAAATATGTTACGACGTTCTTATTATACAGAATTAGAGTGCACTGGGACAAGTGGGACATGTTTTTGAACATTTTTGTGTACACCTTATTTTGTCTTTGACTGTAGGTACAGGTTAATAGACAGGAGGTATCGTAAGCAAGTTATATTTAAAAATATAGTTTTTCTAACCAAATATTTATAATGTAACCTGCGCAAAATTTGGGACTGGCGAAATAAGTATCAAATATATTACCGTGGTAAAGACGTTAAAGAAAGATTCATTTCGTTCTCACTTTAAAGTAGAGCAACATTTCGAATAAGTTAGTTAGGTATGTGGTCAACACATTGCTTAGTGTACAATGACATTTAACTACCTACCATTATTAAAACACTCCTAGCAAAACCTAGTACCAACATAATTATAATTGTTTTAGGTGCAAATAGTTGACATTAAGGTTTTTCAGCGCAAGGCAACAATTTTAGCGCAATAATCTGTCCTTTGTAACCGTCTGTACATATCCGTTTCTAGGAAACCTTGGAACATTTAATGTATCTATTTATTCTAATTATGAATGAAGTTAACCTAAAGACATTAAATCAATTTCATTGAAATAAACTTTTTCTCCGATACGAAATACCTGCTAGAATGACCCGCCTACATCAAGAACACATGCTAGCTATAAAGCTCGCCGTTATCGTGTACGCCGAGTATTTACTCTAGACGTAGCTCGCCTCACTACACTTGGCTGTACTTTACCGTGTAATTTCATTTTTATTTAATTATACTATCGCCTTTCCCTACTTCGCGCGGCACTAACCCGTGCGCCACGCCGCGCCACCCACATTCACCAAACACTTCCCGACCATTCCACTGCAGGCTGGCTAGAACTACGAGAATACAGACATGTTAAGAGACTTGGGGTCAACTTATGATGGCCCTTCACTCATAATAAGCTGCAAAATGTTGGTGAACGGGTAGCCCGCGCCCGCGCAGCCGGCTAGCGACTTGTTCACACGCCCTGCTGAACTCTGCGCGATGCATTCATTTCTCATTTTGATGAAACGCTTTTCATATTATATTGATCGCTTACCTACAGATTCCACAATTCTAGTGTACACAAACATTATTTCTAAGTTTCAAAACAAAATGATCAAATCATTAATTTTACGATCCCGATAGAAGGGATGCGATGCAGCTATCATTATTTTCCCGCGCAGTATGCCGCTAGACTGCGCTCGGCAGCGGCTATTGTTCCCGGTCAATTAAGTATCGACGACGTAATTGCTCGGGATCGCTATCAGTCGATCGCGGAACAAATTGAGCGCGAAATCGGTGCACGGACAATGGCGTCCAATCGCGCGCCTCCACTCCCCCCCCCCCCTCCTCCGCCCTCGGGCCCGGCGCACGCGCCGCCGCACACAATGCTGAAACCTGAAGCGCGGCTGCCTCCTCGCCGGATGCCGCATTCGACGCGGCTGCAGCCACCAACAATGCAATTGCGATGGCCGCCGCAGAAGGGTGGGCCTCCACGCTACGCCATTACCATTTCGACCACAAAATGAAAAAAATCCCCTTCGCGGAAAGTTCCAGCGGCCTCTTTAAGGCGTTTTCTTTCAGCGAAGCGAGGGCCGCCACCCTCGCCGCGGCTCCCATTGGCGCGCCAGCAATAACTAGTTCCGAACTTAAAAAGGGCACCGGTTTATAATGTGACAATAAAACTTCGAGTCAACGTTTCCGAAACCATTCGAACGAGAATAAAATGTCAAGAGCGCGACGCGCACACAAATAGGCTTTAAATTAATCGTAAAAGTGAAATGGGTTCGGAGACAATAGAGCTATTAGATGGGAGTAAAGTTTAGGACAAAGGGGCTACTGGCGATAGGAGACAATGGGCCGGGGCGGGGGTGATTAGCCGGCGGTGGGGGGGTGCGACCACTGCGGCCACCCGGGCGACATTGCCGGGTCGAGACGTCGAGAGTCGGGACCCGCGCCCGCGCATCTAGCGGTGCACTTAATTGAACCATCTTCGAACGGCAATCGCAGTGGGCGGGGAAATGGCCGCCTTCCCTGGATACCTATCAGCTTTAGAATCTGGTTTGATTCCAGTTTGATACTAGCCAATTTATTTATAAATATAGACACACTAAATAAATAAGGTTAATTATTAAGTATGTTTTTTTGGAAAATGAAAAGGACTTGCATTTTACACTGATGTGGAGAAAAGTAAATGTAAATCGATGAGACATAAGGAAATAAAGTAGGTATTCTAGGTTATCGTTGACTTCATCGTTATTGTCCACAAACCAGGGGCTCTGGACCCTTCAGGTAGCTAAGACAATTACAATCCTAGATCAAAACCCCAATCAAGAAGTAAAGAACAAAATGTTTGAAATATTAGTTGTATTTTAGTTGTATTTTTTTCAAATAAAATCAAAACCATTATTTGTAGCACATAGATACATTGATGGCACTACATCGCACTATTTCCACTGAAAGCTAGATTGTTGGGAACAACCCTTTTCCTTTGCATTACCACGGAAACATCCATATTAATCTTTTTGTCCTAATTAGCTTCAATACTAACGTTCATTATGAAAGCAATATTAATACGACGTTTCTATGAAAAGACGAAGGGAAGGGATTATGTTTTAAATCTGTAATAGAGAGCAGGTACCTACATATATTAATAGAAAACAATCATGACTAAGGAACAAATATATGCAATAAACACACATACTATACAGGGTGGTCCAAACCTTGACGTCAAAAAAATTTTTTTAGGTTCCCTACGTCATGGGCTATCAGAATATACCCCATGTATGTAAGCCGATTTTTCGTAGTTTTCGAGTTATGAATTTTTGAAAAAATTTTTTTGAGAAATTCTGGAATGAAGAAATTTATTGTTAAAAAAAAACTATTGGGTTTTTTTAATATTTTCTTTTTGTAAAAGTATTACTACAAATAAAGCGACGACTGACAAAAAAATTAGCGTCCTCACTTTAATACAAGTAGGATAAAAATACCAAATTCAAAATTTTACGTTAAAAATGCATCAAAATAGCATTAATGTACGTAAATAAAAAAATAAATCATATCCCAAGGATTTTTGGTAATGTAAAGACTGCCCTAAACCTTAAACCTTCGTAAAAGCAAAAAAAAAGATACTTAATAATGAGGATTTTTCGGAGTAGTCGGTCAAATAAACTTAAAAAAAGCTTAAAATTTTAAAGTAGTAAAAAATGACTTGAATAACTACACAAATTGAGTTTTCGTGGTATTTTCTGTCTTTGTTTATTGATAAGAACAACAAAAGAGACGAAATTTCGCTTTATTTTTAAATTAAAAATGTAGAAGTTTTTTTAAGTTTATTTGACCGACTACACCGAAAAATCCTCATTATTAAGTATCACTTTTTTTTTGCTTTTACGAAGGTGTAAGGTCTGGGGCAGTCTTTACATTACCAAAAATCCTTGGGTTATGTTTTATTTTTTTTATTTACGTACATTAATGCTATTTTTCCAGCTTCTCAGCCGGTGGTAGGGTATTTTTACTAGTACCCGCCTGGTTGGCTACCACCGTACATTCGGTGTAAACGCCCGTGAAATGACTTACCTTCGTGTTTGCCGTGTTTCGGGGTCAGCCGGTGTATTTACCAGCATCTAGCGGGCCAGCAAGGCGGTGGCAACTAACAGGTTACTGATTGTCTCCTGTTCGTTGCCGCCGCGATTTGGGCTCTACTTTTCACTTACGATCAGGTGGAGTGGAGCCACTTTGTTGTGCCAACGTTATTTTTATTGGGTCGGCAACGCGCATGTGACACCCTGAGGTTGCAGGCGCCCATAGGCTACGGTGACTGCTTTCCATCAGGCGGGCCGTATGCTTGTTTGCCACCGACGTGGTATAAAAAAAAAAAAAAATTTTGATGAGTTTTTAGCGTAAAATTTTGAATTTGTATTTTTTTATCCTACTTGTATCAAAGTGAGGACGCTTATTTTTTTGTCAGTAAATGCTTTATTTGTAGTAATACTTTTACAAAAAGAAACTAGTTAAAAAACCTAACACTTTTTTTTTATTAATAATTTACTTCATTCCAGGATTTCTCAAAAAAATTTTTTCAAAAATTCATAACTCGAAAACTACAAAAAATCGGCTAACATACATGGGATATATTCTGATAGCTCATGATATGAGGAATCTAAAAAAAATTTTTTGACGTCAGGGTTTGGACCACCCTGTATATAAATTCCCCCTGTGGAATTCGAACCAAGAACCTCATACTTCGTAGGCAGGGTCATTACCAACTAAACTACGGAGGAAGAAGAAAGGATCAGCTTTAAAATACTTTCAATAAATAGCTTTGATAACTAGATATACGATCAATCACAAATAGCATTTCAGTTAATCTATTTATATACCGCGAATTATGACAAGGGTGGAGAGGGTACGAGTGCGATGGTTGCCGGGTGCGCCATAATGACGACCATCTGCTCAATGACAATTCACAACTTTTTTGAATTCTAGCAATCAATAAACAGAAGTACCTTTAATGCAGTTTAAGTACTCAACACTGTGTTTATAATTTGTATTTTGTATTATATTATAACATTTAGAACATTAAGTTTTTATCGCAAAATCGCATGTAATGCAGATGAAGTAGTAAATAGTTTAATCAAATAAAGAATTATAATAATAGACTAACTACTTAGATGGTAATCCATTTATTTTCCCCGGTGTCCCAGTGACCACACGGGAGCCCCAGGGGTACTCATTAAGCACTAATCGAAGTAATGAGTCGCAGCGAGTAGCAATTACACCAACCTGTTCAATTCGTTTTTACAGCTGCCTCTTAATTGAACTATTTGACGATGAGAGACCCCACAGGGCGGTTCCGGAAACCGGTCGCACACAACATTAATTGTTTCAAGTTATTTTTGTGATATGCTTATAATAAACATCAATGCAAAGGTACACGTACCCTTTGCATTGAAGACGTATTTACATTTCAAATTCGCTATCACATATATCGGACTGTCCACGATACTGAAAAATATCTGAACATGTGCTCTCAACGAACAACGCCCTGATATACGTAAAAGACGCCTGCGGCTCTACCTCAAACTTCAAAACACGCAAATGATGATTTGTCTCTATCACTCTAATGACGCCTTCGTTGGAGTGACAGAAGCAAATCCTCGAAATGTACGGATTTCGAAGTTTGAGGTGGCCTGGGTGCTTAGCCAAGTTGCCAATCGCTAACGCTTAGTAGCGTATCGTAGTTTTCCCTCTCTGTCACTCTTTCATATTAGTACGACAAAGACAGCTAGCTGCCTTTCGCTTACGATTGACGATTAAGCGTTAGCGATTGGCAACTTGTCTAAGCACTCTGTACAGATGTTTGTCTACGGTGACTGTAGATACCTATGGAATAATCCGGTTTAGTGTCAGTTAATTCAGAAACCAGCAAGAACCTTTTTCAAGGGTATGTATATGTTTATTTTGGGCAGGTTGTTATAAGAATGTTTGTCAAACTGAAAATGGGCCATATCGTTTTCCAATTCGGTATATGACAGTAAATAATTATTAGGTACAGTATTAGGGTACTAAAAATTATATGGCAGATATCGCTACACGTATAACAGTCTAATGCAAAATAAAGTGTATATAAAAATGATACAAAAATATATCCCAGTGCACTTTAATCTTTTGTAATAAGAACGTCGGTCGTAACACTCGTAACACATTTCTAAGAGGAGTATTAGTATTTTGATGCATATTTTTGCAATTGACTGTACCTTGTACCTGGTACCGACTCGGACACTCCATCCAATATCAATAAGGTATTCCGTATCATAAATTGGTCTTTTTAGTTTTATAGGTCTATATCGGTACATTCGGTACCACATTGGCCTTTTTAGTCTGCATTCATTCATAGGGCTTTACTGATGCCACCCAGTAGTCTCATTGTAGGTACCTGTACATACTTGCCATTGACTCTAATTAAAACAGTGCGTAGGTAATAATCTCAATAAATGTGTCTTTCGTAAATAATGACCATTATTTGCTAGTAGCTAATCGAAATTGGAATCTGTACAAGATTAATATTTCCCAGCCAATGACACTTGTTTTATTCACCCTGAGAAATTAATAACTGTAATTAAGACTAACGAAACAGAAATGTCCCTGCAATCAGAGTTTTCGACAAGATCTAAGATAAGGAAAAATCTCCAAAGTGTTCGGTTCATGTTCCTGATGTCGTGTCGCTGTTCGTCGCCCGCGCATGTCGCGACGTGTTTCAATTAGGGCCGACACGGGAGGGGAGGGGGTAAGGAGGGGGGGGGGGGCGCTATCGCAGCCATCGCCCCGCGTTAATCACGGCCAGACATGGGAGCAATTAAAACATGTTCCTAAACCCTTCCGAGACGAAAACATTTGGTGTACAACATAAATTCATAGTGCAGTTGTACACGGTAACTATACCTTAACATACACAGTTATTTGCATAATTGCTCACAAATTCAGCACTGCTCCCCCGCTATCCAATTTACTTGGAATCAAATTGGCATATAATTTACTAAGATACTTTGTTATCTTATTTTAACTGACAGAGCTTCTCCAAAGCCAGTAAGTTAGTCCTTGATGACACTTGCCAACCAACTTTTCGCCGATACTTAATTTATTTGGTATAACAACATTCGCCAACTTTGTCTTGGTTGATTTGCGAAAGTGACGCAAAATACGACATGTTCATTCGACATGGTACTACATTTTCCGATTATAAATATATCTTTATCACAATAAAAACGGAACCAGCTTTGTCAATTGTGTTTCCGGCGAAATGAACTTCTGCTATAGCTATAGGTAAGTTGGTTGATAAATGAGAATCAGCAAATTACTTGGGCGATAATCTAGAGAACCCTTATAAAGTTATACGTCTATTTACTAAATTAATATTAACGCTGCCTGTATCATGGGATTCATGGGCATATTGCCACCCGGGGAAGGTTTGGAGTTGCATCACGAATCACGAGTAGATTTTATAATTTTATAGGTTACTTTTAAAGTTTTTATAGTTTGTTTTTAAAGTTAAGTTTAGTTATTTTGTTAAGTTAGTTTTAATTATTTCTTTGTTAGTGTAATTTATATAAAATAAAGTATATTTAAGATATTAACATAGTTATTTCAAGTGAAAAGCTATCCAAGAGCCTACAGATTATTAAAATTGGTCTACTCAACATGATAATTTACATTACGTAGAAGATAACTTTCCTGAGTCAGTCTTTCCTGGCGGCATCAAAATTATCGTTACGCCTTTGCATCTTATTACAGCACAGTAAAGAGAAAAGTGTAGACATATATTTGACGCCGACACACAGCGTCGTAACGATATGCAGTCGCTGCATGTGCATGTGCAGCAAAAAGTGCAGCTATTACACTACACGGGCCAATTTGTCGGGATAACGCGCAATCAAACTGTAACCTGCGAACAACTGTTTCATAATCAGAACCCGCGTGTAATACGTATGCAGCTGATGTACGAGTAGGTATACAACTTTGTGAAATTTTATAGGTAATTGGATTATTTTCTTAGCTTTGCAATTAATATATCGTAATGTGAGATCTGTAGGAGAACTAAAGTTACTGACATTGCCGTCCGGATTAGCAAGCTGAAGTGGCAATGGGCAGGCCACATGGCACGCAGAGCAGATGGTCGAAAAGTGCTCGAGTGGAGACCACGGCTAGGCAAAAACAGCGTAGGACGTCCACCCACAAGATGGACAGACGACCTTATGAAAGTCGCCGGGACACGCTAGATGCAGGTCGCATCTAACCGGTACATGTGGAGGTCCAGTGGGGAGGCCTATGCTCCGCATTCCGCAATTTCCGCATTGGACGTCTTATGGCTGAGATGATAATGAAGATGAATGTTAAGACTAATAATCGATATTTAAGATCGATTATTAGTCTTAACATTCATCTTCATTATCATCTCAGCCATAAGACGTCCAATGCGGAAATTGCGGAATAAGACCCAATTCTAGACACATTCTGGACACTGCCGTCAAACTATATTGCTATAACATTATGACTGCCAATGTATCAGCCATTATCGGGTATTGGCGTCTCTATCTACGATACTAGTATATATGTACATTATATATAATATAAGTACGTATACAAAGAAACTACTCATTTGAATCTTAATGTCGGTGGGCTGACTGATTATATTAAACACAAAACTCTCGAGACACATTCATACTAAAATAATATTTTTAAGTATAAAAATGCTCAACATAATTTGCTCCGTATATGAGGAGCTTTTTCAACTTAAAAGGACTATAAAAACGAAATAACCTGTGAAATATCACTTTAGTAGGACTGACTGATTATTGATGTCCAAATACTAACACAGTTGAGTGATCATTTCAGTTCGAGAAATATAAATTGAATGTTTATTTTTACTATAATATAGGTAGAAAGTTACCAATTTATATTTCACGAACTATACCCACTCCTTACATACATACTGGGTGTGACCTACAGTATAAGCATAGTCCTGAACTGTAGATCCTCTAATCGATCATCAATTTTTAGCTCCAAACAAATTCAATGAATAAATCGAAAAGAGTACTTATTTTACTTTTTGATAAATTTATTGAGTTTGTTACATATATGTTTATATGGTGAATGTGAAATAGATAAAGAAACACTAGAAATGAAGTTTAGTTAATTCGTTCACTCAATAATTGTACCGCCTGTGTTACCGTTTATTATTATAATAAAGTAAATATACGTTTGTAATTCTTACCACCGCATTTTTACCACTTAGCCAGACATTTTGATGAAATAGTTGTAAAATTACGAATACCATCTAAATACATGAAATATCCGCCGTTCCCGGAACCGGCGCAGGCGTCGGCCACTCGGTAGACATCTTATAATGTTATCACGCAAAAACCGTAATGTCAGCAATGTGCACCTAACATGACATGACACTCTTATTAGGGGTGTGTTTTAATAGCGGTAATTAAAATATTTGTTAAAGTAAGCTCGCTGTAAGCCGGCATTGTTTAATTGTTTGAGGATTAACCGCAGCTGCGGCTGCGCGTGCGGCGGTCGGGAGGGGGGGGGGGGGCGAGGGGAGAGCGGGGTCAATGTGGTCGCTGTTAATTGTCGGACACTTGTCGCTTCCCAGGGCAAGACTGGGACAAGTGTAGCGCTAAGGGCCGTCGTCCACTTGCCGCGGGCGTTTTTAATGTTAATCGCTTACAAATCAACACTAACTCATCTTATTGTAACACTTCACAAACGTTATGAATAAATAAGATTATATAAGCTTTTTGAGCGTCTTTTAAAAGTTTTGCGATATATGAACTGAAAATAAGAGACAGAACATGCCTAAAGATTTAGAGTTGAGTTGTCCTTAGAGTATGGTCAAAGGCGCCTAGCCTTGTAAGGGATTGCATATACCCGAGAAAATTGACTGGTGGTTGCTAAAAGACCGAGTGGCCGAGCGGTGCAGGCATCAGCCGCGAAAGCTGAGCACGTGGGGTTCGATTCCCACCTCTGGTTATCTTGGTCGGTTTTTCTTTAATATCTTGTAAATTATACATGACATCCAATATGTATAATTTACAAGATATTTCTTCAACAATAAGCTAAGTTTGGCAAACGTACTGTGGGCTGTCGGTTGAACAGAAATAAAAACATGTAATTTTAAATCCCAACAGGAGCTCCATGCTGGCATTAAAAAACCTCTTGTGATTCACTGGACGTGTGGCCTAAAGCGGCCTGACCTGGCGCTACCCTCGGGACACTCGCCCTAATGACCCATTTGTGCTCAGTCTCCCCTCCCGCCGGACAATGCGACGCCCCTGTACTTCATACTCCACAACAATACGGTTAATTTATTCGAGACACTTCACATTCGTTTGTAATCGTGTTTGCATGCCGACGACAGTTGGCCCGACCGCCTCACGCTGTTACGAATAAATCATTCCCTGCTACAATATATTTATTTCTAAAGTGTTTTTAATAAGGCCCTGTCAATTAAAATTTGGTAAAAGCGAGAAGCTGTGCCGTCGAAAAGTCTCATCTCCATACGAAGTGCAGCAACCTATGACTTTCTGTCAGGAAGCCCAGTCGCGGGCGCATCCCGCGCTGGCTATCGATCACCCCCCTCCTTGCCCCCCCTGCACCCCCCCCCCCCCTGGGCCCTCCGTCGGCCAGCGCACGCGCAGGCGTGATGTTAATTAAAGATAGGGGCCGGCGATGAGAGATACAGTCGACAGGACTTTCAAATTCGTTGCTGACAATCGCTGATATTTATTTCAAGATAGCACTATCTCGGCTAACGACGACGCGGTGATTACCGCCGACTCGTCGCCTTGTTTCGGGAACCTTTTATTAGCCGTGACATTTAGACCAGAATACTTGCGCAAGCCGGGCCGGTGCGGCGTGTACATGCCAATCAAACTTTCAATTGCGAAAACATAACAAAAGCAGGCAATTATTGGCGCATCCGTACATGGTGCGGTTATGGACCAGCGTCTGGTATTTGAACACCGGACCCCGCGGTCGCCGGCGTCACGCCGCGGTTGCGACACGCCACACGGCGGCCGCGCTCCAAACAAAACACCCATAACTACCTTAATATTTACAGAGACTTTCACTAGATCTCTTCGGCCTGTCATGTCCACGTCCACTGTGGAATCCTAAATACTTCTTCTCGGAAGTAATGGGCGACTGGTTCTCCGCGTACTGACTTCAACTCAAACGAGCACACATTCGACAAAATACGTACATACTCCTTGTCATTGTAAATTAAACTTAAGAGAATGAGCCGGGAATGCTCTCCGCGGGGGGCGGCGGCCGACCCGCGGGGGCGGGGGAGGCAATCATGTAATTATATCATTCCCGCGCGGGCAGATCAAGCGCAGTTCGCAATAAGATTTATCATCGGTTTCTTCTAACCGCGGGGACGATTTATCTCGAAGCAGATAGCCGGTCGTGCGCCCCCTCCCGCGCCGCGTGATCCAAACATTAACTTAATTAAACTAATGAATGGGATTAACGAAGGTCCGCGCGATGTCTATCGGCGCGCGCGCCGCCGCATTCATATCTGTCACCAATCCTAAACGAGATTATCGATCCGGCTTATCGTCTATCGCCGCTGACATTTGGTGACATCGATCATGCGGCCGACGAGTTAATTCCGTGGCTGGGAACGCGCGTGCATCGCGGAAAGGTCAGCCGATCGCGCGATAGCCCGCGATACGTGCGATGCGATATCGCGTCTATTTATTGCGGGCGGTCTAATTATCCCCCGCTCCCCGTCACGCCTAGATCAAGAGATCTAGATCTTCCCCTTTCAGGGATAGCATTAACATAACTTATGCGCTCCTTAAGCCCACGGAGTCATGTCCGAACTGATAATATAAATTCAAGTTGGTGGTTATACTTCTGAAGTAATTAGTCATTCAAATCGCGCGCGGCAATTAAGATACGAATGTAGTAGGTACTTAAAAACCTTCATATTTCTATCTTATAACAGAATCTCTTATTAGTAGCGTTGCGTGGCAACATGAATTAGAACATGTCGTAATGCTCGAGCACATTAATCATCGATAAGTAAGCGACGCGACGGTGACGCGTCGCTCGCGTGACGCTCCGCCGCGCGCACGCGACGCGACGCGATGAAGCGACAAATAACCACATTACTACACGTGTAATAATCACGATTTATATTCTGATTACACTCATGACTAATGCGTATTTATGTTTGGGCTAATGAGTGCGACGCATTCCGCCGTCTAATCCGCCTGTTATGATATGATGCTGGAATATTTATTAATAACTTATGAAACGTAAGGGCTCGGCCTCGCATGCCTAATTAAAAATGTTGCAATGTTCGCAATGGTCGTTATTTAGATGCTTTCATATCGAATAGACGCAATATCGAGTTATTAAGTCAGTTTTTACGCCGGTTATCAATATGAATTTTCTAACGAGGACATATTTTACCTTTAATGAGCGAGGTAGGTTATGGACTATGGTAGGAAAGTGTGTCCGTAATCCGTCAGGATTCCTGCGCTCTCCCTCGAGGAATGCTGCGCCCGCGTCGCGCCCGCCCGGAACTGAACTGCGAAAATGACAAGTTATTTACAATTACTTGAGGAACATATTGGCTTCCATCGCTCTTTACAAAGTATCATTACACGTGCATATATGTATACAGTTTATTTCAGCGTTCACCGAATATCAGCACAGTAATTGAAATGCAACATCATTTGAAATTGACTCAAAAATTTTACAAAATTGTAAAGAAGTACTTGGTATAAATGATATCATGGTCTTAAATATCATGGTATAAATGTAAAATCCGTCATGGAAACAGACATACAGCGTGTCTCAAGCTGAAGTGACTGGCTCCCTAATGGATACACACCACCAAAAAAAAAAAAAAAGTTCAAAAAATGTTCGTGGTTTCCTCGTTGCTCCGTTATATAAAACTAAGTAGAAGTTAAAATAGATTTTGGCTTATTACGACTACGGCATATTGTTACTCATAAGTCGCCTTGATCTTCGGCCAAGGAGTGCGATACTTTTAAGAATAATTTTAGGCCTCTCCTATTAACTATGCGTATACACGCATTAGGAGATAAATGCCCTTAATCGCCACGCTGGGCAAGCGGATTGGCGATCGTAGTAATGTTTCCACTATGATGACGCTGCTGCCCATCATCAAATTTTTATCAAATAATGGTCAGTGACACTTCAATCCCTTAGTGGACTCTTACGACACCCGCAGGAGGAGTTGAGGTGGTGATAAATGTATTCTTATGGCCACGTAGTAGTAGTGTTCAGATATTTGTGGGGTGTTCATCTGTGTGGCCTCTCCGATATAAGTACATGATGGTTCCGCGTAGCTTGGACGCACAATTTATTCAACAATTGCTAATTGTTGAATAAATTGTGCGTCCGGCTCGAAAATTGCGGGTAGCAGCGGCGGCGGCGGTGGCGGTCCGATTCCCAGCCTCCACGCTAATCGCCGGCATGTCGCGTCTGGCTAATTCACTTTGGATTCATTTCCACTTAGCTACTACTTACAATTCGTTTTTCCTGGCCAAACGTTCAATATTGCTCGTGGGCAATTGTACAGAAATAAAAGGGAGGGAGAAGTCAAATCTACATTTCTTAGTAAGTAGGTACCTAGTCGAACAGCTTTGCATTTGTCAAAATCGAATAAAATAAAAATATGTACATTAGTAATTAGAACAACCAAGTAGGTACCTACCTCAATTTGAGGTCCTGAAGTAATAAACATTGATTACTTTGTAAATAATAACTCATAGACCACAATGAATTGACATTATTGACAGATTTGACAGGGCTGTCAATATGTCAGGAAAGAGGCACTGTTCGAGACAAGTGGAATCTGGCGAATTATTTAAAGTTTTGAATAAAAATGTATTCGTTATTGTTAAGTTTATTTATAATGAATTTTATAATGTTTTATGTTAATTAGATTATTCTATTAAGTATATGCATAATGATTATCTTCGTGTTCGAATAGGTTTGAATTTGGAAAACTTGTCCGTGTCGGTGATTTATCAATATGCGGGACATATGATTGTTACAAAGTTCACGTATCCACAGTATATTTCTGATTTTTATTACTGAGAGTAGTTTCAGTAGTATACTTAAAGTGCCTAAATGGTTAGTTAACTTTGTTGGCAATTGTGCGTATGTACAATCGACAACACAGCTGTGGATACAGACAAAGTGCCAGAAATATGTATACACACCTTTATGTCCAGGCAATAAAGTTCTGTTTACATATTTTTGGTACTTTGCCTGTGTTCACAGGTGTGTTGTCGATTGTACATGTACCAAAATGTCTTCCAGGACACAAAGGCAGGGGTTTCAATCGGTTAGTACCCTATTTCCTGTATGCGACTATGAAATGATATGCATAAGTTATTTTTGTGCAAAAGAACTGAAGAACTGAAGACACAACAATATAACACAAATATATAAACAAGCGTAGGTACACATTATGTGAATAGAAAATTGTCGTCGAGTATGATATCACGACCAGCTTTTTACACGCGTACGGATACTTACGCGTCTCAAACAAACAGGGCAATTTCGTTAATGTGTAGGTACGTATGCTGGTATATGAGTCTTCAGCCTTATTGGAACCTAACCCTAATACTGTACGATACTAATCTATGCCAACATATCTTTATATACTTAATGCTGTCATGAGGCGAGGAGGATCTCGTGTGAATCCGCGCCGGCAGATGCGCGGCTGCGTGTGCGCACAGCCCGCTAGTCGACTCGACTAGCAGCCCCGTTCCCGTCATCAATCGCGACTTCAACATGGATCTGAATCAAATCAAGTCATTTAAATTACAAATCCAATTTCCGTCATCAGTTATAGAAGCCCCCGGCGACGACGCATGCGCGTGTGCGCAGCGTGCGTGTGTGCGTGCGCCGTGAAATGACATGTTTAGTGTATCACCGACTGCGAGCCAATCAGTGCTTAATGGCTTCCTGCGCGGCTGGGAACTGCGCACCAGCGACACACTTCGCCAAGTGGATGCGAAACGAGCTACGTGTGACTGTCGAGTCATCGGCTAAATGAGCAATTACTGTGGTGTAGGGTGACACGCGCGGTTCCCACGCCCCTCCCCCTCCTTCTCCGCGTATTAATCGCGGTTAATTCGGCGCGAGCGCAGCGTCCTGCCTATTCATCTCAAGTCACTCAAAGGATCCTATATATTTCGACATGTAAATGCGTCGCAGTGGTTTCTATTCATAGGGCACGGATATACTGGTCGTGTGTAGACTGTAGACGCATGTTGAGTAACATGTATTGCGCATGCGATCAATTAGCGACGCGTCAACGATCGTCGCCCGCTGACCCGAGGCTTCTAGTCCATTTGTAAAACAATATACGTGTATTACATTGATTAATTGACGTCGTCGTTTGTACATATTTGTTTACATTTAAACAGAAGCCAAAAGTCTACAGCGACCCGTTATAATATATCTTTATATACCTACAATGTAGATATACCCAAGAGTAGAGGTATAATCTGATTAAAACCGAATCCTTTCTGAAGTAACGGCTGTAGCGATTTATAACCATCTTACTATTAGAAATTATAATTAGCATGACAGGCTACACGATAGTTTATTCAACACCGGAGTTAACAAATATTTAAAGAAATAATTCATTAATAAAATTGGTTCCGTGCGCGGTGTTCGTGTTAATATAAATATTGGTCGGAGATTTAGAGAGCTTATGGTAATTGGTCGGAATATATATGGGAACACGGAATCAGCTAACAAGTCCATTAATTAAGAGTATTCGCCGTCGCTGCCGTCTCGTAGCGAAGCGTTGGTCGCGGGTGAAGAGGTCAGCCGAACAGTATGGACGTCGCTGCGATGGACTGATGGCTCCTGAACCTTATTCCCTCGACATAAAGTGTAGTTCGGGTCAGTTGTGAAGGTTATCGTTAGTGTGTTGAACATATAACCAAATAAATTACACTCCTGATTATTTTGTAAATATCAGTAGTTAAACTAGGTAAGTATTATGATGATTCGTTTCCAGTAGACAGGGTTAAGCATTAAACTGATGTTTTAATCCATATTTTCCTCTATAAAGATCAAGGTTTTCGAATGAAGGTAATCATTAAATTAACTATTGTTATTTACCTATCAGAATTTAAGTTTTAAGGTCTCACCCAAAAATAAAATGCCTCTGCCATGACCTATGCGTTTGTACGAATTAGCAGGCAAATACCCATAATCGCCACGCTGCGCTGGACAAGTGGATTGGCGATCGCAGTTGTTGTGTCCACTATGATGACGCTGCTGCCCATTATCAATGGTCAGTGACCCTTCAATCCCATTGTCGAAACGGAAAAAAAATGTTTATTTCAGGTATTTACATGTAATTAACAAGTAAAAGCTCAGAAGCAGTTTTGTGTTATACAACTTGATGTAGCGTGTTGTAATGACTGCACCAGCCTATTCTAGTCCACTGCTGGGCATAGGCTTCTCCTATTACGTACGTGTATAGACGCATTAGAAGGCCAATAATCATAAGTTGGCGATCGCAGAGTAATGTGCAAATTTTTATGACGCTGTTGCCCGTCATCAATCTTTAATAAATAAATGGTCAGTGACACCTGAATCCCTTAGTCGACTCTTACGACACCGACGGGATGTGGACACCGAGTTGGGGTGGAGCAATTATGATGAACTTTCAGTATGGTACCAACATCGAAAACTTACATGGAAAATTGGCTTTTCCATACTATTAAACTCTAACTAATCACTCACTTTGTATGAGGGATAATTTTTTTAAAGATATTTCGATGTTGTTTCTATACCTACTGAAAGTTCATCGTAATGGTTGATAGACTCTGTCGGTAGCGGGAAGGATCGTCGTTCCGTTCCACCCTGTATAGTGTCATTATAATATTACTCAAACGTAAATATCGAATCTAAAATTATTTTTTGTATAGATTTAATTTAAGGAGTAATCCTCCTAATCCTGAGAAGCCTAATGCGCGGGCGCAGGCGGGGAAGGGGGGGGGCTCGGCATGGGAGAGGAGGGGGCGGAGGCGATTTCACGGATCACCGAGTAATCACACGCATCGCATCGCGTGCTGCCACCGGGGGCAAGCTTTACACGGAATCTAAACTTATTTCTTGAATAACATTAAGTATTTATGGTGTGTATTATTATAGCCTATTAAATTAGACTACTTTACGAGTACTTATATATACATGTTGAAGGAATTTAGGAGTCCATTTATAAGTTGGACGGGCTATCAGAGATGATATGCGTTTAAAGCATTTGATGTGGTAAAAGCACTATTTTACAACATTGAAATTCAGCTATTTGTTACTGTAAGATTTAGTAGGGAAAATGCGTTTTAATTTAACGTTTGGATAAGATAACAATACATATTGACGAGTGTCCGTGAGAACTCTAAATTTCTCACCCAAAAGTACTGCAACTTTTGCAAGTCGTATAAGAAAAGGAAAGTACAGTCAAAGACAAAATAAGGTTTATACAAAAATATGTCCCAGTGTACTCTAATTCTGTGTAATAAGAACGTCGTAACATATTTATGAGCGGATTCTTTCGATACTTATTTTTGCACTTGACTGTACCGTAAATACTGTAAATCCATAGACAGGCAGTTACGGAATAGATCACCCGGCCACGTGCCGCGCGTCACATACGACACGACACGTCACGTAGCAGAACACTGGTACATCCGCACACTCATCTCGTCTCATAGCGGTTTCTGCGAATGCCACGTTTGCGACACTTCGCAGAAAATGATCTCGACGCTCGCTCAGTGGACACTTGGACAGTCATCGCAAATTGTCGAACAGTTCATTGGAGTTGGGATTGCTCCACGTTTTCTTTTTTAATAGTATACCTGTAAGATCTTGGAAGATTCAAATGTATATAAGTCCCAATTATAACTTATTTTGAACGATGTTTCGTTGAATTTATACAATTATCCTAGTCGATGTGATATGTGATAAAAAATTTCTTATATTCGAGAAGACTAGGACAATCGAAACAGTTTCACCAAGTGAAAATATAAATATAAACCTCTAATGGAATTTTACGAAATTATATATTCTTCTTAGTCAATCCGATTGTACCAGTAACAATCATGTACTTTTGCTGGCAGTCTCAATAGATGACACCTCTGTACAAATATGAATGTTAAATATTGGGAGTTTAAAATATTAACTGTTAGTCCTAATAAATGTTAACATGTCTTAAAATTATGCAAAGTTTTTAGAAATAAACTTTTTTATTTCGAAATTGCTATGTACCTCAATAAATGCACACACAATCTTTATCGCTGAAATGCGGTAATAGTTGATCTCATCTTATCACTGACAAGTCAAGCTATTATGACAAGTATTGGTACAGCGTCGGGCACTACTAGAATACAAGGTCGATCCAAAAGGTGCGTTTAAACCAAAAGAACTTCGCTGTTCTAGCGCCCGTTCTACGAAGTCAACCAATCACGTTTTGTGTACCGATCGAATTTCGGAGAGTGGGAGGTTAGAACCGCGAATGCTCTTTTAGTTTAACCGCACCTTAACGTAGCATTGTAATTATAATAAAGAAGCTAATGATGAGTTTTCAGTTTTTACGACTAAAGTTTTAACATCATTGAAGCTAAATCTAATCTAGAAAATTGCCTTCGTTTTTATAGCCTTTAAAAATGGTCAGTAATATGTATACAATTAAGCTGTTTTCCAGTAGTCACGAGCACAGAGTGTATTAATTAGTCTCAATACTTTTACAATCATAATATTTTATTACCTTCGTCTAGTGTGTACAAAGGTAAAGTAACATTAATTTTTAGCAATTGAGTATGTTTAATAAGACACATAAATAATTATCATGATTTTATAAGATCTACACAGACGAGATGTATGAAAAATTGTGAACCATTCATAAATATCCCCTAAACTAAATAGCTGATAAGTATCATTTGTCCCTTTCAGGCTTAGTCTGCGTTTCCTCCAGAGATGATCTGTTTTCATACAAATGACACATCGCTCGAGTCATCAATAGGTGTCATTTGTATGGAAACACATCTCTGGTGGAAACGCAGACTTATCAATGGGTTGCTAAATTAGGAGACGTTTATAAACAAAGGGATCACCAGATATTCAAGTAACCATTGCTTAGTCCAGGGAAATTACGTTCTCCATAACCTTTCAATTATATCTACCAGAAAACCAGTCAAATGGGTACTCCGGGCGCCTCCAGCGGAACACTGTGGGATAGTGGGGCAATTATCTAAATAATAAAGTCGAGAAGCATTTTAATTAAAGTTTAAAGGTTTTCCCGGTACCCGCGCATTCCGGGAGCCGCCGTCGCAACAACCTTTACAGCTCATCTCGTAGCAAAGCCAGTTTTGTCTGACCTCTATCTTCATGGCCACTGTAAGCAGTCGCGGTCCGGATGTACGCTGGTGGTCGCGCTGGTGGTGGACTGAAGGTGTTGTGAACGGAGACGGCTTTTGTTCTTTCCGCTCCGCCTCCGAATAATTTACAACTTGTGGATGTGATGCAGACGCAACTGACTCCGGATTTATAATTGCCATTGAATTGTTTGGGAATTATTATAGTATTATTAGTAGGTAGTTGAGTAAAGCAGTCGTTCATTATAAATATGAATTTATGAGCTAGATATCACTGGACTGTCTCAGCTGAAAAGTTATCACGAGGCCTGCCTCAACATCGGTAGATCGGTAAGTCAGAGTACAGTACATAAGTAAGAGATCGTTTGGTTTTGCTATATCGCAAATACAGTTGAAGTCGAAGTAAAACATATGTGTCAATTTTTTTTTTATCGTTATGATATGACCGCGATAATCATCCCTTGATAATCTTTATTGACATGTTATTGTTACGCACTGTGGCATTTAGCACTTCTCTATGATATTGTTATAAGTGATTCGAGAAATATAGCTCAAGAAGTTTAGTCTTAGACTGTAACGTGGATAAACATAATAATTATTATTTTATAGTGAATCATGCCAAATCTAATTACGCATACGCGTTGATGTCTTTTATATGACTGCTCACAATATTTTCGTAAATTAGAAATAAAGAAAAGAGGATTTCTTTTTATTTCCCTGGACAAATACTATCTTCAGAAATGAAGCCAGATAATAATGATGTCTTTTCCCAGGAACTCTTTCCAGAATACTTTTTTGGGATTTGATTTCAGACCTTGTTATTTTAGTACTAAGCAGGCAATAAAGTCGTGTGAAACGTAATAAAATGAGCGCAGAGGAATTCCGGGGGTCCGAGGTTCGCACGGCGCGGTACCTACTACTCATTCTGACTGTTAATAGACCTTAAGATCTTTGTAATAAGGTTGCCGATTGGTCAGTGAATTGCGACGGTACAAATACAACAAATAGAACAAATGAATGAGACGGTCGGGTTGCGTAGACGATGTTCGCGCCGTCGCGCCGTGACGCGGCCGTGACGTGACCGTGACGCGACCGTGACGGGCGACGACTGTCGTGACGAAACGATGACGACCGTGACGGTGACGGCGCGGTGGCATTTATTAACTTATTGCGATGTAGTTGTCATAAACTTCATTTTACAATTGACAGAATGTATTGCAAGTTCAATGTCACCACACGCAAGTTGCCAAATATATGTATAAAATAATTACTGTGAAAGTATTTAAATGCGTTGTCCGCGTGCTAACCGGATGACAAAAATATATGAAATATTTTAACCCAGTTCTTTAAAACCGAATGAGAAATCTGTATAAGTACAAAACCTGATTAATAGTTTCATTTGTTTTATAAAAAAAGTTGTTTAAAAAAGGACCTGCGGCACGGACGAACGCGGGATGCAGGAGGAGGGCTACGTGGGAGGGGGGGTGGGGGATCACACTCGCGGCTCGTTAAAATACCGCGACGCGGGCGCAGCTCGCGCGTGACGTCACACTGACGAGCGTACACTGCGCTGCGGGTCTAGGGCATCTTGGTTTCAGTTGTGATTTGGTTAACTAAAAGTGTGGGCCCCTATTGCCCCATGGTGACAGGTGCGACTGGGGCGATTGTAAAAAATACTGTTTCTCCTATTGCCAGCGCGCTGAAGCTGCAGCATCCGTAGATTACTGCATACCATGGGACGGGCCGTGTGTTTGTTTGCCACCAATATCAAATGGATTGCAAGAACTTTTCGAAATCAACTTCTGAACGATGCAAAATTACAATAGGGATGATGACTGTAGTTAAAATAAATTATTTAACATTATGCACGACATAATACACGAAGAAATTATTACTAAGATGTAAATTACAGTAATTTTTGTACAGAACTTCTATTTAATAAATTGAAAAGAGAGTAGGTCATTTGGCAGTACTCGAACGTGACGTCACTTTTGAGTATTTCATATAAAATTCGAAAAAAGATGCTGATTTGACTTGCCAGTCATCATGCCTATTGTTACAAAAAATTGGTACGACATGTCAAGAATTAAAGAAAATTGTCCCAAGCTTTATAACCACTGTCACGACTCTCGGAAAGTAAAAATAAGTTTATTATTTAATAACGTTATTAGTACCTAATTAGTGTACCTACCTAATAATTTTATGTTGGTGGTAAACAAGCATGGTCCGTCCGATAGTAAGCGTTAGCCGTAGCCTACGGAAGTTTGTGACGTCAGTAAAAGCGATACTGTACCATTGTCGTTGATGTCGATTGGCCTGATCGATTACAAGAGTTGGTGCTAGTGGAATCGACAAAATTAATGACATCTTTCATTGTACATATGTAAATGTGTATGCCTCTTATCTACCTATATCTTCGGAATCCACACACATACTGTTTGTCACTACGAGGTACGAGTAAGTACTATACTCGTAGTACGAGTAGATTAAAAAAGAAAACTTTAGCTATTTTCTCAAAAGTGTACAGTCACGTTTAAAAATATGTATACATTTCGAAACGTATGTCAAAGGCATAAGGATCAAAATCGTATACATATTATTAGAACCGACCGTACGTAAATATTATGGGTATAATATGTATTATTATGGGTATGCGGAATACAACAAACAGACTAATGAAGCAACAAATAATTCATCTTACGGCGATCAAACAGCGTCACAATGTGTAACCTATGACAAACTACGGACTTACTTTACTACAGCCATCTAGTACTACCTACTGAACAATAAAAAGAGGCATATAAACGCGCAGAAAAACTACCAGTTACCCAATGATTAAACCATTTAAAACACTATCTTAAATTAGAAAATAAAAGCAGTAGGTAATTTATTGGCAGATATACGGCATGCGACCCAAATCAGAGGCTCCGTGAGAAACATCACTAATTAAGCGAAATCGCAAAAATGTGCCAAGAATCAGTCCTCGCGAGGGGTGGGGCGGGTTTCATTAAAATACCCGGCGGGTGAGCAATCCGCGGGTCGGGCCCAGGAGGGGAGGGGGGGAGGCTGCGCGAGGGGGGGGCGAGGGGGGCAGCGATCGAAAAAGGTCAGCTCAGATAAACTGTAAATTCGCGATATCTGCCAGCCGGTGGCGGCACTGCCTACTTATAAGTAGGTATAATTTAACTGTTGTGAATAACTGTAGGCACGATGTGAGGCATTAAAGGAAAAGCTAAAAGTAGATCTCTATTTCCTATCAAGCTTACAAAATATATGACTGATAATAAAAAATATAACCGTACTATGCATTTCGCTCTCGCACTGACATATTGGAGCGAGCGCGATAGCCTGCTTTACGTTAAGCGTAATTTTAACGTTACCGATACTTGTAAAGTCATGGTGCACCCTCGAGAGTCTCGATTTCGACCTATACTCAGAAGTAAAACACTTAAATGACTACTATTATTCCATAATAGTGTATAAACTTAATTACAACGTCCATAATTAGTTTTATCCTTCAAAATATTCAAGATGTTTCAAGAATTTGTGTGAGCATAAACACTGATTACTGCTTAAATGCCTACTCATTTATTTGGATACATATATGTACATTCCCCAATTATAATGTAACATACGTAGTACCTACAAACAGGTAAGATACAATAACAACATCTGTGATAACAGGCAATAACACAATAGTAGGTATTTTATAAAACGTAGGCAGCGAAGATGCGAAGCGAAGATACTATGCCGCTCTACGGTCGTGTCAGATATTTTTGCGGATTTCATTCTGGAGGGTTGGTAGGTATTATTGATGCTATTATGATTGTTATATTATGTTATAACATAACATGTTGTATGTTGTGCGCCGACGCGAGAGGAGCGACGCGGGGCAGTATCGCGACACCTGCGCCTGCGACGGCTGCGACGCGCTGTCTGAGAGTGCTGACACTCAATTCATCTGGAGACCAGAGATTTAACCATACTATCACCGGCCATACCGCTAACTTCGAAATCTGCAAATTTCGAGGATTTGCATCTGTCACTTTAACGAGGCTTTGGAGTGATAGAGACCTATGTTCGTCTCATATTTTAAAGACAAAAAAAATCTTCTTTCTTTCTTGTCTTTAAAATATGAGTGATAATCGTGGAAGTTTAAATCAATCTATGTTCGTCTGTTCAATATGTATATCAACATGTATAACTTGATTTCGACCAAAAAGTCGAACACATGTCATTTAACTTGGCTCTACTGTGGTAACTGTGAAATCTTGGATCAAGCCGGTAACACGAGGTTAAATAAATAGAATAGTAGTATCAAAAATGTATGGATTTAACCAGTTAACCGCCTAATTAGTTGAATAACCCGAGATTGTGCATTTGTGGGTGCACTCGGAGGATTAAACCAACCGGATTCACATGACAATGTGTTTTCGCGTCTTGTTCAGACTCTGCCAAAAATGCGAGACTGTAGGAAGTATGAAAATATAAAACAAAGTTATTGGTTATCAATACGCGAGGCTTGTTTATAAAATGATAAGAAAAGATCAAGGACAACTGACAAACGCATACCTACTGTGATAAAAAATATAGGAATTTAAAGAAAAAGGCAAAGAAAAGAAGAAAAGGTAGGTTTCGTTTTAATAATTTGAAAATTGTAGTAATTATTTAGAACGCTTTTAGTTTTTCTTAGCTTACAGTTTCGTTTGATTTGAATATGACGTGGAATTTAATTAATAAAGACAAATTTTAAATTATATGATAAGTGTCGCAACCATCTGAATTGACACAATATTTTCAATTTGTCGATAAAATTGATAAATCGTAGTCGTGTACTGGATAAATAGGCACAACTGGCACATACCTGGTAGTCTTGGTACGTAAGTACGTGAACGTCGTGAATAAACACATCGTATTGTTCTCCACGAATAAAATCGACATCATAAACCTACATAGTACTCATTCATCAGATTTATGCCCGTTCTTTAACTTTCCACCGATAATAATAACTATATCAACCCAATAAATCAATTGGTCAGTTACGGCGCGACTGAAATAATCTCACTGCAATGTGCACAATTAAAACAGCAGGATTATGAATGTTGTAATTAAAATAACCAGCATAGGCCGCGGAGCCACTGCCAGCTATAGACGCGCGCATGATTTGTATCTATTAATGAAACAAGTATAAAAACAAAAGTATGTTAATGCTGGCAGTGCGCACCTGCGCCGACGCCGGCCCGGTTCCCGCCGGACTAAGCGCATCAGGATTTTGCTATTTTTATTTTATTGCTCGATTTGCACATTATATAAAGGTCCCTTTTTTGTTTTATCTGAGTATAATTATTAATTACACACAGCTGGGCAGCACGCGTCATTAATGATTATGAGCGACCTAATTTTTATTACAAATATGTGGATCAATTAAGCATACTTCATTTACAGCGATGTTATCTAGCTGCATGTCATGTGGTGCACTGCTAAAGAGTGCTAAGATGCGACTTGATGTATCGTGCGTTCAACTTGCAAAACGAAATGTGTGGGCTCAAATACTTGAGGGAGTTGAGAGTCCTCGAGCTCTAGCTAATATCGACGTTTCGTTTTTAGATTTGTTCGTCTAATTTGAAAAGAAGTCAATGTCTAGAAATAAAGAAAAAGAAGTTAACAGGTCTAAGTGATCTCTCTTTTATTTTTGTTTGTTTTATTCATTTTAGTTTTTGTGCAATAAATGTATTTATTTGTCTTCTCTAACATTAGCAATGCACCGAAGAGAAGTGTCCAAAATTGGGAATGTTATAATGGAAAGTTTTTGGTACCTATTCTTCTTTGCACTGTTATTGCCAATGAGGGTCAATTTCTATGACACCTGAGGAGTTGAAACAGTGGCCAGTGTGTATCTTTTATGGTTAAAAGAACTTACCTTAAGTGAATTTCAACCAAAATTTTACGAAATATTGCATCCGAGAGATTTAATAACCATGTAGTCCGTTTTTCGACGTACTGCATCGTGACACAGTTTTAAAAATTATAATAGTAAGAAAACGATTTGACCATTCGGTCATTCATTCATTCATTCATCCCACTAACCGGCCCGGTCAGTTGGGACTGATCTTGTTCATTTGTTTTAGAGTTATAGTAATCGCCAAGACTTTTATTCTGCAACATGGGGTTCTTGGGGTTGGTGGGAACTTAAATCTCTCGGATGCAATATTTCGTAAAATTTTGGTTGAAATTCACTTAAGGTAAGTTCTTTTAACCATAAATTTTACTTCAATATTGCATCCTCCAGATTTAATAACCATGTAGATGTTTAGCACTGATTGCAGAATGAAAGGCAACATAACAAAATATAATATCCATGTATTATTATTATACGGGAAATATGACACTTTAAACACAAAATCATTACATTAATGATAATCACAGATTATTCAAGTGATTAATCTATTTGAATTTGTAATTTCAATTATTAATAACCGCTCGGGCAAAACAACTATCTACCTCCGTATTAACTAATGGTTGATTATAAAAGCGGGCAAAACAAAGAGAATTTCCCGACCATCCTGCTGTTCTTTTAATAATGTCTGTAGAAATACCAGATCGACTGGCTGAGGATGTCGAGGCGTGACGGGTGCTGTGAGCTGTGAACGTATTGGTGTCCACCCCGCTGTTACATAACGTTTGCTTTATCCAGCGGCTGATAGTTTGTGAACTAGCATTGTGAATAGGTTTTTTAATTGTGAGAATTAATTTATTCGAGTTAATGGCGGTTCTAGTATTGCAAATTCTTTGTATGTAGCAGGATAAGGCTAACGCTGGACAAATAGCAGATTTTTCTTTAAAAAAGGGGAGAATCAGTCTTGGATTTTGTCTATTTGGCGCGGAGGTTTTAATAATGTCATTAATGACAATAACAATACGAGACTCTTCGATGTGTATATCTACAACATTTATTAAAGATAACGTCTGCACACGTTGTCCTGTCGACAACGCGAGAAGAGTTACCAATTTCTTTGTCAAATTTTCCATTGTTATCGACTCATTAGGAAACAGGCCCGACAAATAATCCAAGACTAAATTAGGGTCCCATATAGAGTTATATTTAGGAAAGCATGGTTTACTTCTAAACACGCCTTTGAGGAACCTCGAAATAGAATCATTATTACAGCGATCTTTATCCATAATCAACGATTAACTGGATCGAAAAGAATTTAATGTACCATAGCTCGCATTATCATGATACTTTTCTGTAAGAAATTTTAAGATGTCAGCAATAGAACCATTATACAAATCAACGTTATTAATCTGACAAAAGATGAACCATTGTTTTAAGCCCACATTATACTGGGTAAGAGTATTCTTTAATAAAGATTTTAACATTATTTCAATGCAATCATCCGGTATACCACGTTTTACGTAGGCTTGTCGTATAATACTGCACACGCCAGGGTAAGGCGGCGCCAAAGCGGGTGGCACTCCCTGGAAGGTGATAGTAAAAGATTTTTATTAGGATTCAGGTAAATAATTTCTGATTTGACTAGGGACAGGAACAACGGGAACCATGGCTGACCCGGCCAATAGGGGACAACCAGGATACCCCTTGCTTTATCATTGACTATTTTTCGGAGGCATTTCAGGATAAGCGCAAATGGTGGAAAGGCGTAGAAAAAATAATTACGCCAGCAAAAGGTAAACGCATCAATTTCGTAAGCACCAGGATCCCGTTTCCATGACACATATCTTTGACATTTTTTATTTAAACGAGATGCATACGGATCTATGTCAGGTCGACCTAATTGATTACTAATCATTTGATAACTCTTGTCATTAAGCTCCCATTCAGTATCAATATTGGTATGTCTAGAAGCTTGGTCGGCGTCTATATTTTCACATGACTTAATGTAAGACGCAAAAATAAAAATGCCTCGCTGTTCGCACCAATCCCATATGCTTCTTGCGATTTTATTTAAATGAGGGTACTGTACACCACCCATCCTATTTATATAAGATATAGCTGTGGTGTTATCGATTCTAAGCAACACATTTAAATCACGACTATGTTTACAAAATGATTGTAATCCCAAGAAAGCTGCTAAAAGCTCGAGGTAATTAATATGATGTTGAGCTTCAACAGACGACCAATGCCCCCTAGTAACCTCGCCATTGCATGCGGCTCTCCCCAGCCGGTGAGAGATGAATCAGTAAATATTTCGAATCTGTAAATATCTTTTTGTATATCATTTTGGGCTTTATGCTCTATATTAGACCACCATTTAAAATCATCAAGTAAAGACGAACTAAGAATCATTTTTGAATCATAATCATCATGATGTTGTTGAAGAGCTAAAAACTTTTCTCGCTCAAAAAGCTTAGTATGTGCCCAACCGTATGCAACTGCAGGACAGGCGGCCGTGAGTGTACCTACGAACTTTGCAAAATCACGAATACTTGTGTAAGTTCTAGTATGCATATTTTTTACCATGTCTGAGACTTTAACAATTTTTTCATGAGGTAATTGTAATTGCATGGTATGTGAATTAATTATTAGGCCTAAAAATTTACAACTTTGAGCAGGCGTAAAAATACTTTTTTCAATATTGATGACGAAACCAAGTTTTTCCAAATTATGTATTAAAACATGAACTGTGTATTTGCAATCTTCAAGGGTATTTCCTATACATAAAATGTCATCAAGGTAGGCTACTAATATGTGCCCTCGACTTCTTAATAAGGATAGAAGTGGTTTTAATAACTTAGTGAAGACTAGGGGCGCTGAAGTCAACCCATTTGGCAAACAATTAAATTCATATAGGTGGTCATATCTGAATCTTAGCAATTTTTTAGACGATGGATGTATTGGAACCAAAAAATATGCGTCCTTCAGGTCAACCGTGGCCATGAAGGCGCCTTTTGAAATCAACTTAATGGCTGTGCGAATATCTTCCATTTTAAAATGTTGGGAATGTACAGACTTGTTTAATGTTTTTAAATTCAAAATAAATCTGAAATCTCCATCACTTTTAGGTGTCAAAAAAATTGGTGAAATGAATTGACCAGGTGCGTCATCACATTGCGTAATGGCGCCTAATTTGATTAATTTAGATATTGCAAAATCCATATCCTTTTTTGAAAAAAGAGGGTTTTTGGGTTCACTCATTTGTGATATTGGTAAGGCAATCGGAAGTTTATAACCTCGTACAATAGATAATACCGTGGGATCGTCGGTAAGTAATAACCAATTATCATAATAAAATTGTATACGACCAGCATGTGGTACCTTCAGCGCCGGCTCCGTTCGTTCGATTTGTTGCTCGAGTAGTGACGCCCGCGACGCTGACCCGAAGCCGTCCTCCTCGCCGAGGTTGAAGACTGGGGCTCGTAGTATCTGCCCGTCGTCGTTGCTGACGTGGCTTTCGGCTTGAATTGACGAGGAGGAGCTCTCATGTTTCCCGGCTGCGCCGGTTGCTTGCGCTGCTGAAACGTGGGGTTAAATGTGAAGGATTTTTTAATCTGTTGCCCAGATTTCTCAATATCCTTGGAGTTCTTGATTGTATCACCGAGTTTCTCTCCGAAAAGATATTCGTCTCTTTTAACCCCTTTAATTGTGTTCCAGAACTTCTTATCTAGCAACGGAACCAGAAGTTTATTCCTGTTGATTGATTCTTCATAATGAAGGTCTAACAAGACATTGGTTACTTCAGAGATCTTTTTAATGACGTCTAGTTTATCCAAGTCTGACCTTATAAGATCGTTTACTAAACTAGCCAGCCCAGCAATGCCCCGGCCCAGTTGGTTTTGAGCTTTTTCTAAACGCATGTCACGATTTTTCGCAGAGTCATTAATGACCGCTGCTACCTCTGGGTTCAGCTTTGGTGCGCGAGCCATCAAAAAATTGCCAGGTATCAGCATTTTTTCGACCAGAGACTGCTGGACTTCCTTCGCCAGCCCGTCCAGTAAGATTTTTCCCCAGCGTTCAGAGAGCTCCTCAGGAATATGCTCACCAAGTGGTTCATCTACCTTTTTTGCTTCTCCCAGTATACTTAAAATCTCTTCAGGGAGTGCAGCTATAGATTTATTTGTTTCTGTGCATGGTATAGACTGAGCCGGGTTCGAGGCGACATGTTCCGACGCTGGTACGGTCTGTATTTGTGGTAAAGTAGACGCTGGCGCTATCGCAGACTGAGGTGACGGGCTTACAATGGGGTGAGGCATCACTACTGACTGCACTTGAGGCACTGCACTGCAAGTACTATCATGAATATCTTCATCCATGAAGGCTTCTTCATGATAAGGCCAGTCCTCGCCGTGCTCGCTATTATATTCGACATCTGGTGATTGTCTATAAGAGTATGGGCTTTGAGATGATCCTGACGTCGAGGAGTCAGATCTTCGCTCCAAATCTAAAATAATAATAATAATACATAGTTACTTTCTGGATGGTATCACGGTACCATCACATCAAGAAAGTACATACAATTATTGGCCCAGGGCAATATCACGTATTACCACATTAAGGAACACAATAGTTAATTGTTCCAGGGAAATATCTCGTATCACCACGTCAAGGAACAAATAATGATTTTTATGTATTGTCAGGATAACATCTCGTGTTACCACGTTAAGACAATACTTATTCACGAAACTATTTTACGGGAAAGTTAAAAATAACAAAGAATCACGCAATCAACAAAATTGTTAAAATAGCAGGTAGTTTTACCTTTACGCCGATTGTGATGCAACTTGCCCTCCAAACGTCGTATCTTACGGCGAATATCCTTATCACTATGTCTTTGCTTACGTTTTCCCATGATTCGTGCACTTTTTACTGTGTAAATATAATTCACGATCAAATATATCGGTAAATATGTTGACGATGCTGCACACGAAAAACGAATGAACAAGATCAGTCCCAACTGACCGGGCCGGTTAGTGGGATGAATGAATGAATGAATGACCGAATGGTCAAATCGTTTTCTTACTATTATAATTTTTAAAACTGTGTGACGATGCAGTACGTCGAAAAACGGACTACATGGTTATTAAATCTGGAGGATGCAATATTGAAGTAAAATAAACGTCAAATATCGCAGTTTAATCAGCTGTTGGGAACATTCAGTGAAAATCCATAATCTGAAAGATAATGTTCTCAACTTGCACGAGAATTTTCTTATGAATATTTCCAGTAAAATATTATCGAACTCACGTATTTAAGTCGATGATTGCTCGACATGTTTCGACCCATTAAGAGGGGCCTCATCCGGAGCACCCTCGGCCAAAGGCCGACGCGTACTGCGGGCCTGCGCCCTGCTAGAACGATTCGATAATATTTTAATATGTTTGAGTCTCACGTTAGTTATAATTCTAAAATTTCCAGTAATTTTAGGAATTTCTGTGAATGTCCTACAACTTGTACTTAATGCTTATGCCGATGCTAACATAGGGTGATGATAATAACAATGATATACAACCAACCAAGGAATGGTAGTAAAGATGCATGCAGACCAAAAGAGCATTCGCTGTTCTATCCCCCTACTCTACGAAATTCGATCGTTACACGAAACGTGATTCGTTGATTTCGTAGAGTGGGGGATAGAACAGCGAATGCTCTGTTAGTCTGCAACTGCATGCACCTTTACGTAATGTAATGTAACCAGGAGAGCGCAAAGATGATGACGATGTGATTGGTGTCCGCGACCAGAATCGTGTAATAGCGCGTCGATGGCGCGATACGCGCGCGACGCGGCGATAAATCGCGCCGCGTTGTGTTGTCGTGCGATCTCCATATACGCCGCGATTCTATCTGCCGCGGTTATTTATCGCGAGCGGTGCGTTGCGCCCGCGCACGCCGCGGCGCGTCATTAGGCGCGGGAAACGGGACGTCAGGTTAGTTGGCAACGGGACCTAGCCTGGACCTGGATCATACGAATCATATTGTTCAGGATTATATCCCACACGATTTTATTCGACACGCACCGGCTAGTAAAGTAAGTAGAGACAGACTGAGCTAATGTATTTTCTAATAAGATTTCTATCTTATAGGATTTAGGTACCTAGCTACCTCCCTAGCTCTTCAAAAAAACATGTATATGAATAGTTCTTAGAAGTAAAAAGTTTAGAAAGTGTGTTAGGAATATTTTATTTTTTTTAATATGTCTAATTGAATGTGTTATTGTTATTAAAGGAGTAAACACTATTGAACAGTCGTAAGCTAAGTCGGAATCAGTATCGGCAAGTGCGGTGGGAACGCCGTAATTTGTCTATTCATATGTTATTAGCGACGACAATGGGCCGCCGAGTCGCCGCGCGCCGCCCGCGCTGCGCCCGCGCCGCTATCGTGAGCGAGATTCGAACTTCGAAATCTGGAATTTTCAAGGATTTGTCTTTGTCACACTAATGACTTTTTCGTAAAGTCAAATTCTCGATTTACGAATTTCGAGATCGCGAGATATATATTCTGCCTTAATTAGATTACTAAATTACCTGTATTATTAATCACATCAGCCTATCAATCTACTGTTGATGAAGGCCTCTTTTATTAACTATACGTATGGTCACATTAGGAGGTAGATGCTCATAATCGCCACTGGGCAAGCGGGTTGACGATCGCAGTACCTACTGTGTCCAATTGTCCACTATGATGACGCTGCTGCCTATCATCAATCTTCTAAATGAATGGTGACGTTTTAATCCCTTATTCGACTCTTACGACACTCACGGGAACAGTGAAAACGGGAAAGTAAATATTCTTTATTGTACACCACATACTTAATTATTAAAATACAAATACAGAAAAACATGTATCGATAGGCAACAACAGGTGGTCTAGATTGGTTTAGGTTTAGATTGAGCATTGGATTGGTAAATTAAGTAGTAGGTACATCTCTGCGTGACAATCATAGAATTTCGAGATATATTTGTTTTGTTTCAAGTCCAACAAATCTAAGGCTCTGACCACCTGCGGGTCTCGTGTCTCTGTAATAAGATTAACAAATGGCCAGTTAACACCTCGCAGCCGCGAGTGGGCGGCCATTGTGGTTAATCCGGCGTTCAACTGTTCAACAACTAATACATGACATACACTAATCATTTATTTACTGTCGTAGGCTCCTACGGGACACACAGTCATGTTGGTGAAAAGATAAATCATATTTTCTGTGGTAATCGCTAGACGCCGTTTATATTAATAACTAATTAATCCTGATTAGTCTCGAACACGATTAAAATCGTTAGTCACTTACTGAAACTTTTAAATGCTGCTCAAGTGCTTATTGAACACGAGTGTAAAAAATAATAGAACACATGAGAATTGAATGAAGTTTTGAAGTAGAGAACTTTTAACCAAGTACTGTCGACTGTAATAATATGTATGTTGTCTATTTGTTAGTGTGTATCTCGGGTATGCACGTTGCGATGTTTTTACATAAGTAACGTGTTTAATTATAAGACATGCATCACATGCATGACTGTAGGTGTAGGTACTCTACATAAGGTAAGCACACTCAGGATCAAGCCGAAAAGTCCGCACGTTAGTTAGTTAGTACCTCAGCGAAGTGCGCCCGCGCCTCCGCCGCTTCGATCTAATTTATACAATTACTCTGCATGACACTCGCATTAACCTTTTTGCCGCCGCCGGGTAAATCGGGAGGCTGTGAACTGCTGACGCACGCCGCGTTTATACCGAAACACTTTTTGTGCTTTCCTAATAATAGGGAACAATGACGATTCGAGGAGCGGCGACCAAATCTAATAAGAGTTGATGAAACGGGTGTAATTTGATTTAACGTCGCTCACGAGCGGTCTCGGCTCTCGGCCGCTCGGGTCCGCTCGGCGCGGGTCGGCACGTCTGCGCCGTCACGGCTATTGTCGGACCTAAATTATTAATTCGGAATTAACGCGCATGATCGGCAGGTTAGGTTGGGTTAAAGTGGCGTCACTGGCGTCAGGCACAGTGTGAAGCAGCTAAATTCACCGGGTTGGTTCAAACATGAGCGTCTAATTAGGCTATTACTAGAGATCAGCTGAGACATCTCCGACATTTCCCATCAAATCGCGAGAACTAAAATGGAACCACCAAAAATAGTTTATAATCGGCTTAGTTCGGATTTGGTCTTTTTGGACTCGCTCTTCATACCTACAGTTGGCACATGGCCCCTATTGAATTGTCAACTTTTTTTATGGGAATTTATAAAATTTTGTAGAATTGTACGCTTTTAAAGTTTTGTGGTACATGTGAATGGGCTCTACCGACAGTGACTTAGAACGAATCGACGCCGGCGCAAGCGCAGGATCGCAAATGAAATCTGCGCAGCCCTTGTCCGGGGGTGCAGGGCTCTAATTACCGCGGGGGGCGGCGCGGGGCGGGGCGGGGGTCGGGGAGCCGCGGGTCGACGGCCGGCGCCGCGTGCAGGTGCCGCGCCCCCCCCCCTCCCCCCCGCCCGCCTGACATAACACCGGACTGGTTCTGACATAACCCCGGAGACAGCCTCCCACGGACTCAGCATTCGGTAGGTTTAGGTTACAAAATTTACAAATATCACCTAGTTGGCTAGTTGTATTGGTGTCGATTGTACCGCCTACGCCGTCAACTGATCGTGATGATGAGCGTGACCGTTATTGCAATGCACATAAGCTGTACGGAACATTTTGCCGATGATTTAAACAACACCCCCTCGAATATAATAGTACATTGTGTATTTAGGTAGGGCGGTAAGTAAGAATTTGCGAACGAAAGTAAATAAAACAATATATTTTCACAAAACTACTCTAAAATGGTCTAAAGTCCCTGAGGATGACTTAATTTCATCATTTTCATAAAAGAAATCTCGGCGCGGCGCGCGGCGTGCGCCGGGCCGCGCTAGTGCGACGTAATGTTGTATGAAAATCCTTAACGGCCTACTATGACGTAATGACGCACCTACGGCTCGCATCACCGCAGCGTATTGGCGCACTTTCCGAACAGGATGCTTAGCCAAGATGCCAAGCGCTAGCGCTTAGTAGCGTATCGTAGTTTTCCCTCTCTGTCACTCTTTCATATTAGTGCAACAAAGACAGTTAGCTGCCTTTCGCTTACGATTGACGATGAAGCGCTAGCGATTGGCAACTTGTCTAAGCACCCAGGTGTGATGAAAATTATCTTTATTTATCAAACTGTAAGTGAAACATCATAGCTACATCAAAACTAATCTTATTAAATGGCATAACGTTGAGATATTCATGTCATATGTATGACCGGGAAACTTATAATGATCCATCTAGTAGCACCACGCGTGATCTGTGCGCAACCCGCTCCCGCCGGATTCCGCGCTCGGCGCAGGAGCAGAGACTCTACCACCAACTTCGACACCGCAGCTGTCTCACTCACTCCCGTTACGAGTCAATAAGAGTGGCAGAGATAGTTGCGTCGATTCTATTTTAGATGGTCACGTCGATGCGGCAGGACGCGGACGGTGCAGGGACAGGTATCGCGAGTTTTTGTCTCGGATCGATTCCCAGCCGCCCTCGTCTCCCGCGCATCTGCTCTTGCGCACTGATTGACTATTATGTCATAACAGCATTAGCGATGCTGTCGCACGGATGGGATGGCCATTATCGCTGAGCTCCTGATAGTTCTTTGAAGCTTGTCGTTCATGTATGTTGCGTGGATTTAACATCTTTATAGTAATCAATTACCGGTGGAAATTATTAACATCATAATTTACTTATACCACCTTATACTCGTATTTTCGAATTTTTGTAGGCCTACTGGCGTATTAGTATTTTATTTACTATAAGTAATTAAGTTACCTAACAAAATATTTAGATACTTTATGAAAAGAATTAAAGGTGCGTTCAAACTAAGAGAGCATTCGCTGTTCTAACCTCCCACTCTACGAAATTCGATCGGTACACAAATCGTGATTGGTTGATTTCGTAGAACGGGCGCTAGAACAGCGAATGCTCTTTTGGTTTAAACGCACCTTAAGTAGAAGTAAACGTTTACCTGAATAGGTAGGTACATAAGCACGTAGGTATGTCAGAAAAGCAAATTCTTGGTTCAAGTATTTTTATCCGTAATTGCAGAGTCTCGAGTTTAGACGACTATCACTGGGTTAACTCTTTAAGTCAATATATTTTTAAATCTACTACTCTTTTAAACCTCGTTTTAGTCGCCTAACCCGAGATTGTGCTGGTGGGACTTAGTTTATATGCAAATATTGCAAATGCAGTCTAATGAAGCATTATCACCTAACAGAATAACAGCTACAGTCGTCATCGTTTTGTCAGTCCTGCCGGACGATTCAGGCTTACTTACTGAGCAAACTTGTATATACATAATTGTATACAGAGATGGCAGAACTGTTAGTAGATGCAACTCGTCTTCTTGCTAGCCCTCCCTGCAATTACGCCAATAGTGAGTTGAACAACTTGAACACAATACCAACTTTTTAGCCGCGCCATGGTCAAGGCAAGCTCGCATGCAGCCAGCCCGGCAAGAAAAGGCTCAATACGGAGGGCGGCAAATTGCAGAATAGAAGAAAGACACTAAAACACAATGTAACGCACAATGCGCGGGTTTTTCGATATAAACAATCGCTGGGAGCCGCAGTTTTTGCGGCGCGCGATGGCGCATTGTGCCGCCGCAAACCGCCGCAGCCGCGACCGAGGCCCATTCACTCATCCTTCGCCGATTTAGATAAACGATCTTCCAGTCATTACACTCTTGGGTATACGAGTATGGTGTATATTATACCTACATGGCTACGTTTTCACGTTCAAGGATTTATGTGGCTGATGGAATACCTATTATATTTTCAGTGACGACACATTTAGATAAACATAACGCCCTTTTATTACATACATAAAAGGGCATTATGTTTATCTACTGCAAACTTACTGCACCGCGAACATCGGAAATCTAATGAATTTCGAGAAATTTTCTCTGTACTCTAACTTCGCCTTCCTTGGGTTGACAAAAACATGCTAGAAATTGTCAATTTTAGATGATCGCAAAAAATATTTGAAAACTTAAAAAACCTTAGTGATTCTTTCAAAATCTTATTCCCAGGCGACCTATAAATATTATAAGGTAAGGAAGCTCCAAACACTTATTATTTTCAATTTTAGATAATATTGTAGGCGCATAAATGAGGTCAATCGAGTGATTTGTCAAAAAGATCGTCATCACAGGAACAATGCGCGGGCGCCGTATCGCGCGCGTGGGTGCGCCTGCGCCGGCGCTGATGCGCGATACCGGCGCCCGCGGCGGCTCCACGACGCCGCCGACACGTTGGGGACATCTTCATCCCGATGGTCCACTCATTCACACGCTTGTCTTTTTGAAGGTGATATGCCTGCGGAGAAAGTTGAGGTGTACTGTGTAATACACTGTATAATATAATACGACTTACTCTCTTATTCATAAATGTCTCCTAACTTAGCCAGTCGATAAGTATCGTTTGACCCTTTCTGTCTTACAGCCCAACTAGCAAAATATAGTCATATAGAAGTTGAGACAACGTTTTGCATATAACTTGTAGTCCTATTTGGTTGGTCATATAAACGTAAGGTAAACGGTTATAAAAGGCGAAAGTGGCGCAAATTATAAGACTTATTGGTGAGATAAAGGTTAAATAAAGGTTTGCATGGCGACTTAAATCGTTTATTAAAGGTATTGTAACGATTAAGGAATGACCAAAACGTTGTATAAAGAGTACAACAAAAACCTTTACGCGACCTAAATATCAAATCAATGTTTTATAACTGACCATTTTGTTTTATAGAAGGTTTAGTGTAATCCTTACTCAATGCTTATTGGACTTTTAAGTCAACTAAACATTTTTAAGTTTTATTTATAAAACTGCTCCTGACATTTATTTTAGATACGCGCAAAACTTGGTGTTTGTGACAAAAAGTGTACGGAAAAATAATACAAGGTAATTTTACAAGTTTTGTAATGGAAATTATTGTTCTATATATTGAGCGTTTGCACATTTGGCTTGAGCTGAATTCGTATGGGAAGGTCACTTTACTGTTAAAGTTTATGATGATATACAGTTTTTTGCTGTCGCACTCTTAATATATTCGAAATAATTATAATTTATAACAATATTTCTTCATATTTTATTATAGTTAAGGTTAGCCATTTTGGAACAAGTCATGGATTTATACTTATACGACTACAATATAACTTTATCTTAAGTAAAGGTTTTTATAACGACTACAAATTGTCCGCCATTACTAAGCCGTCATTACTAGTCCGCCACTTCGTTTGTGCCGTTTCCACGATGTAACGTCCATGGTGTTTTTCTTTGAAATAGTACTGTGATGCTCACGAAATGGCGACTGATGTTTTATAATATTAATTTCAAATCGACTTTAAATTGCATGATGTTTTATAACCGTAACTTAAAATCAATTTAAAAACATATAGTTCAATAAAAGGAATATAACGGGTTCGGCAACAACTAAAGGTTTTTCAAAGTTTTTGTTTGACGTTAATATAACCAACTGTCGAATAAAAGGTAGATAACAGTCCCGCTGATATCTTTTTGTCATATTGAAGTTACGCTCAATACCACTATATAACTGTCGAGATAAGGTTTTAAGATATCACTTATACAACAATAAAATTATGTAGACGTTGTAAAAATGACCTTATTACGACGGTTCTGTTTTTTCAAAACCCTTTATAAGACGAAAACGTTTATACGACTTTGAACATCATTAAGTAAACGTTTTCTTTAAAACCTCTACATGATTGTTGTATAATTAAGTCGCAAAAACGTTTATTTACCATAGTAATTAGACTATTTGGTAGGACGACTAAACTATCAGATTTATAACGTTTATTTGACTAACAGGTTAACTAAAAACGACTATAAAACTCTTATATGGCTAAAGGTCGTATAACTCTTGATTTATATGACTTCTTTGCTAGTTGGGAGACATACAGTGTGTTAACATGATGCAGGCTTTTATTTGAACCGAGGATTGAGATGCAGATTCATAGCCAAACCATGTGCATTATTTGTTTAAAAATCCTAATTTTAAAAGTAATAATCTTTCTAAGAAAACTTAATTGAGAAGCAATGTACTTCAAAATAAATCGTTAATTGGCACTTGACAATGACAGATCGCAGCTACTCGCAACGTTTGACAACTAAGCAGTACACGCGTTACATTGATCGTTCGAACGAAATAAAAATAATTGTACAGTTAATTTAAATATTTGTCAACTCTTAATACTTGAAAACGATTGCCAGTAATGCGTATTATTACCCATTTTCGTAAAAGCCTGGGTCATGGTAACACACTGTATATTCATATGATCGAAAGATAAAAATAATATTTAGGTATTGGCTTGCTAAGTTAGGAGACGTTTATCAATAAAGGGGGTTTGTAAGAATTATGCCTTCAATTGCCAGAGGATAATATTTCATATTTCAGCATAATACTCTACTCGTATAGTCCGAAGCTTCTTAGTACGCAGATTATCATATGGCTGACCGCGAACCATGATCGACGTATTACCTCCCTGTCAAACTTACGTAAGAATTCATAAATGCGAGAGAGAGGCACGTCAATCCTGACGCAGTAGGGCCTCAGTCCGGGCTGGTCTGCTAATTGCTCGGCGGCGGAAGAGCCGTCACCGTCCTATCGACCATCGGCCGCACTAATTGACTGCGCTCATTTACCTGCTCATTAGGCATGCGTGCTCGTTACTGCGTGCACTTCCCGGCTGCGCCTGTCGGGTGTCGTACGGTACGGCCGGCCCAACTGACTACATAGTAAAGTGATTAGGGTTGCCATCCCTCTGGGATTCCCCGGATTTGTCGTAGAGGTTAACTGGGGAGCGTCCGGGCTGGGCTTCATTTATTGGTAGTCTGAACTAAAATAAAATGTAATTCAGGCGCTCCGGCAACAAACGCATGGAGCGTGCTGCGGTCACCCGACTGCATCCGAGTTCTGAGTTCTACAATCCGAAATTTACATTCGTTTGGTCCTGACTACCAAATTTTAGAGATGGCAACCCTAGCAAACACTGACGGCGACACTAGCAAAGCTCGGCCAGTAAATACTCGTAGCCCAGCGGGTGTCGTGTTCACTTCACACTGGTAGTTAGACGTCGCAGTTTTTGCTGTGTTTGCAATTCTTTGGTGACACGACAAGTACGAACGTGGACATTGTAATCTTAATCCTTTCTTGGGATGAAGCAGGTGGGGATAAGAAGTATAAGTGAATCCGTGAAGGTTACGGTTACTGTAAAATTTAAAGAGTTTAGAGAAATTTAGAAAATAATTAGAAAAACAATAATCATTTTAAATTAGAATAAACTATCTGCTTGACAATTCAGAATGAGGTTTGATTTGAATTAGTAGTGAAGGATGCTCACACTACTGATGAGAGATAATCCGTAACAAATAGGACGTATTTATAAAGAATTGAAATACGACTGTTATTGAATGCGGGGGGCCCCGGCGTTAGCGGCGGCGCGGAGCGGAAGGAACTCGCTATCGCTTCCGCTCGTCCGCCCGCTGGCACGCGGACAGAGATAGCGATTACCCGGTCATAATATTGTGCCAAGGCAACTTAATACATACTAACATTTTAGGTTTATTCCGATAAAGCAAATTTTAAGGAAATGCCTATTGCTGGGTAAAAGAATGTGACCAGGACATGCCGCAATGATCAAGCATGATTTTTAGTTCAGCCTCCGTAGCCTAGTTGGTAGTGACCCTGCCTACGAAGCTGGAGGTTCCGGGTTCGAATCCCGGCGAGGGCATTCTTTGTGTATTTATTTATCACAAATGTTTGTTCCTTGGTCATGGTTGTCTATGTATTTAAGTATCTATATGTATCTATCTATTATATATATCGTCGCCTGGTACCCACATCACAAGCCTTAATTGAGCTTACCGTGGGACTAGGTCGATTTGTGTAAGATGTCCCAATATATTTATTTATTTATTATTTATTTATTATTTACCTATCATTAAAATGGCATGGTATATCTACCTTAACCTGATTCTCTATACCTAACAAAGGAATAGCACAGATTCTTCGTAATAGGTCGATACCGTCAAATAATTCTAATTGGAGCCCTATGACACTCAAACACGATGTCAAAGTACCTAACGTTATAAATCAGATGAGTAAGAAATCAGAAATATTTAAGCAGGTCTCTATTGTCCATGAATGAATCAATAGAATGCATGTTCAGATACGCGGCTGCTCCGATATATCTGATGACGACTGTACAATCTGTACATATTCGAAGCATACGATCCCATGTAAGTGATCCTGTCCTGGACGCCTCGGGAGCGTCCATTGTTATACAATAACCGGCGAGGCAACAGGCGTCGCAGATAATTGTTATCGTGTTATGTCACTTCCCGCCGCCGCCGCCGCTTCACCCGGCGACCCACTGCGCTGTTTGCGTCTGCGCATTGTCGCGGATCAATGCTCGCCAGCATCGCAAAACAGCGGCCCTACCGCGAACTCGGGGATTCAGTGCATCATGAGCCATACTGCTTCTAAAAGTAAAGACGTTTTCTGATGTAACCAATCTCTGCAGCATATTACGATCCAGGGTTGCGGATGTCGTAGTCCGCCGTAGGGCCGCAGTAGTCACAGTACACAGGTTATACCATAATTGTAATACATAGTTGTTGGAGATGGGATTTCATTATTTACCTATAGATACTCTATGCGCAGGTATGTGAAACACCAAGCGTGATATTATAGCTAACTGATCTTGTCCTTCGACAATATCAAAAAGTGATCATTATATGGCTATGCCTCTGCATAATACACAAGATCTAAAACTTCCAGCTTACGTAGTGAATACAAACTCTTAGATTACTTATGTGAAATAATTCGTAGCACAGCATAACAACCCTTCATGGTACCTATTCAATACATTTGCTTCAACCATGTATATAGAGAGTCAAGCCTTGTAATCACACTCGCATCACACCTATCATCAACACTCACATTCACACATCACACATTCACAGATCACACATTCACTCACTCAGACCCCCCTCACTGTTTTCCACTATCCTACCCTTTTAATATATATATATATATATATATTATTTTTTATTTTTATGAATTGTTCTTAGCATGTGTTTTAATTATTAGCTTAGGAAATATTAAGTTATCAATGCTAACTTTAATTACCGATCCTATCAATAACTTTGAAACACGAATGTTTTGTAAACGGACTCAGTGGGTCCCAAGATACAGGCTCAGCGTAGTTTGGGGCACACCGGACATCGCCAGATAAAATTGTAACTTCTGTGTTTGGGTAAATAAAGATATTTATTATTATTTCCTTTATTGATCTTTTCTCTTAGGCTAGGTGTTTTATAAACATGTCTATAAAAGTGAAATACAATACAACATACAAAAACAATACAAAATATAAACACTTTATAAAAAACCTAACCTAGGGTGCCGCCGGCAACGGAGCGGGCCCAAGCTGCCGGTGGTTAAGGTCGCAGAGAGAGGAACCGACGGACTATCCGCGCCGTGTCCAGGACTACCGCCTTCTGCATCTGACCCTTGATCCAGCCATCTAGCGAGAGACTCTTAAGATGTTGGTCGAGACTCTTCGCTATTAAACCGTTCGCTGTAACGACTATCGGGACTATGATCGTCGAGTCAACATCCCACATGGCGGTTATCTCGTGGGCCAAGTCTAGGTACTTACTGGACTTGTCCTTCTCGGCCTTCACGAGATTCTCATCATGGGGGATGGTGACGTCGACGAGCACAGCCCGGCGCTGCGATCGATCTACCAGCACGATATCAGGCTTATTGGCTACAATAGTCCTGTCCGTGATGATAGGTCGATCCCAATAGAGCGTGGCACGACCATTTTCGAGAACTGGTGCAGTTATGTACTTATAGTATGGCACTTCGACGTCCACAAGGCCGTATCGAAGAGCAAGCTGCTGGTGTATAATACTGGCTACGAGGTTATGTCTGTGCAAGTACTCGGTGTTAGCAATCTGAGAACAACCGGAAATAATATGCCTGAGTGACTCTCCGGGACGGCGGCATGCCCGACAAATGTCGACCGTACCGTCCTTCAGGATATATTTCCGGTAGTTATTCGTCATGATAACCTCGTCAGCAATTGCACAGGCAAAACCCTCGGTTTCTCCGAAGAGGTCCCCGAATCGTAGCCAGTTCACCGACGCGAGCAGATCCACGTCAGGTCCCGTGAGGGCCTTGTAGAACCGCCCGTGTAGCTCCTTGCTCTTCCATACCGCCTTGCGGTCCTCGGTGCTTAGTACCACAGGTCTGCGCCAGTTCTCTTTTGCCAAGGAGAGCGGCGTGAGGTTCCGGTCTACTGCCACCACGTCACGATGCATCCCGCACTCATTGTTAAGAAAATAGTTTCTGAGATTGTACACCTCATGGTTGTGGAGGTTTTTGGCATTTAGGAAGCCGCGGCCCCCACACCTCCGCGGGATGTACAATCTCATAACTGATGAGCGCGGGTGTAGCATTCGATGTGTGGTAAGCAGTGTACGGACCCTTCGATCCAGGGCGTCCAGCTCGGTCTGAGTCCACCTTAGTATGCCAAAGGAGTATGTGAGTATGGGCATTACCCAGGCGTTGAAGGCGCGCACTTTGTTGCCTCCTGACAAAAGACTGTTAAGTACTTTTGTGAGCCGGCTGAAAAAGCGCTCCTTCACCGCCTGTCTAATTCCCATATCTTCAATACCCAGAGACTGTGACATACCAAGGTATTTATAGGTTTCTGCTTCCGAGATAGATCTGAACGACATTGTCTCAGAAAGCTGTAAATTTGTTGAATTTACTACTTTCCCCCGCTGCACATGCATAACCGCACACTTATCGACACCAAACTCCATATTGATGGCACTACTGAAAACTTCTGTGGTTCGCAGTAGCTCCAACAAGTCTTGGCTATTTGGCGCAAATAATTTGAGATCATCCATGTACAGAAGGTGAGAAATGACTTCACCCTCTCTCCGAAGCCGACAACCTAGTCCTGAATCCTTCAGCAGGGTGCTGAGGGGATTCAGAGCTAGGCAGAACCATAAGGGACTAAGACTGTCACCCTGGAATATGCCTCGCTCGATCCTTATGAAGTCCTGCGGGCCAGAGGGGTCATCTCCGCCTCCTGGTTGACGAAGGACTGTGGTCCGCTGCCCCATACACGCGCCGAGAAAGGATCTTAAAGCTGCATCAACTTTATACAGCTCCAAGACCCTCTTCAACCATGAATGGGGCACCGAATCATAGGCCTTCTTGTAGTCAATCCAAGCGGCGGAGAGGGCCCCTTTGTTACGCCGGACTTGCTGGCAAATGGTCATGTCGATGAGGAGGAGCTCTTTAGTACCACGGGACCCAACCCTACATCCATTTTGAGCAGAGGCCAGAACATTGTTTGCAACAATGTGCGTGTTAATTTTTGCTCTCAAAATGGATGTAAGGAGCTTGTAGAGTGTAGGCAAGCACGTGATGGGTCGGTAGTTTTTCGGTTCCGTGGCACTACCAGACTTGTAGAGCAGGAAGGTTATACCTGTTGTTAAGGAAGGAGGCAGGGAACCAAGCTCAAGGGCTTGTTGGAATTGCGCTGCTAATCGCGAGTGGGAGCACCGAAACCATTTTAGCCAAAAGTTGTGCAATCCGTCCGGTCCAGGACTTTTCCAGTTCTGGGCAGGGCGGATGGCACAAGTTACGTCATCGGCGCTGATGACAACAGCCTCCATAGGTTCGATGCTCTCGCACTCACGTTCAACAACGTTCATCCAATCGCCCTCGATGTGTCCGACGGGCACCGACCAGATGTTACGCCAGAAATCAGTCATGGCAGTAGCATCCGGCAGATGCGCGTCGGACAAATGATGATCGGTTCCCTCCCACCTTCGGTATAACTTCCTTTGGTCACTTTGGAAGAGACGGTTCTGTTGAAATCGATCCACACGCTCTCTGAAGCGGCGGATACGGCCTGCCCATGCATAAACTTTCTGCTTCAGAAAGTCAATGCGCTCTGTGAGGTTGGCCATGTAGTCGCAAGGCATGATGCCCGTTCCCGCGAATGCCTGGTTCACAAAGCGCATTACTCGGGGGCGGCTATTGCCCCCCCTGAAGCAGATCAGCTTTGCAATGAGAGTCCTAAACGAGTCGATACGACGCTCGATCCGCACTTGCCATGCGGGGACACCCCCGGCGGTCCTAGGTGCACGGTCAGCGTCCGGAAACTTGACTCGAGCAACACGGCACGCCGCGATGGCCCCGCAGTACATGATCGAGTGCGTATCGTCCAAATCTTTACTGGATCGTATGTACGGCTCCAGTAAAGCGTTTAGGGCTCCCATTAATGCTAGATTGCGTCTATTCATGGGCAAGCGTGGTAACCGTGGCCTAGAATTGGGTGTGGAGCGATATTCCATAATCGTCTCTTCCAAAGTCCTCCTCAGATGCTCATCAGTTGCAGTACTTACACTCTGACTCGCGAAATATTCCTCATCGGCACTGGGATCACCCCGCGGCGCCCCCGGTGCCAGGTCGGGTGTCGGCACCGGATCCGGCAACGTGGCGGGCGGGTCCCGCGCCGAGGTGGAAGCTGCACGAGTCGAGAGAGCCTGCAGGCGAAGCCGATCAAGTGTCGAGTCATCCAAACATTTAGAACGTAGAATGACCCGCACCTGATCCGCTAGCCGTTGCTCCGATACGGTGATGGCGGGTTCAAGAGCCTGAAACAGAGGCAGAATCCTGGAACGGTACGCGGTTAGTCGGGTTCCCCCCTCTGTAGCCTCGTAGTAGGCGCGCATGCAGTTCTCATTAATTGTCTGAGTCCATCGCATGCGACGCACTACACCACCGGCAGCGGGAGCCGTGGGCGGGGCAGCATGTCCCGCGGGCCCCAAGCGTGCCGGCAGCGGTGGCCGTCCGCGCCGCGCAGGTGGTCGTGGCGGCGGCGGCGGCGGTCCGCGCTCGTCGCTCGACTCGCTGGTGTCGGGTGCAGTGGCGAATTCTTCACCCGACAACGATTCCGAAGAGGAGGAGGATGACGAGGCGGACGTAGGTGGTGGGCGTGCGGATTGTGTGGACGCTTGACTCCGTGTCTTACTCCTCGTCTGCATGTTTTTCTTTTAGATATGTACATGTATGTTGGCGTGTACGTGAGTGGTCTTCAGCGGTATTTCTTGTACCGCGAAAATAGTACAAAGATGAACAAAAATAGCCAATAAATACATTTTTTATCAAAATTGAAGAAAAAATTCTAAAAAACACGTCTGACGTTGACAGCGTCAATTTTTTTTTTTTTTTTTTTTTTTTTTTTTATTATTATTATTATTATGTTTGTATCTCCTTAAGGATCACGGGCTTACAAATCCCGGTTTTTTGATAGGCTTGCGCGGGGATATAGATCCAACACGTAGAGGCCCTTTGGAGAAATTTGCTGTGTTGTACACCTGCTGCAACCCATTCACGGGCACAAATACATATCCGTAAACCGGTCCCAGCAGGCGCATAGAGACTATTGTGAAGGAATGGAAAAAGACTAATGGGCTATGGTTGTGATGGAGGATGGATGAATCAGAAATGGAACTATAGAAAAGAGGTCCGGACACCTGCCATAACAATGATTTCACTTTGCTATCGAGGCAGGCGGTGACTCGCCGCCGACTAGATGAGCCCCCGTAAATGCCGTCACAAGAGACAGTCAGGGGCAACACCGGTGTAGGCGGCTCAGGAGTGTAGAGAGGTGTACACCGCTTTCTGCGCAGTGGCTTGACAGCCGCTGCACCAACTCGCGACTTATGCAAATTTACACTTCCACCCCTGGAGCATATAGCTCTGACGACTCCTCTCTGGACGGCCAGTTAAGGCAAGCCAGAGCTGAGAGTCCTACGGGTCTCCTTGGGGTTCCACTCCGACCGACGAAGACACGCCGGAGGCGGGGACCCTGACCGACTCTCGGGAGCACTCGGGTCCGTGGGGTCGTTACTCCCCATCAGCTCGCCACAAGCTGCCCCGCGGCCTTATTATTATTATTATTATTTGGTACCTATTTAGTATCATAAAGTACCTAAGCGTCCTGTCTTGTTTACAAGTGCTACGAAAAACTCTCGTCTGAATTAAAAACGTTTGAAGTTATAGTTATTGGCGGATGCGGAGTGTGAAATTGTGCGGCGGCGGTCGGTCGTGTGGGAACGCCGCATTCCTCGGCCGCGTCCCGCCAGTACACGAATATAGATCTCTAGACATCTAGAGCCTAATGACGAGATTGTATTCATTTTGATACAATTAAAGGACTAAGGGGCTCGGATGCCGGAATCCGACAAAAAACGAAAGCGCGACATCGGGCCATCAGCCGCTTCCACCGAATTAAGGAGATAAGACCCCGCCCCTCCCCGCGCGCCCTTAATTAAACCGTCCTGCCGATGCCGGGCGCGCCGGTGCCCGCCGCCGGCGCCGCCGCCGACCGCCGGTAGCCTGGTCTCCGAGCGCGCGCACTCCACACCCACCTGGAGGTCTCTCCGCGCTGGCGGCGCGAGGCGCGCGCTCGGCCGGCGGCGGCCGCGATAGCGGAGCCCGCACCGCGCGTTTATTTTTGTTCCCGCGACAACCTGCGATCACGATCGGCATTCCTCGCTCGTTACTCAGCGTGCATATCGCTATTTGTTAAAGTTTCATTATAATTAATCCTCGATGGAATATTTCCATCGCGGCCGTGTATTAATCTTGTCACGAATTAATTAATTTAAAACCATCGCCTCGTCGATACAATACGTCGATTATATTTATGATGACCGCCGTGACCGCCGGACGCTGTTTGTCTCACAAAATCCGATAAAAGAATTTAACATGTCTTGTGTTCATAACATATTTCCTGTTCTCTTTTTATATATCAAAAATGACACAAGCGAAACAAAACTTTATCGATACAACAATGTTAACAGCAGAACTCGTTTCGTTCGAAAAAAAAACCCCGGCACTGGTTAAAAATACGTAATATTACTAAATTATTTATAACAACAAGTTACATATAATTTAATGTGCCAATTATCAAGTACCCGCCGGGTCCCGTTAGCAAATAAAGTGCCTACCTAAATTTGTTAACGAAATGTAAAATGCTCCATAAAGAGGCCGGTCACCCCGCGCCTGCGCCCGCGCAGCGCCGCTTTTTTAATTGAAAGTTAATTTTTGTGCCGATAATTACATTTAACACCGCATTATACGATCATATAAACGAGTTTGTATTCTCATAAATGCGTGTCGCATTGTAAATCGGATGTGGACTGATGCACTCTCTTTGTTAAAGGAGATTCCTTGGTCAATTTGTTGTAGGTGTTGGTCGTAAAGCGAGGATGGATGGCGCTGACGTCGATTCACGTCGCGCTGAATCGGCCCTTAGCCGGAGTTGTGTGGTGTGCGCGACGACACGGCGGGAGACGAGAGTTGCGAGGTGCGCGGCGGCCTAACGAGGGCGGGCCTGCCGCGGCCGGCACCGCGCCGGGCCGGGCCGGGCCTGCCGCGGCCGGCAGCGGTGCCGGGCCGGGCCTGCCGCGGGCATGCAAGCCATGAGCTGCAGCCGTGAGCTACATGTTACGGCTACACACATTACGATAAAACTCCGTCGTCGGCCCCTGACGGATATGGATGGCCAGATGGTTATAGAGAGCAATGGCGCAGATTTATCACGGATTTTTTATTTTGTATTGGTATTGTGCGAAGTGTGGCCGCACAAGGGAAATTCTTTCGCGATAAAAGTCTTTGATGCTCGCAATTTACTGACATCGTGGCAATGAGTCTACTGCTTCGGGCAAAGTGCCGCATTATCGCGATATGTGTAGCCGTAGCATAACACAGTTGATGCATCAACTTATTTTGTCAATTCCGCTTACATTATCTACCCGCATTTTGGTGCTAGTAAGAAACGTTTGATATGTTCTAAGTTACGCTACAACCTCACCGCTCATGGTAAGCCCTCCGGTGACGGACGCAGCGCCCGCGCACTCGTCTACGCAGCGACTGCATACTTACTGTCGATTCACAGCTAAGGGCCTTCATAGACAACTGCTACATAATGTAGGCTACAGCTACAAGGATTTAAACTTCAGTACGATCGTACAGTAGGTAATAATTATGATGCAGTCTCATCTGGCAGTTCATTTGTGTGCAGAAGACTCTGGACCTCTCGGGTGCCGCGAATATTTTTTTCTTATAGTTTTTCCGTACGCGTATCCACGTTCCGGACTGTTACGAGGGCTTAATTTTGGAATATATTAAAACAAAAAGTAACTAATGAATATTTCTCTACTTCAACACTTACCTAAATATGGGCAGCTTCGCATTAAAATCTTAAACCAATATCAATATTAGTGAATCGTATTAAAAGTTCCCCTTTTGCAACATATTGGCAGCATTGACATGCGGGCCGAGCTGTCATAGCCGCGGCTGACATGACGCACGCCGCACAGCTGCCGCTGCGCACACAACACACACATGGACCCTTATCTTAATCACGCGGCTCCCACGCCATCGCCACTGATACTACTTGTTAGCGCAGATCTGGGGCGGCCGGGGCGGGCCATCTGCCCAGTGTCGCGCGTGAACTAGGTGACAATTCTGACAATGTTTGCCTGTAATGTTAAGGTGCATTCAGACCAAAAGAGCATTCGCTGTTCTATCCCCCGCTCTACGAAATCAACTAATCACGTTTTGTGTAACGATCGAATTTCGTAGAGTGGGAGGTTAGAATAACGAATGTTCCCTTGGTCTGACTGAATGCACCTTTAAAATGTAATGCAGCCAATGTAAATTACCACAGTCATACAGTTGCACTGATTCTATCAATGATTCATAAATTCATAATATACATAAATAAAAATTCAGATACCTACTCGTAATAAGATAGGCGTGTTTTTGAATAACGATGGTTAAAACCCAACCCTCACTAAAAAACTGTCAGTGGACTTAGCAAACTGCTATGTATTTTCATATAAGATAGTGGATCAGTAAGAACTGAGTTACCTACAAACTTTTTTCAAATAGCCATAGTAGCCGTTTAGAACGTAGCCCCACAAGTGCAAGTTTGCATTATTTAGGGTTAATCAATTAACACGGGCTTTTGACACTTCTGTGTTCTTACCGTTTAACCCTAGGTTCGAGTCAATGCGATGGACTTTGGTGACATTTGGTTGTTACACGATGACAGGGATACTTGAGGATCCTTTTTAAAGAAGGCACAGTGATATAATGTAGAGAGAGTGAGAGAGAAAGAGAAAGAGAGGTATTTGGTAAGACATTGATGAACGCAATAAACGCTACCACTCCACAAATACTGAATGACTGACATGTAGGTCCTAATGAAAACGTACCTAGAGGTTGTACCCGAAGGGTCGGCGACCTCGGCGACAGCGCCGGCCGCCGGAAGCCGCCGCTTACGCCGCAGGAAAAACCGCCCATTGTGGATGATCGCCGCGACGCGATCCTCCGCAAAAACCGCGGCGATCGAGTCGATCGACCAATCGCTGGTGGCTTAGAGCTTCGCGGAACACGGGATGCGCTCTCTTTACAAAAACTTTGTGAACGAGCTTATTAAATACGAATTGTTAGCCGCCGTAGCCTAGTTGATAGGGACCCTGAGCTGGAGGTTCCGAGTTAGAATCCCGGCGTGGGCATTATTTGTGTCTATATTTGCCTATCACAAATATTTGTTCCTTGGTCTTGGCTGTCTATATATAGCTATATCTGTTAAGTATATATCCTAAGGCTTGTGATGTGGGTACCCAACGATGATATACCCACATCACAAGCCTTAACTGAGCTTACCGTGGGACTAGGTCGATTTGTGTAAGATGTTCCAAGATTACTTATTATAATATGACAGGCATAAACCTAAATAACACAGTACTTATTACCTTTATGTAATTCTTAACTTGTGGAATTATTACCCCAGAAAAAGCAATCCCGGTTTTCCTAAAGCCTAAAATATTGGTAATATACATACTCCTACTTTCTATCCAGCAAGCTAGCACCAATGGGCGAGTAGGAGCATCAGGATAGATAGAAAGTAAGTCTACGTTAATGACGCGGCGGCAGCTCATGACAAGCACGCTTGAAAATACGCCATCGATGGGTATTTGTTTGGGTAATATTCTGTCATTTGTATCTTAAAACTTCCTTCGACACAAGGCATTTGCGAATAAATCTGGTGAAAAAACATTATGTATGAGTTCGTGTACATGTATAACAATGTACATACTATATACTTTCTGATATTTAAGTCCTAATTCAAATCCATCAGGATTAGTAGGTACTTACTCTACGTTTCAGCAGATGCCGCTTTTCTTCTCAATTTTACAGTTCGCAGTTTTCTTCTCGTTCGTCGCGGGCAGCGGATTCCCGGTACGATTTGCACTGCCATTGCGACTTCCTGTTCCTGTGTGGCCTCTTATCTTATGTAATGACAGGCTTTATAACGAGCGCTGGCGTATGAGTACCTACCTAATAGAATCAACTCGAAATCGATTATCCTGTAGTATGCACCTGCGGCGGTGCAGCGCCGGGAGCACTAGTAAACAGGATGTTATTGTTGTTCTCGAGCCAATGTAGTACAAGTGTGTAGTAGGTTGTCGCGCGAGATGCACGGCCCTGCGCCTGCGCCTCTGACACATCCACATTAAAATTTCCATAAACATGTCATTACGGTTTGCGGCCGACTCATTCGCTTGTCGTTTTTTTTTATATTTTTCTGATACCTCGTAAAATATGCAATATAATCATCGTTAACATTGTGGTTTACAAGCCGTAGCATTTGAATTTGAATTATAGCAATTACCCTGAATGATACCGCGGCCCACGCCCGCGGCCCGCTCGCGCCCCGCTGTCTAGTGTATAGGCCTCCACCCGCCTCAGGACTTCACTCGATCAGCGTCCTTATCACATCGTTGACAAACCTGATGAGCAGCATAAATGATGGGTTTCTCACGAGTGTCTGGTGGCTGTTTGCCGGCGGCGGGCGCGGTAATGGCCGCGACACGCGTAAATTGCGTATCATCATCCAATAAGATTTGACGTGGGCCGAGTAAACACCGGCGGGCGGCGGGCGCGGGCGGGTGTTTGCCGCACCTGGCCGTTGCCTTGTTTTTCTAACGACCAGTTTCTAACAACAAAGTTTGGAGTTAATTTGAGCCTCTCCCGGCGCGGCACCTGCCCCGCGGCTTCGGACCCGCGCGTGGCGACGGTCCTCGCCTCCGCTAATCTCGTCGGACCGCTCCAGGCTTTGTGTCACGCTGTCGTCACAACACTCCTGCCGCCGTCATGCGACACATGTCACGTCGAATCACATTTTCCTCCCGCTCGTATCTTTCCCACGCTACATTAAACGGATTAAGAAACTAATTAAGCCTGCATAATTTGTTTTTGAAGGCACGTCGAGTGGAATGAGTCGAGGCCGAGGTTTCAATAAAGGATTAGCCTAAGTCTAGTCTAGACTAGGCATTACTGTCAGTCGCCTGGCTTAGAGCTCCGTCACCGCTCACCCGTCCCAATACCGAATTAGATACCTACCCAATTACATTTATAGCCACTTATCGCTTCCTTTTAAGTAATTTAATAAAAGGTTTTTGTGTGGGTACGACATAACACTGCTCACTGCTAAATGGTTGTGTTTTTAACAGAGAATGGGAAGGCATTATCTGCTACCCTTTTTTTAGCGAACCCATTGGGGTCAGAATCAGAATCCCTTTGTTCAGGTAATGGCGGTACCGTCACGTCTGGGTTGGGGAGAAGCGGCAGGCAACAACAACAATAACACTTGTCCTTTTTGTTTTTTTTACTCAAAGAGTTCTACATGATTCGTTCAAGCATTTCTTAATTAATGTCGGGGTGGTGGCTTTACCTGTTGGTACTTATAACTTTGTTTGGGAGTTAAAAAGTACTCGGGTGTTATTATGAGAGCTGCTACACTTTATGTTTATGGCGGCCGCGTGTTATTAGCGTCGTTATTCATGCATAGTATGAAATCCGTGCGCATTTACTGGCCGCGGAGCGTTCGCATAGGCCGGGAGACGTGGGTTCCGAAGGTTCGGAGCAACCAGTTGGCTAAAAATAAACAGGTCACGGCGCGCCGCCGGCGCAGCCCGCGGGCAGCGCTCCGGGCGGGTGGCGCGGGGGGCTCATTAAACCGGTCCTCGGGAGCGGGCGGCCGCTGCACTTGCTAAATGATTTTGTTCCACATGAATATGTAATGGAGTTTACCGCGGTGTCATAAAGCTGATGCGCTATTGTTTCGCGCCTCGCGGCCCCTTTGCTGCTCGTCGCGTCGCGACAGCCGTGCAACCCCGCCGCTCCGCTGCGATCTGCGCGGTTCCGCTCCGCACAATGCGCGGACATCATCCATCATGCGCTCCATCGACAGATTGATGTTCTTCCCGCTGATTGGAACAAATCCATTATAAATACATATTGATATTTATTGATTAATTGAAAACAATCACTCGTATTGAGCATGGCATATTCATAGCTCATTGTTACGGATCTCGCGGGTGATCGTACGCGCGTATGTGGCGATCACTTCTACCGCATGATCGACAGCCCAATTGTGTAATGAAGTTTCATAACAAACAGTTTATATCAAACTTGATTTGTAACTTGACAGCCAAGTCAAAACCAATATTTCAAGCCAAATAAGTGAAATCAATATGTTGCGCAGCCCACTGATTTCGGCTCCATTGTGGAACTGACAAATATTTCCTTGAATTCCTAATACGATTGTACATACACCTTTTTAATGCATGTTCTTTGGTAATATGTATCTTTGTATGACATTGGCGATATTGCGTCGACGGAATTTGAGGGGATATCACAAAATCTCACGTAAAAAACCGGAGTCGTTCAGGAAAAGCCGGAACTTGTAAATCTAATAGTATGTAGCTTACCTACCTACCTATCAAAGAGAATATAATTACTACGTTTTAAGAGATGGGACTCCCATACTTACAAAAAAATACTATGAAGTGGTTACTAGAGTCTGGCTAACGAAAGCTGAGAATGATAAATGGCGGCAAATTAATAAAATATAGAGTATGGTATCACTGGGTTGCACCCCGAAAATCAGTCTTGATACTTGTAATATATTTAAAACTTAAAATTATTTTGTTAAATTACCTGTATTTATTACAATCCAAATTAATATATTATATATATATATGTACATAACGTAGCTGTTACATGCAACTTTGTCTGCATGACACAATGCAATATGATGTAGGTATTGTAGGTACCTACTACTCTAAATGATAACCCATGTTATTAAATGGATCCCATATCAAATTTTAAGCAAATCTGTTTAGTTATTTTCAAGTTATATCATAGATTCGACAACACCAAGTTAGTTTACTTGAAAATAACTAAACAGATTGGCTTAAAATTTGATATGTTTTTCAGCTCTTCATATCATTATAGTCTTTATACCATAATATGGCCGAAAAACAGAGTGATTTTCACACAGGTATAACACTATTATATGTCTATACATAGGTATAGGTCATATTAGTAACGATTTGTAAATTGTATCATCGCAGAATGGGTGTAATCATGATTAAAACTACCTATAAAATTGTCCATTACGACGAAGTGCGAAAAACGTGAAATTCTAAACGAGTGGCGATTTTTTAAAACACGACCGATAGGGAGTGTTTTAAATCGACACAAGTTACGAATTTCGTTATTGCACGTGTCTCGTACGACGTTTTTTAGTACAGATGGCCCTCCGAAGTTTTGAACCTGACTTAAAATGACCCACTCCTCACACTAGAGCCTAAAATATGCACCATCTGTACTAAAAAAATATAATTCTGCCGGTGTGTGTATTTTTAATAAATAGGAAACGAAATATTTATATTTTTTATTCAGAATAATTAAAGTCAGATTTAAAAAACTCATACAATGATTCATATTAATGATTCATACTATTTGTGCCATAACACATAAATCACATAATAAACACATCTAATGCAGTTTTTATGACATTGTCTCTTTCGCTGTACTTATCTTCCACATGAATGACATGGTCAGTCATTGATTTCCAATCTGAGGCAGTTATACTCGTGAACTTTTTTCTTTCTTCTCCAACTCGCATAACTTTTCTACCGTATTTTTGACAGCGTTAACTCCTTCAACCTCTCCCAGACCTTCTGGTAAAAAAAACAAATGACCATTTTAAATCAACCTAACATAAATACAAACTTAAATCTATTATAGTCGATAGTGTATTAGATAATGAGTACAAGAAAATTTATTGAATAAAGGTAAGTATCAAAATGGTACTATGTACTAACCTAGGAACACCGATATCGTGTGTAAACACTCATGTTTTTCCTTTTAAGCGATGATTTTCTCCTCTTGTTTTTCTTTATATTTACTTATTATAGTACGCAGCAGCTTACGAACATTACTTTTCATAGTATTTTTCATCATAAACACCTTAAAACGTTGCAATTGTGGAAGGCGAGCAATGGGTGTCAAGTCGAACGAAAGACAGAACATGACGTTTGACAATTCAGCTTGTGATGCCATATGAAAAGTTCCGTAAAAAACTCATTCTCAGCTTTCGTTAGCCAGACTCTACGCGCTCGTGCCAAATATCAAACTTTTAACAGTCGCTATCGTCATTGCTGCCAACATAACCATATAAAAATAGTGTTGTAAAACGACATTAGATTTTTATCGATAGTGTAAAAAATATATACGGTAGCACACCGTACTTACTCACTTACATAAAAGGGGGATACTTTATAAAACAGGAAGGAAACAATATTTTTGTAAGCATCTTTTTTTATTTGTTTAAAACATATTTAATTATTACTAAACTAGTTGCCGTATTGAATCAATTGATGGAACCTTTTTTTTAAAACGGTGTTCTTTTTTTATTATCTATAGTTTTGAAATACTTGGCACAAACATGCTTCAGTGAATGGAGTTTTTCTAAACGCACATATGCCAGATCTTGTTTCCCAATATCTTTTACCCATTGTTTGCACCTGTAAAAAACATTGTTATAAACAGAATTTTCAAATTGCATTTATTATTACAATGAATGTCATTATTTGTGTAATTTTTTTTATATCAATAATTTATTAAATCAACAGAGTTTCACAAAATTGATATCGATAATATACGCGTAAGCACTATGGAAGTATAGCTTTTCTAAATGTCTTTTTACTACATGAAAACTCAAATATTGTAGAAGTGTTTCTGATAAATGTATAGTAAAATTAGTCAAGAAATACTAATCTTGCCTCGTCCGAGGGAAACTTTGCTAGAAATAAGCGTTTTTCAACTTCCTTCGCCCGAATTTAATCCCACACATTACAAGTTTTATAATACATATCTCAGTTCATCACATAAGTACACAGCGCATTCACTATAAGCTTTATTGTTTAGCTCTTAAATAAAGAACACACCTCGCAAATTATACTTCTATTAATGTTTTTCTCGAGTAAACTATTTGACGGTTATGATTTTGAGATTATGACATTGACAGTAATGACAGTATTGAAAAAAAAGAGATCGATTCTATACGGATAACAAGGACAAAAATAGCCGCCATTAGCGTTCGCACAAATTTCATAGATTCATAAAGTATAGGAGTTTGGCAAGCGCAAGGCTGTTCAAAATTGCTACGATCTTTGAATTTCATGACTGAATTAGAAAAGGTAAATTATACAGGACACAGGTAAATTATACTGTACCTTATACAGGAGCCTGTCAATGAAATCGGTAGTTTCTATATGACTCACGAATAAAATTAGTCAGCAATTTACAAATCGGTCGTTGCACAGTCGTCATCAGATATATCAGAGGAGCCACGGTGCTCAAAAATATCTGAACATGCACTCCAACGGCGAGATAAAAGAGGCCTGCTTCGATACTTGTGGGGACCTCTCCGCTCCGATAGGTACTTTACCCTGATGGCGAGTATACGAGTGTTGTCCGAGTGGCTGCGCTTGCACACAGCATGAATGAGCCCGGTAATAGGCGCATCTGTTGCGGGGCGCAGCCTTGCCGCGGGCGGCCGCGGTCGGCAGCCGGCGCGGGCGCCGCCGCCGCCTCCCCCCGCCGCCCCCCGCCTCCCCCCGCCGCCCCGCCGGTCGCGCACGCCGCGCCCGGGGGACTCACGCCGCGACCTCTGGAAACAAACGGACATCATCGGCAGGAAATGCTGTAATGCGAATGAGATGAGACGGGCCGCGGAGTCCCGATCTCGCTCGCTTCGGCCGACGAACCTGGCTATGCTTCTGTGATGAATGTCAAAACAATCGCAACTGAAATATGTAGTAAATTATGCTTGTCTCAATTTCTATGTCTCACTTTGGCCAGGAAGTCATCATACGGCTAAGGCTGTAAATCAATTTAAGCTAGCTGGCTGGCATTTGAGTTTTGACTGTATAAGCTTGATACATATACCTATGTTGGAAAATTTTGTCACCACGAAGTCGTCGAGAGGATAAAATACAAAAAACTGGAGACACGTCACTCAGTCATTCCCTAATATCATTACATATTAGGGAATCCTCTCCTAATCCTCTCTCAATCGATTGATTAGGAGAGGATTCCCTAATATGTAATGTAATCACTGGACATGACCTACTATGCGTATGGACGTATTAGGAAGTAAAATCCCATACCTATACTTATAATAGCCGCGCTGGGCAAGCTGGTTGGCGATCACAGTATCTAGTCTATCCACTATGATGAAGCTGCTGCCCATCATCAATCTTCTATGAACGAATATTCAGTCACACATCAATCCCTCAGTTTGCTCATATGGTACCTACCCACTGAAAAAGTTGGGGTGGTGACAAATGTATTCGTTCTGCTGCCACCACGCGGCAATTCTTCCACAGTTCTAAGGAAAAGGATATAAAATAAATGCGACGCGACGCAACACAAACGTTAATTATATTTAACTGTCTCTATATTTACAACATATCAAATATTTATCTTAACCCACTAATAACTATTTATTATGCAAATTCCCAATCCGCATTTCGTCGGCAACAACCTCGACCGCAGACACCCGCCGCGGCCGCGCTAATTATATGCATAATTAATTATCCCGTATAAAGAGAACGAGTTAAAAACTAAATGGACTTGGATTTGCGGAGCGCAACAACCGGACTCCATTAGACGAGAATCAATTAATTATAATTAGGGCGAAACTCAATCAGTCGAGAAGAAGAGAGGTGGTATGAGTGGCATCCGGTGGAGTGCTTCAAAACGTCAAGTTTGTTTTTGTTTCGTCTTATGAGGGCGCATCTCTTCACAATCTTCATTCATTGCGAGCAGTTATGTAGGTAAGTGCCTATGAAAGTAGGTACCTAATAACTATAACAATTTGGAATGTTTCCGAGGAAATAAGTACTTATTCTTACTATAGGTAAGAAACTGATTATCTATGGTCGGTAACCACAAATATAAAATTCACCATTTTGGTCTTCTGTTTTACTATAAAACTTTTAGTCGGAAAAAACAAATGTTGTCTATTCGATGGTCAAAATTTAACAACTTGTATATGTAAATCAATAAACGAATTTTATTACATAGGGTTGCATTGTATTTGTATACCGGGAAACCTAGATGTACCTACTGTTAATTGTTATAAATGTTAAAATTAGTAGGTATCACAAGAATTCCTTTCATTAACTTTAGATATGTCTACCGACTTCGATACCGTCATTTGACGGTAACCTAAGTTTGACAATGATTAAATCTTTTACACAGGGACTAGCTCAAATCAAGGTGACGCCCATCATGCCTAGTTATCTCTATTCTTTACCCAGTCTACGAGTAGGTAAGGTAGTACAATAACTGCCTTATAAAGATATGTATAACAGAATTATAACTTTACAAACATAATGTTTGTGCGCAAAATAATTAAAATACTTAATATAGGCGTAGCTTTCATTACAAGATTCCCATTTTTCTTTTTTTCCCACCAATCGGGGTCGCGGTCAAACAGTTTATTTTGCGATTTATTCGTGCGATGTGTTGCGGCGAGCGGCGAGTCGGCAGCTGCGGTGCGTCTGCGGCGTGTCGGCGGCGAGTCGGTGGCGAGTCGGCGGCGGCGGCGATTGCAACATGCAACCCATCAAGCAGCGAGGGAATTTACCTATCCACGTCCGATCCATAGCGTCTGCCAACCTCCGAGCCTGTGGTTATACCTTGTCAGTTGGCGTTTCACTTCTATGGTGTAATCTGCATTATTTTTGTACCTGTTAAGCACACTGCACTTACCCTCACTTCTAACTTGAAAAAAAAACGCGACCCGATGTCGTCAACTGAAATACGCTACCCGAAAATAGCCTACAACTAGATATGCCTAGGTATCTACACTAATGTTCAATCCTCAGACATGCTGGCAACAACTAATCAGAAGAAGAACTGTCATTTTCTTGGTATAATTTACCCTCATGCCCGTCCATGTGCAGTCCACGGCCACGGCAGCCACGTATTTGCCTATTACATTTAGCGCGCCTTCTGCAATAGCATGAACATGAACTCTACCAAAAAAGACGAAGATTGTCACAACCTGTTATGCTGTACTACTTACTTGTACTTTAAGGTAAACTTTATCAAATTTTATGTTCCAGTTAGAATGTAGATTTGTATATAGACTTCAATGTACTTACAAACATCATTACAAATTTGACTCTACATATCAATAATAATTACTCTATCTATTACACCTAGGTTAAACTTGAGTCTTTAAAAAACTGTTCACATTTATGGCAGTGTTGATTATATACTTACCTATAATATAAACAACAAGACCCTTAAAATAATAAAGTAACATGAATAAGGAAGGCATGTTGTTTCTTTTACTCTGTCTTCAGTAATTTTGTGAAATTAATTGGTTAGTCGGAAATTCTTCTCGTTTATCATTATTGTCGTTGCAATTGAGGTTATCATTTAATAGGTAGTATGTAGGTAATAGGTTCGTACAAATAGAAAAAGTCAGCCCAACAAGCCAGAGCAACGGTCTCAAACTCTATCTGCATTCCATCTTGAAATTCGCGCAGAGCTCCGCCGCCCGCTGCGCGCCCGCAACGTCAATAAAAATAAATCAAATCAGTGCAGCGGGAGGAGCGCGGAGGGCCGGGAGGGCCGGGAGGGTCGGGAGGGCCGGCGGGCGGCCGCGGCAGTCGCTCGCCGACCGTCCCCGCGCGCGCACGTGTGCATGCCGCGCGCACAGTGCTACAGTGATTACGAGTGCAGTGAGAGAGTCCCGTGCCGCGGCGCCACGCGCGGCCCCTGCGAGCGCGCGCTGGCGGCGGGCATGCGCCCGCGCCGCCGGCAGCGCCGGCCGCCCGGCTGACCCCATGCGCCGCGCGCCGGCCGCGCCAGCCGCGCCAGCTGCGTGGCTGCCATCGCTGCTGCTGCTGCTCACACTCTTACATGTACGTCATCTCCGGACTACCTACCGTTATCGTGTCACCCGTCTAGAAGGATTAGCGCAACATGTGTCAGAAGAATCGTTAATCAAATCAGTAAGCCTAGATTTGAAGGACATGATGTCCTGTATTTTTTTAGCTCGAGACAGCATCACACAGGGGTCTCAATGTAATCAGTTCGCAATTTCATTATTCTGTAAAATACGTGGACTCTTGTGCTGTAGGTTTTTGTAAATCTAATTTCGTGCTCTACATTCGTTTTTCTCTAAATAGAGAAAAAAAGTGTCTTAAACACTTGACTTACTGGAACCTAAATAGGTTTACTTTATGATTATCTAAAAGATATTTCAAATATATTCCAATTAGAATAAAAAAGAAGGATAAAAAACAAATTCATACCAAACAAAACTAATCGCAACAAGAAAAAATCCAGTAGTCCCCATTTAGAATTCGACAAAATTGAATTTCCCAAAAACCGTGTGATAACTAATAAACACGTACCGGAAAAAACAAATTCCAAGAAGTAAAAATAAATGTGGAGCGTTTGTCCTTGTCAGAGCATTCGATAAGCGCAGCCTGCCCGCGCCCGCGCCGCCGCAGTGGTTGGGTATTCAGCTCACATCATTATGCAAATGTCTGTGGGAATCCGACGCCGGCCGGGACGTGCGTGCCGACGCCGGCTCGCACACCGCTCCACATGTGCGAAAGCTAGACTCACCAGATTGGAAGCATCTTTAACCCGGAAATTGCTAGCAAACGATCAGAGTAATCTGTGTAGTATCAGCATATTTGAGCCGTGGTCGGCAGTCGCTGACGGTTTCCGCTGGCCGCATCCGCTGAACCGCGCGATAATCGCGACCGCGTTATCTGCCGCCGGCCGCGAGCTGCCGCGACGTGACGCGCACGGCGATGGACCGGCCTCATCCCGTAACCCACACACGAATGCTCCATGAAATACCCGAGACTATTTCTGTTTTCCCAGAGGTCGACGCCATCGCGACCTCTAAGACTTAAGGGCAACCAAAACAATAAAATCTGTTTATGATAAAATAGATAGAGACCACGTAATCCATTTCGAAAGCAGCGGACCGGGACAATTGGGCTGGTTAGTTTACGATTTCACTGTTTAAGCATCAACATTTCGTGAAACTGCTTCCTCAGGCATGACTGTTTTTTAAGATTCCGTTTTATCAAATCGGATTTACATACACGTCAGTGCCGAGGCTCGGGTAATCTGATCGCCATGTGCTTGTTTCCATGTTGATTAAGAAACTGGAAACCAGAATTCCAAGATACTTGGCTTTCAAGAAGCATTTAGATATTTTACTTTTACTAAACAGAGACTGATTTCGAAGCTCTATTAACTCTACATAATACATCAATTCGATAGAAGTAACTCGGTCCGAGATAAAATTGAAAATAAATCAACCACTGATCTGATGTGACGTGATTTTAAATTTCGAAATGGTTTTAGGAAAATTATTTTACATTTGGTAGCTTTTCCTAGTAATATAACAATAACAATAAGATTGTGAATTCATTGCTCTCCGTTATATCATAACACCGAGCTTGCCGAGAAAAACTTCGGGTAAAAGCTGTAAATTATATTAATTAAATGTTTGTTCGGCTAATTTAGCTATTCACTTAACCTGTATGCAACTGCTTATACATACTTGAACAACGAAACTGCAAAAATTTGAATAAATAAGTCAATGGCCCTGGATCGCTATTGTATGAGAGGAGAGCTTGTTATAATGTAACTGCATAAAATACTTGATTGAGTGTCTACTAGCACTAGATGTATGAGGCACTAAAGCACAATTCGAACATGCCTTGCATGCAATATGGCCCCAGACGTGGATTCTCAGTAGGTCCTCGAAACCTGTTCTATTAGTCACATGCGGAGAGCTTTCTACCGACTCAGTGCCCTATGATGAGTATATTATCGCTACATACCGTAAGTGTTCATTCGCTGTCTTTGCATTATCAGACTAATACCTAAGAGCCATTCTTATTAAAACAGTAATTCTCAAAAGCAAAACGAATTATAAAAGCAACCTTGCTCTCTTTTTTCGATATCCGATTTTAAATTGAAGATTATTAGAACCCGCTCTTAGCTATCCCATCACATCTATGAAAACAACTTTAAACCGCAATAACTCGAAATGCTCTTAATGTAATGTAGATCTTTCAAAGGCCTTCCTTACACTTCTTTTGACTTGGACAAACCTATTAGTATTGGGCAGAACAATATAAAATTTATTACATTTAAATTAAAAAAGAAATAACAGAAACTAACATCAGTCATAAAAGTCACAAAAATACCAATGTTCCTAACAAAGAAATCTAATGGTAAGAAACAGTTAATATATAGAGACAGTTCAGGTAGGTATAAGCATCAACCCAAGATATATGTAGATACATTCTTATAGCATTATTTCCAGCCCCAGATAAAAGTATTCGTTTGTTAAAATCATCACTCTCCTCTCCTCTGGTCATCAGTCGAAAAGGAGAGATGGATCGTGGTAACTAGGGATAGTGGTAATCAAATGTAATGTTCTTGGAATTTAACAACAAAATGTAATATTATCGATATGCATAAGATTGCTTCTGTTGCCATACTCGAATACGTCAATCATCCTTTATTTGTGTTAGTAATTAATTAGATATGTACCTATAGTAATTAATTAGGTATTAGGATACCTTACAGAAAATTATGCTCCGATTTACAATTAAAAAACTCTTCCTAATAGTTCCTAGTCCACGCTGCGCATAATATGACCCCATGTCATAGAAAACATTATAAAAATAGTGAGGTAGCCACACATACATCAACACACTCATATACATACATATATCAACACACTCATATACACATATACATATATACACAAGTTCATATATCTACATTGTCTTTTAACGGTCTTCTGCGATACCGGCTGCGCCGAGTGCAGAGACCGATAACATTTTTGTGCAAATAATATGGAAATAAATGTCTTATGTCTTATGTCTTATGTTCGATTAGAAACTCATAAGATTTGTTAGATTTGAGAAACTCATTACGCGCTTTACTTATTATACACATAGAAAAGGGGCGAAAATTAAACCAAGCATAGGATTAATCCAATCAATAATTTTGAGGTTTTCTTAAGTTACTTACACAATTATTTTGACTTGGACAAACCTATTCGTATTGGGCAGAACAATATAAAATTTATTACATTTAAATTAAAAAAACAGATTCTCTGAGCGATATAGATTGTAATAACATAGAACAATTGCCATTACATGTTCTTGTGATGTTTCCTGTCCACGAAACGAGCGCTAAACTCGAATGTGTTACATTATGATGCGAGTGGAATTATTTTGTATTTTTACTTAAAAAATATTTTCTAAATGTACTTATTATTCAAGTCCTATACCGTTAAGGGATTCGATATTAAAATCACATCCTGAATATGCTTTCAGGTCCTTATATTCCGTATACTGTGTCCTCTAGTACTTTAGATGAGATAATATAAAGACTTAATTAACGAGTCAACTTTATGATTCATGCTATGCATAATTTTCTGTAGCAAGTCATCGACTTTTTAATAAGCGCTCGACGTCAATGATTTTCAAGTAGGTAGGTATGTTATTTTTTATAACTGACTGTTTTATTGTAGCTAAGTCAAGGGGCGGTCCCTAGTAGATTTTTTATAAACCGAATTAACTAGATGTCCTAAACATTGAAGTATTTAAGATTCTCTTTCAATTAACGTGCAGGCAATTAAATAATATACAATAATATCCAATGAATGGGTTTATTTACTTAGGTAAGTACTTACGAGTTACTACGCGTACTTTACGTTACTCTAACATAAGTAAATTTATGAAGTCAACTAAGTTAAGTTAAGCGTCCACTACGTTATGCAAGATAAACCACGTATTAAAGCAAAAAGAGGAATGGATCGAATGTAGTACCCTGTACTGTACCATACTCGGGTTAGCAATGAAGAACCTCTCCGAGAAATTCCGTGAAAATACATTACTAAGAATACTAAATTCCCATTGTGTGTTGTTGTTTACAGACACCTATGATAAGATTGTTAATTTACAGCAGTTTCGCAACTAAAGAAACTGCTCTTCGGTTTATTGGTTGGTACATATTCCACGCGGAGTTGTTAGTTTAAAAATTAGAAACCGGCTCCGCGCAATAGAAAATATTAACTTTTTATTAACCCGTACACAAACGTGACGGACATGAAATGGAAATGTCACAAGTAGACAGCTGCAACGTAAACTTGTCTAAACAGTAACAGATAGACCCTCTTTGATTATGAGTATTATAACGTTACGTAATTATGAAGATAGGAACAGGTATAATATACATCACGTACGGCAACCTGTTACCTACTTGTTGCGCCGCTTCTTCATGTAACGGTTATGAAATTAACTCCATTTTATTTCAAAGCCAAACAACTAGGTAACCACATCGATACTTAATTACCATTGTTAGTTCTTATCTCATTGATATGAAGAGTGAACATTGAATAGCAGCTACAGCTACACTAGCTACAGCCAGGCAGCTTGGGTCGATAAGATATTATAGGAAGGGATTATGTTATTGATGTGAGCAGTGAATTTAGCTAATAGGGCCACAGCTTGAGTCGGGAATACAAGGACTGGGCTCTTACAATGGGAGCCGAGCGCAGCTGCTAACTAAGAAGTGGCCCCGATAAAAAGTAGCAGTGTAAGATATGTTAGATATGATATCTTTTCGAACTCATCGGTTTTTATTATGCTGTACTTATTTTTATGTAATCCTTATACACTATAGTTTAAAATAAAAATACAACCATATGAAATCAAACAAGTTTATATGAATTCAGGCATTCATTACAGCAACATTCTTTTGACCTTTTGAACAACGTTATTTGCCAATTTTCATTCGGTATATACTGCACTATTAGAACTGTATAATTTTTTTTATAAGTTGACTTGCGTCTTAGAGAATTTGATCTAATATAAAACATAAACTAAAATATAAAACCTCTCAGCACCCCCATTTAAAGTCAATTAAACAATGCCTGTTTCATCATAAGACTGTTCGAAGGCGCTGCACAGTGGTCAGGCGTTCAAAGAACAGTGCTTAAAATACAAGAGTCGCAATAAAAGTCTAAAAAACAGTACGTAATGTTATATTAAGATTGTATTTGATCTGTAATAAGCGACATACAAGCTTTAAATAAAGATTCCTACTTTTGTGAGGTAAATTTCGTAAACCAGTTATGTATAGATCGGATGTCAGCAAAAATTTAATGAGCAAATCAGTGTTACTTGTTATTCTTGAAATTTTGTGGGTAAAAAAACTTTCTTTTGGGACCCTTATTCTTTTTGAAAGACCTATTCAACGATACCCCACACTATAGTACTAACGGCCATTGAGCTATGGTGCGGAAGACGGACAGACGAACATGGCGAAACCATAAGGGTTCCCAGTTTACTACGGAACCCTAAAAACAAGTTACGTGAGAACGAGCAATTGATTTCCCCCCTCCTCGCTCTTAAAAATAATTAAGTACGCTTATTTGTCCTTAAATGTCAGTTTCGTAAAAAGGCTACCGCCAAGACCTTCGGCAATCTTCGGTAGAATTATCACTTGCTCACGATAAAACACTTTCTAGGCTACAAAACGACATATAAATCATTAAGGGACTCGAAGGGTTTCTAAACTAAAAGCTTCGATATATTTCTCAAATCGAAATCGTCATTGATTGTTTTGATGGCTCGCGTAAATTAAATATTATAATAAAAAAGCGACAGGGAAAATAATAAAATGTCATTAAAAACGATAGAAAATACCCTTGTGTACCTCCATTTAAATAATTATAGCTTTCACTAAAACAGTCATCTACATAATCAATTTTAAAACGACGAGTAAATATTGCACTTTTATATAACGCGTTGGAGCGTCATGCAGTATATTAACTTTGAAAGCTTATACCAAAGATGTTTATTCCCACACATGCCAAATATTTTCTGTTTTCTAAAACTACGTAGTATAAACTACTCTCCTCGCTAAAAAAAGCAGTCAAAGTAGATCATCAATTTATTCGAATTTTAGCTACTACCGTGACCTCTGTGCGCTGTTTCATAAAATTACTCGTTAATGAAAAATAAATTGTCAAAGGTAAAGATCAGGTAAATACTGCCAGAACACAGTGTTCAAAATACTAAAGGTACATTGGATCAAATAACGCTAGATCTTCCACATGATCATTTGATTAAATATGAATGTATTTTTGTTTTGAAGTTTCTCTTTTAATGATTATTTAAAAATAAGACCTATTAAAAAAAACCGGACAGTTTAAAAATTTACCATATCATACGCTGCTACTTTTATTCCGAACCACTCTTTACATGCCGTTTTTAGGGTTCCGTAGCCAAAATGGCAAAAACGGAACCCTTATAGATTCGTCATGTCCGTCTGTCCGTCTGTCACAGTCGATTTACTCGGAAACTATAAATGCTACAGTAACAAAATTTGGTAAGGGTATGTGTTGTATGAACCGCTACAGGATTATGATACTAAATTGTAAAAAAAACTATTGGGGTGGGGGCCCTCCATACATGTAACTGAGGGATAGAAAAAAAAATTTAGTTGTATATAAGCGTGTGGGGTATTAAAAGAAAGGTCTTTGAATATGATATGAAGGTTTATATATCTCATTTTTATTTAAGCAAATCGTTTTCGAGATATCAGCTCTCAAAGTCTGAAAAATGTGCCCCCCCTCTATTTTTTAAACTACGCAATATAAAATTAAAAAAATATATATGTTATGCACATTAATAAACTCTATCAACGATTTCTGGTTTGATTTAATTATCTCCTACAGTTTTTGAGGTAGGTTGATTTAACTGTATTTTTTTAATAATAAATTGATAATGGTACGGAACCCTTTGTGCGCGAGTCCGACTCGCGCTTGGCCGGTTTATTTTATTTTATTATTATTTGGTACAAATAATAAACTTACTCGTATCTATATTGATTTAAACTTTCACGATTATCACTCATATTTTAAAGACAAACGGGTCTTAATCGCGTAAACTCGTATCTATAGATACATAGCATATTCCATACTCTTGTTCAATTTGTTTGTCGATAACAACCGTGCACGACATTCAATTACACACTTTGAAGTTACAGGACTTATAGGGTTACTTTAAGGTTGCTTAAATCGGGATGTAACTTTAAATCGTTATACAAAGATCACATTCGTGGTATTGGACTAAAATATAACTTATAGTAAGATACAAATAATTTTTAGAACTCATCGCTTAGGTATCTGCTTCTTTGAGATTTTTCTCCGAGTATTTCAATCGCCGTGACTTCGGTGGCAATATTATTATATTATACGTTTTCCGTGGGTATTGGGTATCGCATAATTCTTTTTAGATATATTGATAGACATAGTTGACAACTGCGGAATGCCCTTTTATGAAATATTTGCTTACTGGTTATTGATAAAATATACAGTCTTATTAATAATGAATTGAGAAGATTTTTAAGGACCATAAGATAAAGCACTAGAAAATATATTATATTGCAGATCTACTTACCATAGTTAAAAAAATAATGTTATAATCTAAAAGCAGTGGCGACAAAGGGGGCTTTATCTTACGTGGTGCGAAATAAAACTGTTAGGTTTTTGTTTGACAAAAGTGCTATGTTGTTAATCTCTTCGGGATATGAAATAGTGTGATAGGCCATCCTTGGATGTCAAGAATCTTGAGGTCAGAGACAGCCTTCGTAGATCCCAACCGCGTGTTCCTCGACGCCATATTAGAGCTTCTGTAGGAGATGGGTGGCGACCGGGGACTCCGGGGCTCCGGCGGCCGTTCTCGTTCTCGGCGTAATTTCACGTTCTTGCGTCGTTTTAGAGCACAAAATTACCTACTGAATGTAAACTAGTGTGTTTTAATACAAATCTAAATTATTAAAATATTAATCAATAGGCATCATAGCAAAGGTCAATGTTACCAGCTATCGTGCATAAAAACGAATTTTTTAATTTACTTCCCAAGACTAGTAAATAATAAGCAATTTTCTGCACTACTTTTAAATAAGGAAGATGATAATTGAGGTGAGAATAATATTTTTATCTTATATATTTAAGCTAATCGTGAAAATAAAAAAGGGTAGGAAAGGATGAGTAATGAAACGAGTGAGTGCTGGATTAATACTGGCTTGTATTTTAGGTATTCCACCTTAAATATACAATTAGTGTTAGGTACAGAGAGTATAAATGTGGTGTTATGTACAGACGGTTCGGTTGCTAAAGACTACTAAACAAACCATGTTTGAGCATACAGGATTATTTTAAATCAAGTTATTTGATTATTTTGGTTTGTGTGTTACTATTACTAGTCACCCTACTGTTTACTATAGTTTTTTTTTATATTGGATATGCCAAAATCTAGGAAATAAAAATGACGCTTATAAGATTTCCGCAAATCCTGTTTTACCTATGTAGATTACTGAATAAAAAATGTAGCTCTGATGTTATGTAGTCTTCCGGAGTCACATTTAGTATCTTTGTAAGTGAATAAAGTCTTAACCTAAATCTATTAATAGACTAAGATATTTTGCATAAATATTAATAAAAATTAGTCTTCGATGGATATTTCAATGTTGAAAACAATAATTTCATGTCAAGAAAATTCCAATAGTACATAATGTAAACACCCTACATAAATCTAGATTTAGGTAGCTACTCGTGGTCGATGTAACCACCCTAAACCCAGTGTGTTCTTAGTGGATTTAAATCGATAGAAATGTCGGTTGAAATGGATGCTGCTCAGGGATCAAACCCCCAGCGTTTCTCGTTATTTTCTTTTACTATAGATAATAGGTATACCTTATAGAATAAAAATCTTACTTACTCCTACAGCCAAATTCCTAGTCACTCATAGACTTACTTTACTGTGTTATATACAAAAAACATGTTCTGCAAGCCGCAATTATGAAATAAATTGCATACCACTTAACAAATTAGTATGTATGAGGTAATTGTATTTTGTCCGGAACAGTAATAGTACTAATAGTACAGTAATTCGACATACGAGTATTTAAGTGTTAATAAATTAGTGTGTAAAAATTGTCAATGACAAAATACAATGTAATTTCCTACTAAAAAGTCACATGTCTCAAATAACATTACCTAATAGGTACTAATAATTACAACTGTTCGAATTGTCTCAGCAAGATATCTACTATACCACAATTATCGTAGGTACCTGTGGCTAGCATGTAACTTCGAAATACCCAACTACTTAATATCCCGCCAAGGAGTAACGCACGTTCCGAATTTACGGAAAGAAACCACTTTTTTTTAATAATAATAACCATATGATAATAGTACATTGTGCATCAAGGGAGGTAAGTACGGAATTACTAACGAGAGTGTTAGAAGCCCGACGCCGTTAGGCGGAAGGCTTTTATGACTCGAGTTAGTAGTCCGCTTACCTACCGTGATGCATACAATGTTTTTCATCACACTTGCCGACAAAAAATAAGTTTTAAGACATAATATTATTAAATGACGTACTGACATTTCTATTACTCCCTAGGGAATATCACTTTTCTATTTCTCCCGCTACGCGCGCAAGCAATGGCGCGCTTAGACAGCAAGTGTGATGAAAAAAAAATTAAAGCCACAGGACAGCGTTGTTTTCCCGTCACAAATGTTTTTAAATTGTTTGCTTCTCAGCCATAGATCAATGTTTTTCTCTTTAATACAAATAAATACCCATTATTCTTGTCATTATCAATTTTATCAGTACCTATCACATTTCGTTCCTACAGATAAGTGCCAAACTCTGGAGTTACCTAAGTGTCATTACCTAGCGTACGTCAGCGACCAACGTTCAACACGTCGATGAGTAGGTACCGTCAATGCTAATACATAATAAATTGAATTAATTAACATAATGATGATGTAACTAATAACGCGTGCTCGTACTATCCCTTGTGCCGTGAGCGTGTCGTTCGCGCGTGAGCGGCGTTGTTGGTAAACAAGCGGCGTGGCGCGGCGTGGGCGGCGCCGGCGGCGGCGCGCGCGCCGGTGGGCGTGGCGCGCGGTGGGCGTGGCCTCGCGCCGCCCCGCCCCCGCGCGCGCACGCGCCTCCCCCGTCGCCGCTCTAGTCTGCGCGGCTAGCATGCAAGAGAGACAAATACCATTGACTTGCCCGAATTATTGACTTTTCTAAGTAGGTAGGTAACTAAATTTTAACGTTGTGGTCATATTTTAAAAAGCCAGTCTTTTAGAAGGTAATTATAGGCATAGTCTCAATTCTCTAAGACTTGTTGGGGAAATAATTTATTTACAATAAATAGAATTAGGCATTACCTTGAAAAACATGAACACTTTAACTGTTTGTAGGTTTCTTAAATAGTTTTGTTGCTTAGATGTAAAATCGAGAATACCTGACATATCGACACTTTCGGGTGCAATGTATTTAAAAGCCTAGGTACGTAACCAAGTTCGATACATTTCAAACACCTACGCGTTCTATTTCTATGCCTGACCTACTGACACAATCCACAGAGGTCACGGTAGTAGCTAAAATTCGAATAAATTGATGATCTACTTTGACTGCTTTTTTTAGCGAGGAGAGTAGTTTATACTACGTAGTTTTAGAAAACAGAAAATATTTGGCATGTGTGGGAATAAACATCTTTGGTATAAGCTTTCAAAGTTAATATACTGCATGACGCTCCAACGCGTTATATAAAAGTGCAATATTTACTCGTCGTTTTAAAATTGTTTATGTAGATGACTGTTTTAGTGAAAGCTATAATTATTTAAATGGAGGTACACAAGGGTATTTTCTATCGTTTTTAATGACATTTTATTATTTTCCCTGTCGCTTTTTTATTATAATATTTAATTTACGCGAGCCATCAAAACAATCAATGACGATTTCGATTTGAGAAATATATCGAAGCTTTTAGTTTAGAAACCCTTCGAGTCCCTTAATGATTTATATGTCGTTTTGTAGCCTAGAAAGTGTTTTATCGTGAGCAAGTGATAATTCTACCGAAGATTGCCGAAGGTCTTGGCGGTAGCCTTTTTACGAAACTGACATTTAAGGACAAATAAGCGTACTTAATTATTTTTAAGAGCGAGGAGGGGGGAAATCAATTGCTCGTTCTCACGTAACTTGTTTTTAGGGTTCCGTAGTAAACTGGGAACCCTTATGGTTTCGCCATGTTCGTCTGTCCGTCTTCCGCACCATAGCTCAATGGCCGTTAGTACTATAGTGTGGGGTATCGTTGAATAGGTCTTTCAAAAAGAATAAGGGTCCCAAAAGAAAGTTTTTTTACCCACAAAATTTCAAGAATAACAAGTAACACTGATTTGCTCATTAAATTTTTGCTGACATCCGATCTATACATAACTGGTTTACGAAATTTACCTCACAAAAGTAGGAATCTTTATTTAAAGCTTGTATGTCGCTTATTACAGATCAAATACAATCTTAATATAACATTACGTACTGTTTTTTAGACTTTTATTGCGACTCTTGTATTTTAAGCACTGTTCTTTGAACGCCTGACCACTGTGCAATCTGCTAAAAATGTTTCGTCAGTTTTATTTAAATATTAGTGCTGAGCTCGTTGAAGTCTTTTATAGGCAGTTAGAAACCGAACAGCAAAAAGTTTTACAACGTAATTACGTATGTAAACTACATTTTTATGTTATTCAATTTAAATTCAAAGGAAAATAACATTCTTGTATCAAGAGGGTTCATAGGCGATCATAGTTAAACAATACGTAGGTATTAAGTAAGTAACTATTTTTCTTATTCCTATTTAATCTAATGGTTGAGTTACTTTAAGAAGTTCTGACGCTTTAATAAGATAGCGGAGTAATACATTTTAAGGTCATTACTTCATACCTAATGTAGACATGTAGGTAATACTAGATTCATTATAACATACCTAACTGTCAGATCGGAGTGATCTATTAGGCACGAAGTTATCGAGCATTGGTTAGGTATCTTAATATCTCATCATATTACAATAATAATGTTACTTTACCTATACGAAACTTAAAAACAAGGGATTCGTGTACAGTCGATGATAATGATATAATTACGATTTAGTGGCAAAAATATTATTTAAACACGACTTTATTGCCGTGACATTAAAGTCGTTTAAATATATTTTTGGCACCCAAACCGTATTGATATTTTTGATGTCGACTGTCCTTGAACTCAATGGTCTCGAAGGGGAACAAGAATTAGTAACACCGCGTGTAATGATAAACAGTCGTGTGCTATATTCCTGTTGAACTATACTACTCGTACACACACATGCATATGAACTTCTTCTTACGTTGTCCTTTCTCTATTTCTCACTTTCTCGAACTAGACAATTTACTCATAAGGAGTCATGAAATTACATGCAACAAACGTTCACGCGATCTACAAAACGTTGTATACATACAGTACCTACATATGTATATTTATTACCCAGGACTTAATGATGAACGCCATTTTGTTCTTTTAGAAGGCACTTGGGACTTAGGAGGATAAAAGAAGGGCCAAATTGCAAAAATGGAAACTAAATTAAAAAGTATCGTATGAAGTTTTTTCTGTCTGTAATTATTTTATTTATTTTAATATACCTTTAATTATATGACATTGTAAGAAATTAAGTACATCGATGTATTATTTGGATTAAATTTTTTTAACAGGCGTTCACTCGATCTTATTAACGTAAAGAAAACATGTTATTACCTAGTTTACGGTGAAGACAGCGCCATCTAGTAGGCTGAATTGAACTGACCAACAAATTTCATTTCTAAACATTGGTTTGGTTTGGTTATCATAATTATATCAAAGAAAAAATGACCAAGATCATCAACGTCCGAGGTGGAAATCGAAACAACGTGCACACGGTGCACAGCTTTCGCGGCTGATGGTCGGCCACTTGATCTTAAATCTAATTTGCGCATTGCCTCTTTTTGGGAGAGGATGCGCTGCTCGCATAACAGTATTGTAAATTCAGCGTATCGCAACTTTAATTGCACTATGTTTAGGCACTGGCTTTCTGTGCACCAAACCGGAAACAAGAAATAGAAATAGGTACATAATTCTACACTTATTATTATATTTTATCACAATTTTTGTCTTTTGATGTGTATTTTATATTTGTATTCACTTTAAACTTTTTGTCTGTATATGGGTGTGCTGCCTGAAATAAAACTTTATTTATTTTATTTTTATTTTAATTTTATTAAGAAAAAACTATGAAGTAGACGTGAAAAAGTAATCGTGGGCCTAGTAATATATTATTTCTCGATGTTTTAAGATTGTTTGCATGAAAATTTTTTGTGCACAATGCACAAAAAGTGTACTCGTAACTCGCATTAAAAAAGTGTACTCGTAACAACTAACGCCATCTATTGGCGAGTAGAATCAACAACAAGCTACTGCTGGATACATCGTTTTAGTGTGTGTGGCGAACAAGTATAAATTGACCACATTATATAATAATTATACCCATATTACCTATGTTTTAATTTATCTCGACAAAAAACATTGAGATTTATATATTATATATAGGTAGTATGTAGGTAGTAGTTTTTTTGTTCTGTTTGAAAAGCTTTCCAATTTGCGTTAGTTATATTTATTATAGTAACATAAATTAAAATTGTTACACTGATCTGTAAGCTTGTCGCTATTGTCGCTGCGTGATAGGCCATCCGTTCCTCTTTTGTTAATATAATTAGTGTTCTCGCGGCAATACTGTCGCATCAATCATGTGCTACTCCCACAAAACAGAAAAAAACAGTAGAAGCGTAATGTAAGCGCAGCGCGTGTGGCAATAGTAAGCAGCGCAAGGCTTACCTGCACAAAAGTTAACCACAGTAGGCCGTCAATTCTCTAAGCGCGCTCACGTGAGATCGTTTTCGAATAAATCCGAAAAAGAATGTGCAAATATGCCTTTTTGTGCCGTTTTGGGATGTAAAAGTAACAGCCAGAAGTCAAACCTCACCAATGAAGGTATTTCATACCACCGGAAGTTCTTAATTTGTTAATATTTTAATATTTTCTAAAATACTCCGTCTTCCGCAAGATGTTTGTACTACACTAAATAAGAAACAACTTTATATGCCAATAATAAGGTCGTTTTTTATTTGGCATGAAACTGGAAACTGGAAATTTCTAGAATTTCGGAACGATAGGCTGAGTAGCGGCCAATGCGAGGAAAGGGTCCAAAAAGGTATCGATATCGATATTTTATTTCGTCGATATACCTACATTAGTTGTCTTGAGCCGATTAAGTGAAAAAAATTGAAACCATGTTCTCTATAATCTTTATTTATTTAATCGGGTTTCCGACTGTCATCGTCATCATCATCATCATCTCAACCTTTTGCTGCCAGCTGCTGAGCGTAGGCCTACGTATCATCATATTATAATATTGTGGATATTAAGGTTTCGTGGCCAAATCATAGTTTCGCCATGTCCGCCCGACTGTCATCGTCATCATCATCATCATCTCAACCTTTTGCTGCCAGCTGCTGAGCGTAGGCCTGCATATCATCCAATTATAATATTGTGGATATTAGGGTTTCGTTGCCAAATCATAGTAGATAATCATATAGAAAAATAGTTTGCGATGTGATACTTTGGGAAAAATTATTTTCCAAACATTAGGAAACCGCTCGGAAGATTCCGTTCGTTAACGCCAAAATGTATTTTCAGATAATTCTCGTTCCCGATTACATTTATATGTTTGTTAAATTATAAAATAATCTGTACTTATTTCCACTAAATAATTATTTCCACTAATTTATTGAAAAACTTGAATGCTTTATTTGGAAAATTATTGGGGGCCAGGGGACCTCCACTCCTTTGTTGCCCCGAAGCCTCTCAACCTCTAAATCTGGCTCTGAGACTGATGACCTGGTGAAGGTCGCAGGAGTCCGCTGGATGCGGGTGGCGCAGGACCGGTCATTGTGGCAATCTTTGGGGGAGGCCTATGTTCAGCAGTGGACGTCTTTCGGCTGATATGATGATGATGATGATGATGATGATGAAAAACCAAAGCAAATCGAAGAAATGTACTTTTTCATCACACTTGCTTTGTAAGCGCCCCATTGCTTGCATGCATCGCGGAGTATTCCCTAGGGAGTTATAGAAAAGTTGGTACGTCATTTAACAATATTTTGTCTTAAAACAATTTTTTTTTGCTTAGAAGTGTGATGAAAAACATTGTATGCATCACGGTCGGTAAGCGGAATACTAACTCGAGTCATTAAAATCTAACACTCTAGTTAGTAATACCGTAATTACCTCCCTAGACGCCCAATGCTATTACTTCATATATATAATTATATATATTTTATCGATATAATACCGACTCTTGCACAGCACTATGACGCTTGTTAGCCATAACGTGCAAAAAGCAGCCTATCTCTTTTACTCTTGGGAAATGCCAATTATGTGGGAGAGAGAACAAGGATTCGCCATCTATTGGGGAGTTGCTGAACTATTGAGTTTTAGTTATTAAACAGACTTATGCTACTCGACGCTAGATGGCAACACTCTCTTTGCTAGTTAGTAGTAGCAAGCGAAACGTCGTAAGTAATAAAACGAGTTTTATAATTTTGCTTTTGTCGCATTCGAAATAAAGTTTATTTTTGTATAAGATTTTATAACCAATAAGTTTTCAGATACTTCTGTGTGCATGTTTGCGCCAGTGTGAGTGTGGCGACATCGGTTCTCTCGAGAATCGGGGTATAAGCAGCCGCTTCTACGTTATTTTTTGTTCTGTGGCTACTCCTACTGTATACTTCATCATCATCATCAGCCTATGTTAGTCCACTGCTGGACGAAGGCCTCTCCTATTAACTATGCGTATAGACGCATTAGGAGGTAAATGCCCATAATCACCACGCTGGGCAAGCGGATTGGCGATCGCAGTAATGTGTCCACTATGATGACGCTGCTGCCCATGATCAATCTTGTAGAATGGTCAGTGACACTTCAATCCCACTGTATACTTATTGCATGTTTATCTAAACTCCCGTTTCGTTGCAGACGGCAGCGGGCGCGGGCGTCTTCGAGCTGCAGATCCTCGAGTTCAGCAACTACCGGCTGCAGCTGGCGAGCGGCGCGTGCTGCGGGGGGGGCGCGGCGGCCGCGGGGGGGGCGGCGGGGGCATGCGCCGCGCCGTGCCGCACGCGCTTCTCGCTGTGCCTGAAGGAGTACCAGTCGGCGGCGGCGCCGGGCGCCTGCTCGTTCGGCCGCGCCGCCTCGCCCGTGCTCGGAACCGACTCCTTCACGCTCGCCGAGCCGCTCTATACGCTCGCGCTGCCCTTCTCCTTCCGCTGGACGGTCAGTATCTAATCTACCCGTGGCAAGCTGAGTTACACTGTGCGTTTAGATTCACTTCGTAATAACAGCATTGGCTGCGATAATATGTATAGCTTTCTACTCTCGTTGTTAGTAGGTCAACATAGCCTTGATGCAAAGTGCAGATTATCAGTACAAATATTTGTTACTGTATTGTGTATATACTTTATTTTATTTATTTTATTTTATTCGGAAAACCAACAGCTAAAATTACTAAGACTAGGTTTTACAAATTAGTTATCAAACAAGCCAATTAAAAGTTTCCACAGATATAGATAAATAACATAGATAAATACAGAAGATAAAGCATAAAAGCAAATTACCACACAAACTTGACATGTATTGTAAAGATAGAAGATTAATAAATTACCAAGATATTATAAATGCATATTTAATGGTATCAGGTGTTACAATGTACTGTGTAGTATTGTTTGTGTGTTCTCAAATCTTGTACTGTCATCATTTGACTAATAGCAAAGATGTAAGGTCCAACTTACGAGTGTTACTTTTAGTAACATCACTACAACATAAATGCGATTTCAAGCTCTTGGTCATTTGTCTATCTTCATATGTTTTCTAGGCTTAGCAACTGGTGTCCTGACCTAGAGTTGAGAATCCTTTTTTAGGACTAGCTTTCAGGGCAAGTACATAATTGTTATTAACCACTCACTCGTCCTTTTTGTATTGCAGCGTTCGTTCACGCTGATCCTGCAAGCGTACGACGACTACAACTACACGACGGCGGAGGGCGCGGAGTCGGGGCTGATCGTGGAGGCGTGGTGGTCGGGCATCGTGGAGCCCGGCGCGGCGTGGCACGCGCTGCGCCACGCGGGCGCCGCCGCCGGCGTGGCGTACCGCGTGCGCGTCTCGTGCGCGCCCAACTACTACAACACCACCTGCACCACCTTCTGCCGCGCGCGCGACGACAAGTTCGGCCACTACGCCTGCGACGAGACCGGCGCCAAGCGCTGCCTGCCCGGCTGGCGCGGCGACAACTGCGAGCAGCGTAACTATACCTTATTCATCTGATATCCTTCACGTGAATGTCACTTTGTTTGTGCTTGTACACTCACGACATTTTCTTGGTTGCAGCCGTTTGCAAGGAAGGCTGCCATCCTACTCACGGCCGTTGTGATCGTCCCGGAGATTGCGAGTAAGTTTCTCTTCTTTCGAATGTCTCTCCAGTATATTTTCGTTTTGACTGTGAGAATTAAATATTAATTTCGTATTTACAGCTGTCGGCCAGGCTGGCGCGGCGCGCTGTGCTCGCAGTGCCAGCCCTACCCGGGCTGCAAGCACGGCTACTGCAACGGGTCGTCCTGGGACTGCACGTGCGACACCAACTGGGGCGGCATCCTGTGCGACCAGGACCTCAACTACTGCGGCACGCACGAGCCCTGCCAGCACGGCGGCACCTGCGAGAACACTGCGCCCGATCAGTACCTGTGCACGTGCGCCGAGGGCTTCTCGGGCGCCGACTGCGAGCGCGTGGACAACCCGTGCGCGCCGCAGCCGTGCGCGCACGGGGCGTGCTCGCTGCGCGCGGCGCCACCCGGCTTCAGCTGCGCGTGCGCGGCGGGCTGGGGCGGCGCGCTGTGCGACCAGGACGTGGACGACTGCGCCAGCCAGCCCTGCGCGCACGGCGCCACGTGCCGCGACCGCCTCGACGCCTTCGTGTGCGAGTGTGCGCCCGGCTGGACCGGACCCACCTGTACCGAAGGTATGCTTTATCAACTAACATAATAGGTTTTTCACTCATGAAGGTCTGACCTTGCATCTTAACTCTTAAACGATTCAACAATAGTACAATGCTGGTACTCGTATCAGTATAAAATGCAACGCTCATTCGTTGAACCCGCCACTTGGCCATATTTAAGTACCATCTTTTTTAAATATTGACAGATGTAGACGAGTGCGCTATAACCACCGAGCGAGAAGGCGCCGAGGGGCACGAGGCGGAGGGCTCGCTGGGGCCCTGCGTGAACGCAGCGGCGTGCAGCAACACGCCGGGCGGCTACCGCTGCGCCTGCCTGGCGGGCTGGACGGGCCGCGACTGCGAGACCAACGTGGACGACTGCACGGGCCAGTGCCTCAACGGCGCCACGTGCATCGACCTGGTGGACGACTTCCACTGCGCGTGCGCGGCGGGCTACGCGGGCCGCGCGTGCGAGCGCGACGTGGACGACTGCGCGCCGCGCCCGTGCCGCAACGGCGGCGAGTGTGTGGACCTGCTCGACGCCTACCGCTGCATCTGCCCCGTCGGCTTCTCTGGCGTCGATTGCGAGGTTAGCACTCGTAATACTTCACGCTCCTTGTTAACTTCTTTAGCTGCCACTAATTTACTAAACAACTGCTGTCTTTTGCTTGATTAACCTTCCAGTATTTTTCTAGGTATCTTGATAATGGTTAACTATACTAATGGAAATTTAACTTTTACTATTCAGGTTTCGTTGCACTAACACACTAACGAGTCTTCTGCTTTTTTAGCTGTCCTCCTGTTTTGGAAGGTATTGTCCGGTGAGTGATTACAAAAATATTCTGTGTGGTCTAAGTTTTAGACCTACTTTTAAAAATAATTTATAACAAAAATTAATATTGTACATTTATCTCCAACTCCATTGAAGAATTCTTCCCGTGCATTTCTTAAGAGTTGACTAAGGGATTGAAGTGTCACTGAATATTCGTTTATACCTAGTACTAATATTGATGATGGACAGCAGAATCGTCATAGTGGACACATTACTGCGGGGATCAGCAACCTGATTGCCCAGCGTGGTGATTAAATACCTCGTGATACATCGAGAGAGGCCTACGTCCAGCGGTGGACTGAGAGAGCCTGATAATTGATTAATATTGTACTGTAATACAGACTTAAATTAAGTAGCTAAATCGTATGAGATGTATATTGAGGATTGCGATGGCAGGACGACCGCGACCACTGCGCGGGCGCGCCGTGCGCCAACGGCGCTCCGTGCTACACGGCGCAGAGCGACTACTACTGCCACTGCGCGCCGGGCTGGACCGGCAAGAACTGCACGCAGCGCGCGCCGCGCGACCGCGACCGTGAGTACCTACACATTGTGAGGGCAGGACGACCGCGACCACTGCGCGGGCGCGCCGTGCGCCAACGGCGCTCCGTGCTACACGGCGCAGAGCGACTACTACTGCCACTGCGCGCCGGGCTGGACCGGCAAGAACTGCACGCAGCGCGCGCCGCGCGACCGCGACCGTGAGTACCTACACATTGTGATGGCAGGACGACCGCGACCACTGCGCGGGCGCGCCGTGCGCCAACGGCGCTCCGTGCTACACGGCGCAGAGCGACTACTACTGCCACTGCGCGCCGGGCTGGACCGGCAAGAACTGCACGCAGCGCGCGCCGCGCGACCGCGACCGTGAGTACACATTTACCCTGTATTTCGATTTTAGGAAAGCTTTCGACCGCGTATATAACGACGTGCTGTTTAGAAAATTGGATCTAATCGGCTTTTCGCCTGGATTGCTGATTTTTTTGCCAATTATCTACGTGACCGAAAGCAGTACGTTCAGCATGGATGCTTCGTCTCGGCCCCGTGTCACACGCGATCCGGTGTCAATCAGGGCTCTATACTGAAACATAATAAAATAAAATTATGTAACGCGCCGTAAACAAAATAAAGTAAATGTTTCAGTATAATATTCAAATAGGTATTTATCCGTAAACCTGTGCCTAAAAGTAAGCCCCACTGACGGAACCGTCACAATCTTGGATGAAACAACTAACTGAACTAACGCAGGATTAACTAATGAAGTGCATATTTTTTGACACTATTCGTTTATTCAAAAACCTTGATGTTTTACCCACCATCAATAATACCACGGAAGGCACGGAATAAGTAATAGTGTTCTAACCATCATGTAATGCGGCAACCATCTTGAATTAAATAACAATATGTATCCTTCTGAAACCGAAGAGCGTTTGAGTAGGTACATAATGAATGTTGTGTTGATAGGCACGGGAGTGGAGAACGAGCCGTGCGTGGGCGGCGCGGCGTGCGAGCACGGCTCGTGCGTGCGCGCGCCGCCCGCGCCGCCGCGCTGCGCCTGCGCGCCCAACTTCGCCGGCCCGCTCTGCCAGGAACGTAAGTATTCGATCCTGTACCACATCTGACTATTGTTTCTCAGTTTTCTTACCTATCGATCAAGTGATTAAAAAATTAACAAAATCCTTTTATCGTCATTAGCATCTCATTGTGGTTCATCTCTTAGCCGTTTTTTTGGCCACAGCGAGTGCTTTTCAATGCCCTGCAGCGCGTGGCTGGTGCCAGACACCAAATAAGTATTCCAATATGCTATACGCATTTTTCCCTTTAAGCATCACCTATCTAGCTCGTTGAAGGTGCAACTTTCAACAAGTTTATCATGAGCACATTCGTTGCAGGCGTGGAGGAGTGCGTGGCGGGCGGCTGCGGCGTCGGCGGCGCCTGCGTGGACGTGGCGGGCGCGCCGCGCTGCGTGTGCCGCGCCGGCTTCAGCGGCGCGCGCTGCGAACTCGGTAACAACATCACATTTTCCACTGTTTACCTACTTTCTGGACCTTTGAACAGCAACTCATAGAAACCTTTCGTTACAGAGGTTGACGAGTGTGTAGGCAACCCGTGCCGCAACAATGCCACCTGTATCGATGGCGTTGCAGACTTCACTTGTGTTTGCCGTGAAGGTTGGACCGGTAAGTCACCCTACAGTCAATAGGTACTTACTTTTGTTACTATTGCCATTTGCTGGGCTGCCAGATCGTATAATTGGATGCAATTTTTGTATAATTTGGCTGCTCTATGTATACTGAATTTACTTGTATAATCGGATACATAAAGAGAAAATTATAAATTTCGTACTACTATCTCTGTCACTCCAAGGACAAAACTTTTTTTGTATAATTTTATTGGATTTTGTATAATTTCAGTGTCTAGTTTCGTATACTTTGAAAATTGTGACTGGTAACCCTGGCCATTTGAGTATTTATGAATTGTCGTCTCGCATACAGGAAAAACCTGCGCGATTCGCGTTGAAGACGGTGCTCGCTGCATAGAAGGATCGTGCGGTAACGGTGGCACCTGCGTGCGCGAAACGACCGGCTGGCGGTGCGCGTGCGCGGCGGGCTGGACCGGCGCCGCGTGCGAGGCGGCCGTGCCCGCGCCGCCGCCGGCGTGTGCGTGCGCGCACGGCGGCTCGTGCGTGGCCGCCGGCGCCGCCTGGACGTGCGCGTGCGCGCCGGGCTGGACGGGCGCGCACTGCGAGCACGCGCTGGACTCGTGCGCGGCGGCGCCGTGCCGCAACGGCGGGCGCTGCGTGGGCGGCGCGGGCTGGTGGGCGTGCGAGTGCGCGCCGGGCTGGGCGGGCGCGGAGTGCGGCGCGCGCGTGCCGGCGCGGGCCGACTGCGGCGCCGCGTGCCCCGCGCCCGCCGCCTGCGTGCGCGACGCCGACCCCGAGCGCCCCGCGCGCTGCGTCTGCCCCCGCGCTGCCAGACGTTGCCTGGAACGTAAGTTTTCTACCCTAGCTCTCGTTCTTTATTATTTTATGTGATTTACAACAGTATTACAAGAAATCCCTATTTCATTTGAAGGACATTTTAATTTGATTTCGAGTTAGAATTAAACTATGGATATTTTTTGACAGAAATCGCTGGCCTCGAGTTGGACGATGGGTTCTCGGAGTGGGGCGCGGACGAGGAAAGCGGTGAAGCTGAGGCGGCGCGCGGCGAGGCGGGTGCGGGCGGCGCGTGCGGCGCGCACAACGGCACGTGGTGGTGGGGCTGCAACGCGTGCTGGTGCCGCGGCGGCGCGCCAGTGTGCACGCGCCTGTGGTGCGGCCTGCCCGACTGCCTGGCGCCCGGCGCGCAGCCCTGTCGCACCGACGAGGTAACTATGCTCGATCCAACAATCCCTGTCAGTAAAACTAAAGAAGTCAGTCGTGACACATGTGATAAGATAATTTCCTAAATGTAACTTAGGATATAAACTCAGAGTCGCTCAAAGGGCTATGGAGAGGGCTATGCTCGGAGTTTCTCTGCGTGATCGAATCAGAAACAAGGAGATCCGTAGGCGAACTAAAGTAACTGACATAGCCCTCCGGATTAGTAAGCTGAAATGGCAATGGGCAGGCCACATTGCACGCAGAGCAGATGGTCGATGGGGTCGAAAAGTGCTCGAGTGGAGACTACGGCTAGGCAAACGCAGCGTAGGACGTCCACCCACAAGATGGACAGACGACCTTGTGAAGGTCGCCGGGACACGCTGGATGCAGGTCGCATCTAACCGGTACATGTGGAGGTCCAGAGGGGAGGCCTATGTTCAGCAGTGGACGTCTTATGGCTGAGATGATGGTGATTATGAACTCAGGATATAATATATGACTTACGTACGCTATGAGTGTTCCCACAGAGAATAATTCAAATGTCAATAGTTCCTACATCGTCTCGAAGTCCTGCTTGACTGATATAGCAAGGAGTGTAACGTAATCGGTTGCGGTTGCAGGTGTGTGTCCCGGCAGCCCCGGCGCTGTGCCTGCGGCCGACGTGCGCGCCGCTGGGGGAGTGCCGGCGCGTGGCGGGGCGACGCGTCGAGCCGCCGGCGCTGCCCGCGCCCGCCGCGTGCTGGCCCGGCGCGCGCCCCGCCGCCGCCGCGCCCGCCGCCGGCTGCGCGCGCGTGGCGCTGCAGCTGGCGCGCGAGCGGCTCGCGCGCGGCGCGCACGTGGAGCGCGCGTGCGGAGCGCTGCGGCGCGCGCTCGCCGCCGCGCTCGCCGCGCGCGCCGACGACGCGCCGCCGCCGCCGTTGGTGCTACTCTGTGATCTCGCCGTCGATGACGACGACGCACTTGATCTCGCTATTGTAAGTTTTTTTTTATTTTATTTAGAAACAGTCTTATAAATTTACTTAGCTAACAACTGCAATTCTTGCTATAGTGCAGACCTGTAGTTATCCATCTTTTTGGTTTAAAAAATGAGAAAATCTTACATCTTCATTGATGATGGTATAAATATTTTTTGTTTATAAATAAGTCCATTACTTTTTGCCGCCAGTCTGTTTGTTATTATTATTCTGATTCACATGTTTTAATTAAAAACAAAATCGTTTCAGTGGGTCGGAGAGGAGGAAAGTCTGGAGGGAGCGTCGAGCGCCGGCGCTCTGGCGACGGCCGTGCGCGCTCTGAGCGAGCTGGTGGCTCGGCGGCGGCTAGCGCACCACCCGCTACTGGGCGCCGCTCTGCGCCTCCGCGTGCCGCACGCGCCGCCCGCCGCCGCCGCCGCCGCCGCCACGGGAGCGCCCGGCCTGCTCGCGCTCGCCGCCGTCGCGCCCGTGCTGCTGCTGGCGGCCGCCGCGGGCGCCGCGCTGGCCGTCCGCCGCCGCCGCGCCGCCGCCGTCGAGCGCTCGCGCCGCTGCGACGAGGAGAAGTCCAACAACCTACAGAACGAGGAGAACCTGCGGCGCTACGCGAACCCGCTGCGCGAGTCGCCGCGCGCGGGCGCCGGCGGCGGCGGCGCGGCGGCGCGGGGCGCGGAGCCGCTGCCGCGCGCGCACTCGCTGTACAAGGCGCAGAACGCGGACGCGCGCAACCACACGCCGCCGCGCGACAAGGAGCTGACGAAGCGCGCGCTGCCGCCGGACGCCGCGCCGCCCGCGCCGCCGCCCGCGCGCCACCCGCCGCCCGAGCGCCTCACGGTGCTGGTCTAGTGATACTAGTGTAGTGATGTAGTCTCCTCTCGTGTGGCTCTACTCGTTCCCGCGCCGTCTCCGACCGATGACTGATGATGATGACCTCCCGCCGGGGCCTCGCCTGCCGTTGATATTTATTGTGAACGAGTGATGTCGCGATTGTAAATATGTATTTTTGTAAATAATGTTAAAGAGTGTATTGTGTATGTTTCGAAATGGAGCGACGAAAATTATATATTTTTGTAAAATAAAAGGTTGTATGTTGAAATAAAAAAATATCGTTGCATTAAAATGCTACTGAGTTACTTTCGTGTTTTATTTCCTTAAAACTTGAGAATATAATGAATTGTTCGATAGCCTTTGCAGCTTAGGGAGTCGGTAGTAATGGTGTAGCTGGGGACTTGTAACTTTTTGTGAAAGAAAGCATATAACAAGAAAGGTACTATCCCCCGCACATAACTACTAATACACTACAATAATATGTATATAAATCAATGTCAACATTGCCTTGGGTGGCGGCAACAAGAATACACTTGTCACCACCTCAACTCTTCCCACGGGTGTCGTAAGAGTCGACTAAGGAATTGAAGTGTCATTGACCATTCTTTGATTTCATTGATGCTGGGCAGCAGCGTCATCATAGTGGACACGTTACTGCGAGCGCCAACCCGCTTGCCCAGCGTAGCGATTATGGGCATTTACCTCCAAATGCGTCTACTCGTATACGCATAGTTTAATAGGAGAGACCTACGTCCAGCAGTAGACTGAGATAGGCTGATGATGTAAAATAAATGGCAAAAAACAAAAATTTCTGAAGTAGGTGTTTGACAAAAGCTGAAAAAATCGATGCTCGTGCCACCACCACTGACGGTGCCTACATAATGGAACAGGTTATTACTGCTGCTTTGATGATCGTTGTCTGATCATTGTAATGTCCGTGCAGCCTCATCCTCCATGTCTACACGTGGTCTCTCAAGGACCGCGCTTAACGACTGGCAGGAAAAACCCTAATGCAAAAACCGCACATGTGCGCTAAGCTGTCAGATTTCCAAATAAAATAAATAGATTTCTTTGATTCTGAAACCACATTCGGAAATCGTGCGTGTGCGGCCACGGCGGGGGGTAATCCTTATTTATGAGAGCGACCTCTATGAAGTTAACGCGAAACTGCTTACGAACGAACATCGGTATACGTTAGCACTATCATATTTATTTTACCCGTGTGCACCCAGTTCATGTAAGATGGCATTATTCATAAAGCAGTTAGACAAAACACTCACATTAGTGTCACAGCAAAATTAGATATGAAAATACTGTGAGAAATTTTTAGGTTGTATTAATAAACAATTGTAAAAGTTATTACTACAAATAATAATTTGTATAGATACGATAACTTGTTATTTATTCATTCACAATATTATACACTTTTTTATGTGTATAGATAGCTAGGTATAGATATAGGAAAGAGATAAATAAGCCTAGGGTGTCAAGGGAAACAGTATTTTTAATAAACTATCATGGGGGAATGCGACTCAATGACACCTTCATCAGTTGATACCGCTGATGAAGAGCTAGAACGTCGAGTGAAATATCTTGTCCCGCATCACCCTCAACCTCACCGACATTGTTAACTTTATCACTAATGGATTCACATTTGATCAGGTGCCTTCTATTTCGTCTGTAAACACCCCTGGTATTTTTTACTAAATACGACCTGGGTGAATCAGACTTTGATACAATTTGTCCTCTCATTTCAGGCTTTAATCCAATACTATGACGTTCTGACCTTTATTCAAAGTAGGTAATGTTTTACATCGTTGGTCATAGTACTTACTTTTTAACTGGTTAAGTACTAACAATCACATCATAATGATCGGCTGGCACTGCTGATGGTTTTTGGGAGTATATAGCAAAGTAAAACTATGAGAAACAGTGTAAATGAAGATCATATATTTTGGGATGTGACACACACGAAGACAATCGACGGATAGACAGCTTCTTATTTAAATCATGTTTCTATTCTATAAACAAGTAGGTTCGGTTTACCAAGAAGGTTCCAACACTGGCCCTTAAACCAAACAATCTTGTTTCACAAACTAAGTCGTCATACACTTTAATACTAGTTACAATAACTTTATAAAAACTCCATGTACTGAACTTACGCTACAACATTCAAGTTCAGTTATCAACATGACACATTTAAATTAAATAAACATTTTCTAAAATAATAACCAGTCTATTCATTTTATGTAATTACTATCATGTTAACCTAAACCCAAAAAAACAATGATGGTAATTACACGAATACAGTGTACAACATAATATACCTATGCCTGTAACATGAGCTGTCTCATAAACATATTGTGTTTAACTTTACACAACGGTTTCGTCAGTAAATCTGCCAACATCTCATTAGTACTTAGATACTTAATAACAATCGTATTGTTATTAACAAGTTGCCTAATAAAGTGATGCCGTATATCAATATGTTTTGTCCTAGCATGATGTAAAGAGTTCTTACACAATCTTTGCGCCGATTGATTGTCATTGTAAATGGTGGTGGGAAGGACATTGGTCCTTATTAGTAATTTCTTTTAGAAACGTACGAATAAACAGACCCTCTTTACATGCGTCAGACAGTGAATAGTATTCGGCTTCGGTGGAGCTGAGACTAACTGTCTTTTGCTTACGACTTTCCCAAGTTATTACTGACTCACCTATTTTGAACACGTAGCCCGTGTACGACCGGCGGTCCACGTCGTCGCTGCCCCAGTCCGCATCCGCATACCCAGTAACCTCCAGCTGCTGCTTGCTCTTCTTAAAAGTTAGACGGAGATCCATAGTACCTTTCAAATAGCGTAGGACTCTTTTCGCTGCTTTCCAATGGGTCTCTGTAAACGATTCATTAAATTGACTTAAGTAGCTGACTGCGTATGCGATGTCTGGTCGGGTACAGATAGCAATGTACATAAGGGAACCTACAAGACCTCTATAATCGTAAGTATCATCCCTTTTATTGCCCCTAGGTAACTTCAGTCCGACTTCCATGGGAATAGGCGAAGACTTACAGTCTTCCATCTTAAATTTCTTAAGCACCATCGCGATGTAGCTAGATTGGTCGAGGGTAATTTTATTATCATCCTTACACAATCTCATACCTAACACCTGATGAGCTGACCCTAGATCTGTCATATCAAATTCCTTCATTAATTTGACCTTGACATCTAGCTTGTCACGTTCGTCACCCGATGAAAACAATATGATGTCGTCCACGTACAGAGCAATAATGATAAGCGACCGCTTAAGGCGCTTGAAGTAAACACAAGGCTCAGACGATGATTTATTGAATTTCAATTTTTGACATAAAACGTCATCAATCTTTTCATACCAAGCCTTCGAGGCCTGTTTCAAACCGTATATGGCTTTATTTAATTTGTAGACCTTACTTTCCTGACCCTTAACTATAAAGCCTTCCGGTTGTTCCATGTACACAGTTTCTTGTAAGTCACCATTGAGAAATGCTGTTTTCACATCGAGGTGTTCAATCTGCATACCATACTCAACCGCTAAGGCTAACAGAGTACGTATAGTGGAGTACCTGACAACCGGCGAAAACGTCTCCTCGTAATCAATGCCATATTGTTGCGTGAAGCCTTTGGCAACTAGACGAGCTCTATATTTTAATAATTCGCCGTTCAGTCCACGTTTCACTTTGAACACCCATTTGCATGTCACAGGTTTCTGTGACTTACAGCGGTCAGTAAGTGTCCAACATTTATTTTTAATGAATGAGTTGTACTCACATGACATCGCTTCCCTCCAACTGTCAGCATGTGGACTGCTCAATGCTTCCCCTACCGTGCCGGGAGCATCTGGATCCGCCGTACCCGCCAAGAATCCCGAATGGAGTAAGCTCGATGAACTATCATATTCCGTGTCCGAAGTCTCCTCCTCTGGAATATAAGTCTCATCGGCCGGGTCATCACATTCACTTGAACTAGGCGAATCGTCAATTGTGATCGTACTCGTTCGATCGACAACACGCTGAGCATCACTCACTGCAGATGTTTCAGGCTGTACCGAAGTAGGAATAGGCAATTGAATTTCACTAAATGTATTTAAATAATTTTCATTATGTGTAAATAATTCAATTGACTTAATGTCATTGTCAACGTCAACATTTGATAACTTTTTTATGAACGTATTTTCTAAAAAGGTTACATCTCTGGCTTTTATGCACTTTGTTGGTTCTTCCGGATCTATCAATCTATAACCCTTTGTATGCTCACAATAACCAACAAAAATGTACCTTTGGCATTTCGGGTCTAATTTTGAATGCTTTTTAAGGTTCATTGCATAAGCCACAGAGCCAAAGATACGTAAATGACTTAAGCATACCTTTTTGCCACTCCATTTCTCCTCGGGAGTGCTTCCCAGGACAGCTTTTGTAGGACAGCGGTTTTTGATATAAACTGCCGTATTGACAGCTTCAGCCCAGAACTCATTACCCAGGCCCGCATCTTGTAGCATGCATCTCGCAGCTTGCATCACAGTCCTGTTAGCGCGCTCCGCAACCCCGTTTTGGGCGGGCGAGTCAGGAACAGTTGTATGATGCTTGATGCCATTGCTCTTCAGATAAGCCTGAAATGCAGAACTGGTGTATTCTCCGCCGTTGTCGCTACGTATCGCCTTTATCTTTTTACCTGTCTGGTTCTCTACTAAAGCCTTAAACTCTTTAAACCTATCAAAAACTTCACTCTTTTTCGTTAAAAAGTATACAAACGTCCTCCTAGAATAATCATCTATAAAAAGCAAGAAATACCTCGCACCGCTGAGAGACGCACAAGGCAGCGGTCCACATACGTCAGTATGCACGAGCTCCAGAACCTCTTTTGCCCTGCTGTGAGATTTCTTAGGAAAGGGCACCCTGCTGGCTTTCCCGTTGACACATGCTACACATGTTTCAAAATCTCTACTGTCATAAGATATACCAGAAGCCATACCTTTTCTTAAAAGTTCCATGCTTCTCCGGTTCAGATGCGCTAGCCTAGAATGCCAAACCTTCTCTGTAGCTGCAGAGACATTTTCCTCGTTGGTATGCACGCGCTCTTCCTCCACTGCACCATTGGCTGTAATTTCATTCTGAAAAGAAATTTTAGAACCAGCCCTGACAGTGTCAAGGACATACACGTCATTTTTTAAAGAAGCAGTCGCTGCAAGCACCCCTTCGTCAAGTATTTCGCAACCATCGGAGTCGAATACTATTACAAAACCCTTTTTCGCTAAGGCACTAACTGACAGTAAGTTGGCAGCTAAATTAGGTACATAATGCACATCACTTATAGTCTTTATTGTGTTGTCACGTAATTCAACCTCAACACTGCCGTGCCCAGCCGTAAAAAGTTTCTCTCCGTTAGCTACCGTCACTTGTAACGATTTTTCGGTTTTCACCCCGCTCATGTTGCTCGCATCACGACAAAGATGACTCGCTGACCCGCTGTCCACGTACCAAGAATCGCTTTCGACGTTCACAGACAGCGCCGTAAGCAACGCCTTCGATGATGAAGCCTCCTTACCGCATCTCTTTTTGTTCAACATCGGACAATCTCTCTTGAAATGTCCGGTCTTCTTACAGACAAAGCACTTTGGCACCTTTTTCGCAGCCGCCAGAGCCGTAAGCTCGTCTCCGTCCCGCCTGCTATCCTCACGTCGCAACCTTTCCTGAAGCAGCTTCGCCGATACAACTTCGCTAGCCAATTTAATATTTGAATTCTCAATTGCCATAATTAGCGGGTCGTAATCCTCGGGCAGTCCGCTCAGCAGGATAACCGCTACAAAGTCATCCTCCAACCCTGCACCGATATCCTGTAGTTGTTGCGCAACGTCCGTGATTTTGTTCAAGTACTTTTCCATACTTTGGCACTCCGTCAATTTTGTACCAAACAAAGTACGCAGTAGGCCTAGCCTCCGACATAATCCCTTGTCTTCATAAGCTTTCTGAAGGCTTACCCACGCTGTGTGCGCCGAGGTCGCATTCCTTATGTGCACAAAGACCGACGATTGCACTGACAACGCAATGCGTGCAAGCGCCTTCTGGCTCTTCTTCACATTTTCTGGAATTTTCCCGTCAACCTCTTTTTCCACAAATTCCCAAAGATCTTCATGAATTAATACCATTTTCATCATAAACTTCCACGAACTATAGTTTTCAATTCCTTTTAATTTTTCCAACACGAGTGGAGATGAGGAACTTCCACCGGACGCCATTTTTACCGACACCCGAAATAACTATTTTTTCGTTATTTTACGCAGAATTACGTTTCGATTTTAATCGCAATCGCTGGGCCCATAACCTGATGGTTTTTGGGAGTATATAGCAAAGTAAAACTATGAGAAACAGTGTAAATGAAGATCATATATTTTGGGATGTGACACACACGAAGACAATCGACGGATAGACAGCTTCTTATTTAAATCATGTTTCTATTCTATAAACAAGTAGGTTCGGTTTACCAAGAAGGTTCCAACAACTGCTTGGGGTTGCAGCAGATCGGGGTGAACTGGCAACCGACACCTCAACATACGACTCATCAGCATTTGTGCAGGAGAACTAAGTTTTCCCGTGGTGTGTTGCATAACTAAGTAAGTTTAAGTAGACATTCGAATTACTTTGAATCATTTTTTTTTATGTTTTTTATGGTTCGAACCGCTCTCGCTCTTTCCATTCGCATGGGCATAGTTTGGCGAAGTGGTGGTATGTGGTGCATATGTGATATGCAATAAACGATTCTATTCTATTCTATTCTATGTTCAAAGCCCCAATCTGCGGCAAACCGTTGGAAGTCCCTTGAAGTGTATTATCACTTATTACCTTTTCTGGAATTCCATGCCTAGCAAAATTCTCTTTTAAATCCTGTATAACCGACACACTTGTTTTATTATTTAATTTAGAAACTTTGACAAATCCCGAATAGTTACCTAATCAATAACGATCAAATAATATTTTATCAAGTATTCGAATAAATCAGTACCTACCTACTTCAGACAACGGTAAATTGGATACCTTTACCGGTATATAAGGCTCCCTAGTAGGTGCATTTAAGTGATCCTGGCACACTTTACAGCAAATCACATACATTTCGAATTTGACTCAATTATTTTACGTTGTTCCTTTCTTTAAAAATACAATGTTACTTAAGTAGAGTTATTATTATTTAGCTGTTCTTTCGATAGGCATTATAAAAGTAGGATAATTTATTTATTTTATTGAAACATAAGTGTACTCGACATTACAGTTAATAAAAACACAATGCGTTATGCAACTAAAATTAAACAATTTGAAAAAACAAGGCATCTTATAACAAAAAAAAATATTTTTAAATATTTTTTTTTGTTTATGTACACAAAAAAAAATATTTAAAAAAATGTTATTTGTTATACAAGGGTGTAAAGTTGTATTTTACCCGCGAGTATGAAATTGAAGCACGAGCAAGTGAAAGGATTGTATAGTTGAAAATAGAATTCTGAGCGTAGCAAGTTTTTTAACACACGAGAAGTAAAATAAATTTGCGCCCGTATGTAACACAAAACTTTTCCCCTCACTATAGCGAGGAAGATTAAAAAAAGATAATTAATTGTTCTCATTACAATCAACATCAGGTTAGTGATAATAATTTTCGAAATGCATCATGTATTTAATGCAAGATTTTGCCGCAGTAAACTTAACACGAAGAAGTAAACGCAGCACGATTTTAAGTTAGAGATGGGCATTATTCGAATAAATTTTTATCGGAATAATTATTCGAATAAACAATAATTCACGATTTCTTTATTCGCGAATAATTTAGTCACGAATGAATTATTCTGCTGGTTTTTAAATGACGAATGATTTATTCGTTATTTTCATTCGAATAAATCTACGAAAAACATATTTTTTCTGTTGCATTATATTAAATTAAACAACATCAAGCATAATATTTAACATAAATCGTGAATACTGTAATTTGTTCTAAGTTCTAGCACGCTAAAGAATGTTAAGGGTTAGGGGTAATATATAAACCCAGGTTGAACAAAACTTGTTCCTTAGGGTCTCGAAATTAAAGTCGGTTTTACTTATTAACCGCTATAATGATCTAAAAATTCTACACAAAACAGTAGTGGACGTCTTCTCAATTCCCCCTCGGGGGATTGGGGATGCTGGTCGGGGCGTTAGCCCCCTGCAGCGGTGTCAGCCGCCAGCCATTAATATGGCTGGGTCATTGGGGTGGGGGCCTCGGGTGAGGCTCCGATGGTCATGTCCGGTGTTCTTCTCACACCGGCGAGAGCGAGCCGGCGGGGTGAAACCCCGTTGGGGGAGGCCCGGCCGGCGATCGTCAACCGGTGTCAGGGTGGCGTCGAGTCCGAGTGGTCAGTCCGGTGGGGCGGGGGCTGCGGGCGCGAGCTCGCGCGGCAGCCCCCTGTGGTCGGGCGGGCGCGCGTGGTACGGCGCTTTGCCGCGGAGGTGGCTCCAGCGCGACCGGTCCGCGCGCGCGAACATCCGCCCCGCCAGGCGAGCTATGAAGTCCCGGAGCGGTTCCGCTCTCAGGTCCCGGGCTATCACGTCGTTCCTCACGTAGCGAGGGGCGTCGACGATGGTGCGTAGAGCGAGCGACTGCTGGGCGTCCAGTCGCTTCCTGTTGCACTCTCCCACCAGCGCGTACCACGCGGGGGCTGCATAAGTTAGGCGTGACCGGACGTAAGTCTTGTACACGCCTAGCTTTACGCGGAGCGATAGCCGGGACCTCAGAACCGGGGCGAGTAGGGTGCGAGCGGCACGCGTCTGAGCGATCACGTTCTTGACGTGAGGGGCCATGGTGAGGCGGCGGTCTATGGTCACCCCCAGGTATTTCACCATCGGGGACCACTCGACGGCCTGCCCCAGGAGTGTGAGACGCGGCGGCATCAGCACCTTGCGGGATATAGCTATCGCCTGGGTCTTCTGGACGTTGACTGACAGCCTCCACTTCTTCAGCCACGAGGGGAGGGCCTCTAGGGCGCACTGGGCCTTGTGCGCTGCGTGTGACAACCGGATGGACGTCGTGATGTAGGCAGCGTCGTCGGCGTATAGCGCGAGCATTACGCCCTCGCTGGCCGGGATGTCATCGGTGTAACGCCCATAGCACACGGGCGAGAGGCAGCTCCCCTGGGGCACTCCGGCGAGGATGGCGCGGTCGGTGGACACGGCGTTCTCCACGGCCACGTGGAAGCGACGGTGTTCCAGGAAGGTGGCCACAATCTTGACTACTCGACGCGGAGTAGTAGATGTGGACAGCTTGTAGAGGAGGCCGGAGTGCCATACGCGATCGAACGCCTTCTCCATGTCCAGGAGAACAGCGACCGTGTGCTCCCGCTTGTTGAAGGCTGCCGCGGCGTGGTGCAGCACGCGGGCAAGCTGGAGCGTCGTCGAGTGTTCCGGACGGAAGCCGAATTGTTCGTCGCGTGGCTGAATGTGGGGCGTCAGGTGAGGCAGAAGCAGCTTCTCGAAGACTTTCGAGATGGTAGGCAGCAGCGTGATGGGTCGGTAGCTCTCAGGACGAAGAATATTCTTCCCGGGCTTGGGGATCATAATGACGCGACCCCGCTTCCAGGGGCGCGGGAAGTGGCCGGTCCGCAGGACTCCGGTGAAGAGTCGCGCCAGCGTCGCGATGGCTCGCGGGGGTAGGTGGCGCAGCGCCTCGTTCGGTATGCGGTCGGGGCCAGGCGCCTTCTTCAGCGGGGTGCGTCTGATCATCCTCTGGACTTGGCCCGGCGTGAGGATGATGGGATCTTCGTCTGGAGCTATGGGCGCGGCGAAGTAGTTCGCCAGGTGCTGCTCTACAGCTGCTTCGTGCTCGGGGTCGTCGGACGGGTTCGGCCTGAACTGCGTCTCCAGGTGGTCGGCGAAAATCTCCGCTCGATCTTCTGCTCGGTAACGTGGGGTACCGTCACTGGCGAGAAGAGGGCGGATAGGAGCTGGTTTCCCTGATATCCTGCGGCACAGACGATGGATGTCGCTCCATTCCTCACCAGCTGACTCGACGTACTCAAGCCAAGAGTCCTCAGAGTAAGCCGCGAGGCTTTTCGAGATCTTCTCGGCGAGTGAGTTCAGCTGGGACTTCATGGTGGGACATCTTGTGCGCTGGAATAGGCGACGCAGTTTCCTCTTCCTCTCGATGAGGGACAGGATTGATGCGGGGATGCTCTGCTTGCGTCGCGCCTGACTAGTGCCAGGCTCGGCGGAGGAGTCGGTCAGGGCGGCGGTTGTACATGAAGCGAACTCCTCAGCGAGTCGGTCAACTTCCTCCGCTGTGGTCACGGGGAAGGACGGAGTGTGTTCGCTCATGTAGGTCGCAAAACGATCCCAATCCTGTCGTCGGCGAGGTGAGGGCGGCACCGTCCGAGTCGGTGTCATGTCCAGTGTTGCCAAGACGGGCTGGTGGTCAGAAAGGAGATGGTCATCCAGGACGTCCTGCGCGGGCCAGGAAGTCAGGCCGCGTACTACCATAAGGTCGATGACGTCCGGTAAGTGGGCTGCCGTGTGCGGGAAGTGCGTGGGGACCTCCGGTCCTAGCACCTCGTATCCTTGGGCTTCTGCGTCGGCGAGGAGTCGCTGCCCATCAGGGCAGGTCTTCATAGAGTTCCATGCAGTGTGTTTGCAGTTGAAGTCGCCGGCTACAATCGTGGGCAGTGGCGAGTCCAACAGATCGTGGACATCGGCCACTGCAAGGCGAGAGCTGGGCGGCTTGTAGAACGCGAACACACGCAGAGGGTGGCGGTCGACGCAGATTTCCACGCCGAGGGCGTACGACGACCGGAGAGTCGTCGGCAACGGTAGCGGCTGGTGGATGACTTGACGCTTTACTAGGACGGCCAATCCCCGGTAGGCGCGTCCGAGTGCTGATGTCTCCTCCTTTCTGTAGGCGACGTAGCCTGGGATTTTAAGGCGGTCACCCGCCTTAAGATGGGTTTCCGAGATCAGGGCTACGTCGATCTTCTTCTCGGCCAGAAGATGTCGCAGCAGGGTGGCCTTAGCTGCAGAGAGCCCGTCGGCATTCCAGTGTAGGATCCTCAGTTGGCTAGTGAACGCTATAAAGGTCTGCCAGCCTCCTGAGGATGATCGGGACAGGGCTCTGTCCCGATTGAATGGCTACGAGGAGCTCCTGCAGGATCTCCACGAGCGTTGTTATGGCCTCGGCTCGACCGTCGTTGGCTCCCGTTCCTGACTTCGCCTTCTTCCCCTGGGATGGGGCGGCGACCGTGGGGAACGGGCCAGTCGGTGGTTGCGGCTGCGTCGCGGTCGGGGCAGTCGAGGGCTGCTCGGGCTGCTGCGAGGCGGAGGGCGGTTGAGGTCCCGTCTTGGACTTCTTCCCTCCGCGCTTGCGTCGTCTCCTAGGCGGGCGGGTCCCGTCGTTGGCGGCCGCCATGAGGGAGTTTCCCGCGTTGCCCTGGTCGACGGTGGGTTGGGATGAGGCAGGCAGGGCTGCACCGGTGCGCGCTGCCACTCCGGCTTTCTTATTTCGGGCCTCCCGCTTGTAGGCCGGGCACTCGGTGCTGTTGGCGGGGTGCGCTCCTCTGCAGTTGGCGCACGTCGCCGGCTCGGTGAGCGGGCGCGGACAGTCCTTGGCGCTGTGTGGCTCGCCGCAGCGGACGCAGGCGAGAGGGCGGTGGCAGTTGAGCGACGAGTGCCGGAAGCCCTGGCACCGGTGGCACTGCGCGGGGCCCTTTCTGCCTCGCCAGGCTTCAATTTTGATTCCTGGCATACCCAGGAGTTCCGTGGTAGCGTAGATCGCCGGTGTCGTCTCCGCGGTACGCTGCAGCTGGGCATGAAATATGCAGCCGGGCCGGCCGGCTCGCGCGCGGATTTGGCGGACGAATTCCGGGAGGAAGCCCTTCTCCCTCAGATCCTCCTCGATTTCTGCCGGCTCGGTGTTCGCCGGCAGGCCGCGGATGGCTACCTTGAGGCTCCGCTCGGATGGTAGGCCGTAGCAGAACCAGACCAACCCATTAGTCCTGGTCTGCTCCCCAAGGTAGCGTTGCACGACCCTGTACTCCTCCTCGTCGCGCGGCGTAAAAATGATGCCCTTATTGAGTGGGCGGGCGTTGACTTGGTGGCCCAGCAAGGTCCGCAGCTTGCGGAAGTGCTTGGGCCAGTCGGGCATAACCTCCACGATGAGTGGGGGATAGCGCTTTCCAACCGCGGCCGCGGGCGCTGGCGCGGGCGTCACTCCAGCATTCGTGGGAGGGGGCGTCGTGGGTCGCGAGGGCGGAGGGGACGTCGTCGGCGTCGTCTCCATCGGCGACAGGTCCAGCCTCGGTATGGAGTGCGGCGGGGGCGTCGCGCCGCCTTGTCGTTTCCTCGCGGCGCCGGGGGCGGCGGCGAAGGGCGGCAGGAGGTTGGTCGGGGGCGGAAAGCGCGACGGCGACGGGATGCGCAGCGGCGAGAGCGGTGCCGCGGATCCCGGGCTCGGGGTCGCGGGCGCGGGCGCGGGCGCGCTGGTCGCGGGGGTCGCGGGCGCGGGATTAATCGCGCGGGTCGGGGTCGCGAGGTCGGTCGCGCGGGTCGCGGGCGCGGGGCAAATCGCGCGGGTAGCGGCGGGCGCGGGCGCGGGTTTAGTCGCGCGGATCGCGGGCGCGGGATTAGGCGCGCGAGTCGCGGGCGCGGGTTTAGTCGCGCGAGTCACGGGCGCGGGATTAGTCGCGCGAGTCACGGGCGCGGGATTAGTCGCGCGAGTCACGGGCGCGGGGTTGATCGCGCGAGTCGCGGGCGCGGGCTTAGTCGCGCGAGTCGCGGGCGCGTCGCGAGGCGCGCTCGGGTTACGGGCGGTAAGGGGACCGGCGGTCCTCGCCGGCACCGTGGCCGGCAGGTGGCTGTGCCTCCGCGGCGCCGCACGCTGGGGCTCGGGTTCGGCTAGCGGGGCGACGGATGGCGCGGGCGCGGCGGCCACCTGCGCGAAGGTGGCGGCGGGCGCGGGCTCGGCGCCGCGCGGGGGCGGCGGCTGCAGCCGGACGTGCTGCAGCGCGTGCAGGGCCTCGGGCTGCACGGCGGCGAAGCGAGTCTCGCCGGCGCCCTCGCAGGTGGGCGTGGCGGGCGCGCGCAGGGCCTCCTGGCCGGCGGCGCGCAGGATGTCGAGCGCGCGCTGCACGGCGGCGAAGTCCTCCGACTGGCGCCTCCTCGCGGCGACCATTCGGGGGCGGGTGGCCTTGCGGACGGCCGGGTCGGGCTTCTTGGGTGTCGGCGGCATCCTGGGACTTCAGCTCGCGGCGACAGAGGTCATATCCGACTTGCGGGTAGGACCGTATTTTGTACCTACCCCCACCTGTGCCGACTGCACCGGCGGGGGCGTGGAATGCGGTGGGCGTGTAGCTCTCGCGACCGCGGCTGCACTATTCACTTTCCACCGCTAGTTAAAGCCGATCCCGGTGAGACCCGCTTGTGGGAGGCCGGTATCGACAGTAACACTACGGTGTACGGTGAATAGAGCGGTATCGAAAGAATGCGGTCCGGGCGAGTTAAAAAAAGTTTAGGTATTTCAGGGAAAAATACAAAAACAGGTCACTTATGCAACACGACTATCTACTACACAAAACAAAATACAAAAAATCCTTAACTTATTCTTAAATCTAACATCGTTACCTAGTTTGTGCTAGTAACAGCGACATCTAGTTGGTCACAGCGAACTAGATTACCACTATGAGTAAAATAATATCGTTAGCCAGTTTCCCGGTAGATCAGCGCCATCTACCGGGATATTTGATAACCTACGTATTAAGTGTAAGAGATTTAACATGCTGCCCACCAAGGACAGAATGTCCTTAACTGTCTGCCCACCATAAGGACAATGAGCGTTTATATTTTACATTTAAAGATAAATTTGGTGAATAATACTTAAGTCTATTTACATCTTACGCTAAATCTGTTGCAACCTTACAATACATAATATTTTATTTTACAGCGTCGGTATTGCAACCTTGGTCGCTGACTGGCAAAATACAAAGTTTGGATGTGGGGCGTTTTATGATCGAGTTCTTACATTTTAAAGACACCACTCTTGTAAGTCCGTCTATGCCAGGGTGTTTGGTAAGGATTCTACCAAAAAGCCACTTACTGGGAGGTAAATCATTCTCCTTCACCAAGACGATGTCACCGACCTTGGGCTCAGGTGTCTTAAAGGCCCATTTATAACGCTGCATGAGTTGCGTTAAGTATTCGTCAGACCATCTTCTCCAGAAGTTTTGGAGCATGCGTTGGGTGGTCTGCCACCGTTTTAAGGTGCTTGCGTTACAGGTTTCATAGTTGACCTCCGGGATTGTTACGAGAGGTTCCCCTATTAAGAAGTGCCCTGGGGTTAAAGGCATGGCTTCTTCAGGATCACTACTCACTACCGACAAGGGGCGCGAATTGAGGCACGCCTCTATCTGACTGAGCAAAGTGCTCATCTCTTCGTACGTCAAAGTAGACTCGCCGATGACGCGTTTGACGTGATATTTTACCGATTTTATACCAGCTTCCCACAGCCCGCCAAAATTGGGGGCACGTGGTGGTATAAAATGCCAGGTGGTTCCATGAACGGCTAAGCTGCTTGCCACCTCTTCGGCCATGGTCGATTTTTCAGCGTCGAATAATTGTTTGAGCTCCTTTGAGGCTCCTACAAAGTTGGTTCCGTTGTCACTGTAGACATTGGCGCAGTGACCGCGTCTCGCAACAAATCGTTTGAACGCTTCCAAAAAGCCTATAGATGTAAGATCGCTTACCACTTCAATGTGTACGGCCTTGGTGACCATACACACGAATAAGCATATATAGCCTTTATAAGCCTTATGGCCTCTACCTTTGGAGGTTCTCAGCATAATAGGTCCCGCGTAATCTACACCGCTGTTCAAAAAGGCTCTAGCGGGTGTGACTCTAACCGCAGGTAGAGTTCCCATAAGTTGATTCTGCAGTTTGGCTTTGTACCGCAAACAAATCATGCATTTGCGTACGTGACCCTTCACGAGACTCTTTACTCCGATTATCAAGTATGCCGATCTAATAAAGTTTATCATTAGTTTTGCATCTCCGTGTAATGTTTTTCTGTGTGCGTCATCTACTATTAAGTCTGAAAAATGGGAGCGGTGTGGTAAGATTATCGGTTCCTTAATACCTTCCGATGCCTGTGATTGCGTAATCCGTCCGTTAACTCTAAGCAATCCATTCTTGTCAATGAAGGGTGTTAAGCACACAAGCTTTGAAGATTTGGATTTTATCTGTCCAAAGGTTTGTATTTCTTTTATTTCTGCTTGAAACTCAATAGCTTGACATAGCTTAATGCATGTTGCTAGCGCTTCATCTAGTTCCCATTTATGTAAATAATTTGTAGGTTGATCTCTTTTAATTAGTTCCTTTTTTGTTACGAGTCGCCTACAATATGCTACCATCCTCGTAAGCTTTCGTAGGGACGAATATCTGTCTAAGATGGACGTTTCCATCCGAGCCGAGTGGACTCTCAATGATTGTTCTTCATTCGTCTCGTTGTTCTTCAGCCTTTTATAAGTCAACTCTTTGTCCATCAGAAATTTTGGTCCAAATTTCCAAAGCTCTAACTTTGCTAACTCTGATGGTGGAACTCCTCGCGATGCGCAATCAGCCGGATTATCCTTCGTGGACACGTGAGACCACTGTGAGGATTCCAGTTTGGACTGAATTTCTGAAACGCGATTGGCAACGAAAGTCTTCCAATTGTTTGGATGTTTGTTCAACCAAGCCAGTACTACTGTGGAGTCCGTCCACGCCCGTACGTTGTTTCTGCCGATACTCAATACTTCCGCAATCTCCACCAACAGTTTGGCCAATAGATCAGCACCACAAAGTTCCAAGCGCGGAATGCTGATCTGCCGAACGGGTGCTACTCTGGGCTGGGCGCTAACTAGGACGACATGCACTTCTCCTTCCGAGTCTACCACGCGCAAGTAAACAACTGCAGCATAGGCAACATTTGAGGCATCAGAGAAGCCATGTAACTCAGTGACGCAATCATTTGCCCTTGTGAACATCCATCGTGGAATGCTGAACTCGGTGAGTTGATTTAATTCACTACGGTAAGTATACCAATCTTCTAAGATACTTGTTGGCGGTTCTTCATCCCATTCTGTTCCTGCGAGCCACAATCGCTGGATGAATATCTTCGCTTTTATGACGCACGGAGCTATCCACCCTAAGGGATCGAAGAGCCGCGCAACATCCGATATAATTTTTCGTTTTGTTACAGGTGCAGACACCGGAGGCAGCTTCACCGAGTATTGGAATTCATCGCGACTTCTATTCCAGGTGAGTCCTAATATTTTTACTATGTTGTCCTGTTTGAATTCTAAAGGTTTGTCCTGCTCGTTCTGTTCTCTTTTTCCAGGTTGATCTATCTTCTGTAGTAATTCATCTTTATTGCTGGACCACTTTTGCAAAATGAAGCCACCTTCTTTCAGCAATGCATTCATCTCGTTATACAACCGTACTCCTTCTTCTATAGTTTGACATCCTGTCATCAGATCGTCCATATAAAATTCCTTAGCAACTCTTTCAGATGCCATTGGATACGATTCTTTATGATCTATTGCGACTTGGTTTAGTGCTTTGACTGCCAAGTATGGGGCTGAAGCAGTGCCGAATGTCACGGTAACCAGCTTGTAGTCTCTTATTTGATCTGAAGGATGACTTCTCCATACTAGGCGTTGGAAGTCACAATCTTCTGGTTCCACTTTTACCATTCGGTACATCTTAACGATATCAGCGATTAAACATACAGGATGTTTTCGCCAACTCATGATTAAATGTCGCAAATCAGGTTGCAACGTGGGTCCCACCATCAAGTTGTCGTTTAATGACACACCGGCGGCGTTCTTGCAGGATGCATCGAAAACGACTCTGACCTTGGTAGTGGTTTTGTCCTCTCTAACAACTGCGTGATGTGGTAGGTAGGTTGATCTTTCTTTATTAAGCTCTGGTTCTGGTACCTCCACCATATGACCTAACTGTAAATATTCTTGCATTACTTCTGAATATCTTTCTTTGAGTATTTTATCCTTTTTGAACTTATTTTCCAGTGATGTTAATCTTTTTAGCGCAATCTCACGAGAATTTCCATTTTTGCAGGTCGGCTCGTCATCGCGGAATGGCAATTTCACGACATACCGACCTTCCTCGTCTCTGCGTGTCGTTGCTGCGAAAATGTCTTCGCACCTCTGTTCTTCATCTGTTAAAATGGGAGATTTCAATAGAGGCTCATTTTCTAATTCCCAGAATTTTTTAATGATTTCATTATCCTCTAATGGTAGATGATACACGGATATTCGATTCATCATACCTGTGCCCGTGGCTCCAGACAGTATCCAACCCAATGCTGTGCGCTGGGCGACCGGGAAACCTGCTGGACCTTTCAATACACCATCCATTAGAACATGGCCATAGGCCGCAGCTCCCAATAAAACATCTATTTTATTGGGCGAATCAAAGTTTTTATCCGCTAAGCACAACTCTTTTAATTTATCCCAATCAGGAACCGACACTTTCCTCTCTGGCAGCAAGGTTGTAATGCTTGTTAGAACATAACCTATCTGCTCCATTTCAAAGCTTGGATCCGATAGTGACTGAAGTGTTAACATCACTGCTGATTTTGACCTCATGGGCTGCTGATCATGTCCAACTCCTGTAATTATGACATTCACGGGAATTTTGTGCAAACCAAGCATTTGAACTGTAGCCTCCGTCACAAAGGAGGCTTGTGAACCCTGATCCAGCAAGGCTCGGAATGGCCTGTGCTGACCCGATTTAGACTTAACCTTCACAATTGCCGTGGGTAGCAAAACTTGATTGCTTACCTGACCTTTCGAAAAACAAGTCACGACAGATGTGACTTCCTTTGAAGACTGGCTGGATTCTCCATTTGAGCGTCCGCCAGTTGCTCTCTCATCTGAACTATCTTTCCCTGTTTGACCTAAACGACCTGTATGACCCATCGGAACATCCCTTGGATGAAGCAACGAATGGTGCTTTTTCTGACACACTCTACAGCTGGTGGCCTTTTGGCAAAATCTTACACCGTGATTGCTACCTAAACAATTGTAGCAAATCCTGTTATTAGTTACGAACTCGTGTCTTTTCTCATACTCTTGATTAGCAAATTTTTTACAAAAACATAATTTATGCTCTTCGCCGCAAAATTCGCATCCTAATTTAACAACATTGGTTGCGTGCAACACCTTGGCGTGACCTTTATAACTGCTTGACGCCTTATAATTAACTGGCGTTGGCTTATTTACATGTTTTGGCTCAATAAATTCTAATGCCCGATATCTGTTGGTTAAAAACGTTTGGAATTCCTTGAAAGTAGGCAATGAATCTGGTGGCACATTGTTTGCAACATTCAGCTCCCACTGTTTCCTGGATTCAGTGTCTAATTTCAGTGATAGCAAGTGGATAACAATTATATCCCAAGATGCAACATCTATACCTATATTTTTCAAACCGTTTAAACAATCGGAAGACGTGTCTATAAACTCTTTCAAACTACCTGCTGATTCAGTACTTATATTTCGTTGACTCAGCAGACGCTTCAGAATGCAACTCGAAATATATTTTTTATTACTATAACGTTCTTCCAATTGTTTCCAGCATTGCACATAATTTGCATCTGACACCGGTGTGTGCCGAATCAACTGCTCAGCCTCTCCGGTCAAGGAACCCTTCAAATATTGCAGCTTTTGTACGTTATCTAGCCCTGTGTTGTTATGTATCATTGATATAAACAAATCTCGAAAAGTGGGCCACTCCGTATATTTCCCGGAAAACGTGGGAATACTGATCTTGGGTAACTTGACCAGAGTTGATTTTATGTTTACACTGTCATTGCCACTCATATTTGGGTTAGTTATAGTAGTTACATCGATTTTGACCTTGAACTTAGCTAATATACTTTTTAGATCACACTTGTAAGTCATATATTGTTCTTCTACTAATTCGTACATATCATTTTTTGAATAGTTTGTATTAGCTAACACCGACGCATCAGCTGTCTGCAATAGTTCTTTGTGGCCCTGTCTAAAGTCATCCCACAGTTTTTCCAAGGCTTCCAGCTTGCCTTCTACATAATACTCCGTTATGCGGTCCTTGGGGGACTTTTTGAAGTTAGTTATGGCCTTTGTTACACGTGTAGACAAATCTAGTTGGAAGTTTAACAATGACTCCATGTTGCATAAGCAAATCAAAAGAAACAACAATTTAAAGCACAACTGTGTAACCTTAACAACCAATTTACAAGCAATTAAGCGTTAAGCAAAAATAATATAAGCGCTAAAGCAACTAACTAAACTACAATCTCAAAGCAAAATTTAAAAAAGATTACAAGTGTTAACACTTAGAAATTTTTTAAGTAAGGTTTGCGAAAAATTACAAGTGTTTTAAACTTAGAAAAATTTGAAGAAAGTTTTGCGAAAAAATTACAAGTGTTTTAAACTTAGAAAATTTTGAAGTACAACTGGTGAAAATTTTACAAGTGTTTGAATAATTAAAACTTAGGCGAAATTTGGCATGGATTCCCCGTACCTTCGTTTTTCTTCTTACAATTCTAAGTCCGCAAACTGATGAAATTAATTATTGAAAGTTAAATGTCTTGAACACATAAGGTTGAAAATGTAGAAACTGCTTATATTATGTCCAAGTTTTGAACTCCTTCAGAATAAAGTTGAACTTCGCGTACCAAATAGTATTTAAAATGTACTCACAATTTGCACTTGATCTCACTCACACATGCACCATTAGTTCCGCTTCGTCCTGCTAGGTGTGACGCGCTGCTGTCGCCCTCTCCGCTGTACTTCCAGTGTCTCCGCTAAATGGCGCCACCGTCGCTGCACTGGCCACTCCAAATCGTATCCCTCTGGACAGCGATCCACTGCCACTATGGGAACGATGCGAAGAAAACGTAGCTCTGCTCACGCGCACACTGAACTCAAATATCCGATTCGAAGTACCATGAACAAAACTTGTTCCTTAGGGTCTCGAAATTAAAGTCGGTTTTACTTATTAACCGCTATAATGATCTAAAAATTCTACACAAAACAAAATACAAAAAATCCTTAACTTATTCTTAAATCTAACATCGTTACCTAGTTTGTGCTAGTAACAGCGACATCTAGTTGGTCACAGCGAACTAGATTACCACTATGAGTAAAATAATATCGTTAGCCAGTTTCCCGGTAGATCAGCGCCATCTACCGGGATATTTGATAACCTACGTATTAAGTGTAAGAGATTTAACACAGGTAGTAAGTATAATTAGCGAGACGAGTGGCGACCGGGGGAGCCGGGCGGCGACGGGTGGTGGTGGGTGGCGACGAGTGGTGGTGAATGGCGACGGATGGTGGTGGGTGGTGACGGGATGCAGTGGGGGGAGGCGGGCGGAGGCTGGGGGTGGCGGATGGAGGCGGGTGGCGACTGGTGGTGGTGGGTGGCGACGGGTGGTGGTGGGTGGCGACGAGAGGTGGTGAATGGCGATGGGTGGTGGTGGATGGCGACGGGTTGCGGTGGGGGGAGGCGGGTGGCGACCGGGGGTGACGGTGGGTGGAGGCGTTGGGTGGCAGGCGGCGGCGGGTGGTGGTGGGCGGCGACGGGTTGCGGTGGGGGGAAGCGGGTGGCGACCGGGGGTGGCGTCGGGTGGCAGGCGGCGGCTGGTGGTGGTGGGTGTCGGCGGGCGAAGGCCGGGGGTGGCGGGCGGCAGCGGATGGAGGTGGGCACCCGTCACCCGTCACCACCCACCTCCCCCCGCCATCGCCCGCCATTCCCGGCCTTAGCCCGCCGCCACCCGTCGCCAGCCACCACCACTCGTCGCTACCCATCACCACCCGCCGTCGCCCGCCACCCGATGCCTCCCCCCACCGGAACCCGTCGCCACCCACCACCACCTGTCGCCATTCACCACCACCTGTTGCCATTCACCACCACTCGTCGCCACCCACCACCGACCCGTCGCCGCCCGCCACCCCCGGTCACCACCCGCCTCCCCCCACTGCAACCCGTCGCCACCCACCACCAGCCGTCGCCGCCCGCCACCCCCGGTCGCCACCCACCTCCCCCCACCGCAACCCGTCGCCACCCACCACCATCCGTCGCCATTTACCACCACTCGTCGCCACCCACCACCACCCGTCGCCGCCCGCCACCCCCGGTCGCCACTCGCCTCCCCCCACCGCAACCCGTCGCCACCCACCACCATCGGCCGCCGCCCGCCACCCCCGGCCTCCGCTCGCCGCTACCCGTCGCCACCCACCACCACCCGTCGCCAAAGAAGTGCAGAAAGTGACTTTGTTTTAGTAATTATTCGTGAAAATTCATTCGACGAATAAATTATTCGCGATTAAATTATTCTACGAATAATTTATTCGAATAAAAATAATCATTCGACAATTTCATTCGTCATTCGCGATGATTTTTTTTATTCTTATTCGTTATTCGTCATTGGAATAAATTTTGCCCATCTCTGATTTTAACACATTCCTGTAGTTGCACACCAATGCCCATGCATTAAATCATTCTCATTCATTATTTTTACAAAATTATAGAAGAACACTCTGAAAATTGTTATATTTTACTATTTTTATCCGTGGCAGAGTCGTTGAATAAAGATTAATAGACCTATAATATTCATTGACAATGTTGACATTTGACATTTTCTGCGTTTTGTGACTGCATCTAGTCATCATTCACTAAAAAAAAGGTTACTAATAGCCCACCTAAGGAAGACCAAAAGTTGCCTATCGGGAGAAATAACTCGTGTATAAGCGAATTTTGGCATAGTTGTAGGGAATGGTGTTTTAAACCACGTACTAAAAGTACTGGTGGATAGGGGTGGAGCTAACGGGGGGAGGGGGGTGTAAAGGTCCTTATTTTTAATTTTTCGTAAATAACTCGTAAACCGTGGCTTGTAGAAAAATACGTTCTAGTACATAAGTAATCTACATAAAATTCTCTACAAAAAAGATATACGCATGTTTCCTCTGGGATCAATGTGTCATGAGATAAGAAAGCAAGAAGATGGACACTAAAGAAATAAACACATTTATTTAAGTAGGTATGGCACATACAGAATGCTCGCGAGCATTCCAAAAGATTTTAATGCTCGATTCCTGATCATATTTAGAGTCTTTAATGTGATACAAAATTTCCTGGATTCGGCTTGGTTTCAGAGATAATCAACCTTTTTTTCATAATAAGTTTTTCGACGTAACTCGTCATAAACTTCTTTTTAATTACAATTCTACCACAACGTGTTTTAATATTACCACACCTTTTGCCTGGCAATCAAAAAATGAGAATAAAAATGACGAAATAACCTGTCCCTAAAAAAATTATTAAAATAAATAATTTTAACAAATTGTTGTTGTGATAAAAATTACTGGAAATGTTAAAAAGTATACAAAAAGTCTAAAAAAAAAGAGAAAAAAAAAAATTTTTTTGTGGTATTTGACATTAGGTCTCATAATTATTTTTGTTTATTTTGATATCTAGAATGCATACTTAAAATCTTTTGGAATGCTCGCGCCCGGGCGCGCCCTGTATACTTATTTGTAAAAATAAAATTCCTAATTATCTTCTAAACCTAAAATATTCTCATAATCATCGTCAAAAGATTTTAACTATGCATTCTAGACATCAAAACAAACAAAAATTATTATCAGACCTAATGTCAAATACGACCAAAAAAAATTTTTTTTTCTCTTTTTTTTAGACTTTTTGCATACTTTTAACATTTCCAGTACTTTTTATCATAACAACAGTTTGTTAAAATTATTTATTTTAATATTTTTTTAGGGACAGGTTATTGCGTCAAGTTTATTCCCATTTTTTAATTGCCAGGCAAAAAGTGTGGTAATATTATAACACATTGTGGTAGCATTGTAATCAAAAAGAAGTTTTATGACGAGTTACGTCGAAAAACTTATTTCGAAAAAAAGGTTGATTATCTCTGAAACCAAGCCGAACCCATGAAATTTTATATAACATTAAAGACTCTAAATATGGTCAGGAATCGAGCATTAAAATCTTTTGGAATTGTCGCGAGCATTCTGTATGTGCCATACCTACTTAAACAACTGTGTTTATTTCTTTAGTGTCCGTCTTCTTGCTTTCTTATCTCATGACACATTGATCCCAGAGGAAACATTCTTAGATCTTTTTTGTAGATAATTTTATGTAGATTACTTATGTACTAGAACGTTTTTTGCTATAAGCCACGGTTTAAGAGTTACTTACGAAACATTAAAAATAAGGACCTTTACACCCCTCTCCCCCCGTTAGCTCCACCCCTAACCACCAGTACTTTTAGTATGTGGTTTAAAACACCATTCCCTACAACTATGCCAAAATTCGCTTATACAAGAGTTTTTTCCTCTGAGTTTCCTTCGTTTGGTGTACTATAATAGAATTTTAGGATTTATGTGTTAAAATCATCATATTATATACAGTTTTCTATTTTCACTAAATTCTCAAACAAATTATTAAATTGTAATGAATGTGGAACGACTTATCCATGAGAATCTACGTTTTGTCATCTGTTAAACGAATGCTATTTCGCGTTAAGCTCCAAAGTCATACTTATGCCTCACATGTGAATTTTTACCCGCTCGTATTAAAGGAAAAACGAGCGCTTTACGAGCTAGTGAGGGGAAAAGCGAGTAGCCAGTCTTCCGGCGGGCATATTCTTTCACGTCTTCAGGCACAGCGGAGTGATGAATGAAGGCGCGACACATAGAGCGCCTTACTCGGTGTAGCAATTGGAAAATCAGAATTAACCGGCTCGGCGGTGCCACACTGAGTCTTGCGAGGCGCCCTGCGCACTCGATCCTTCCTCTGCACCAGCGTGCATGCCCTCCTTATCCACACATCCTACACGTGAGGACTGTTCCCTATAGGGAGCCCCGTACATCACCCGGTTTAAAGGGTGAAATGACCCGATCAGCTGCGACTTGCTGCCCGGTGACAACGGCGGCATACGCTCGATTACGTAGATTCGAAGAAACAGAAGACGGCCGGGCGCGCAATGGCAGCGCGGGCGGGGGAACGGCGCGTGCCACACTTTTTACAGGGTCAGCAAAACGTAGACGTGACTCGGCGGCACATAATGAAGCGGGACTGTGTTGATGAGTTTTTTGGTACCATACAAGGTTTAGATCCTGAACAGAAACAGAATCGATTGGTATTGTCAAAAATTACCATTTTCTTACACGCTGTATGTTTTTTCCAAAATCGATAAACGCCAATCTTCAATAATTTAAAATAGAGAGAAGGTTTTCTAAGACCATTTTCACGTAGCTACTCTGGATCTGGTAGCTGTCCTCACTGATCCAAATAGAATACTTTACAGTTTTTGTTTTTTTTTTCTAGAATAGCTAGAGAGCTGGTGCTGCCATCTACTGAACTTGTTGTGATAACACATATCAAATTATTAAATAAGTAAATATTTTGATTTGAGTTTTTTTTTCCAGTAGTCCCACTACTCAATATTATATCAATTAAGTTATCTTAATACTGTATAAATTAAATTAACTTAATACGATATAAATTAAGCTATGTAGTAAGGTAATATAAACCAGAGAAAATTGGTGGTTGCTAAGACCGAGTGGCCGAGCGTGCAGACATCAATGGAATAAAATAGCATTATCACATTTGTTAATTTTTCTATCAACAATAGCCATTTAGTTAAAGATCAAGTTCAGTATTATTATTATTATTAATATTATTATTTTTAATTAAAATGTTTGAATTGTTTGTTCCTATAAAAACACGAACCTAATTTATATTAGGGACAAAACAGACTTATAGCAAATGCCTCCTTTCAATATTACAAAACAGCCAATTACAATTATATAACAAACACCTGGTAGATGGCGCTATACACCAATACTACAGTTTCTAGATGGCGATGTTAAGATTTTCTACCGAAACACAAAACCATTTTACGATTATACTGGTTAGGTAAGGATCGGAGTTAGGTTAGGGCTGAGTTAGGTTAGGTCTGAGGTAGGCTAGGGCTGAGTTAGGTTAGGTCTGAGTTAGGTTAGGTCTGAGTTAGGTTAGGTCTGAGTTAGGTTAGGTCTGAGTTAGGTTAGGTCTGAGTTAGGTTAGGTCTGAGTTAGGTTAGGTCTGAGTTAGGTTAGGTCTGAGTTAGGTTTGGTCTGAGTTAGGTTAGGTCTGAGTTAGGTTAGGTCTGAGTTAGGTTAGGTCTGAGTTAGGTTAGGTCTGAGTTAGGTTAGGTCTGAGTTAGGTTAGGTCTGAGTTAGGTTAGGTCTGAGTTAGGTTAGGTCTGAGTTAGGTTAGGTCTGAGTTAGGTTAGGTCTGAGTTAGGTTAGGTCTGAGTTAGGTTAGGTCTGAGTTAGGTTAGGTCTGAGTTAGGTTAGGTCTGAGTTAGGTTAGGTCTGAGTTAGGTTAGGTCTGAGTTAGGTTAGGTCTGAGTTAGGTTAGGTCTGAGTTAGGTTAGGTCTGAGTTAGGTTAGGTCTGAGTTAGGTTAGGTCTGAGTTAGGTTAGGTCTGAGTTAGGTTAGGTCTGAGTTAGGTTAGGTCTGAGTTAGGTTAGGTCTGAGTTAGGTTAGGTCTGAGTTAGGTTAGGTCTGAGTTAGGTTAGGTCTGAGTTAGGTTAGGTCTGAGTTAGGTTAGGTCTGAGTTAGGTTAGGTCTGAGTTAGGTTAGGTCTGAGTTAGGTTAGGTCTGAGTTAGGTTAGGTCTGAGTTAGGTTAGGTCTGAGTTAGGTTAGGTCTGAGTTAGGTTAGGTCTGAGTTAGGTTAGGTCTGAGTTAGGTTAGGTCTGAGTTAGGTTAGGTCTGAGTTAGGTTAGGTCTGAGTTAGGTTAGGTCTGAGTTAGGTTAGGTCTGAGTTAGGTTAGGTCTGAGTTAGGTTAGGTCTGAGTTAGGTTAGGTCTGAGTTAGGTTAGGTCTGAGTTAGGTTAGGTCTGAGTTAGGTTAGGTCTGAGTTAGGTTAGGTCTGAGTTAGGTTAGGTCTGAGTTAGGTTAGGTCTGAGTTAGGTTAGGTCTGAGTTAGGTTAGGTCTGAGTTAGGTTAGGTCTGAGTTAGGTTAGGTCTGAGTTAGGTTGGGGTGCAGGGCTGGTTCCTCCTCGTGGTGCACCCTGGGAGGGGGAGGATAGCCGCTCAGTTGCGCGTTTGCTATCTTCCCTCTGCGAATACCAGTCACAGGCGGTTGCAGTCGAGTCTTCTCCTGCGTGGGCTTAATGCCGGGTTGAGTGGCTGTGGAATAAAACCACATTAAAAATTGAAGTGCGGGTCGCTCCAGAAATGGAGGCGACGGGTGCGGTGATGTGCCAGGTGCACTCGACTCTTAGTCGACGCCGGACCGACCCGTTGCTCGTACTGAGCACCGGGGGCCTTGCCTTAATCGGCCGGGCCGCGAGGAAGAAAACCTCTATAAAAAATTACCCCCAATCTTAAGCGTGGTGCACCGTGAGAAGATGCATGGCTGAGGTGGAGTCAGTCGCTAGTGCACCAACCTGCAGTACCGCCCGACCCTGCAGCGTAATAGGGGCACTCTGGTTACTGGGGTTCTCTGACCAGTGTGCAGCCAACGTCACCCTACTCGTGGGAATTTTATGGAAACTTATAAGGAAAAAACCCAAAACGGCCCTTCTCAGGGCCAACCCAAAAACGGCCCTTCTCAGGGCCAACCCAAAAACGGCTCTTCTCAGGGCCAACCTGAAAACGGCCCTTCTCAGGGCCTGCCAGCGAGGAATGACGACAATGTCGTTGATGTCTCGCAGAGGGATCGGAGTCCGGATCTGGCCTTAGAGGAGCGGTCAAGGCAGAGAGTGCGGCGTCTCTCTCAGGACACGGACTCCGAAGACACAATGGTACATTGTGAGAAAGAGAGGGACCAACATAGACAGTCGCCCCAAAAAAGGGTCCGCAATCCGGAAGATGACACAATTCTGGCTGAACACATGCCGAAGATAAACACCGCCCGCAGAGGCGGAAAGACGGGCAAGACCCGTGGAGCTCAGGCGGGTGTAATGAAGTCCAAGGCCTCGGTAGCGTATAGAGGGAGTACTAAGGCCAAAAACCTTATTAAGAAAGTGGACCTCTCTGCGTCCGCAGAGCCCTATAAACTGGCCTTCCCCGTGACGAGGGAACAGATTGTGGAAATCACGTCGGACCTCGAAGAGTTGCCTGACGAAAGCCCAACTGACGGGAGGATATCCCCAGCAGCGGACGGAGATGTTGCCGACGTAGCGCGTAAGGCAGCACAAACAGTGATTGAATACGTTAAGAAATCACTGAACCTAAAGGGGACAATTCGTGGACGTATCTATAATAAGTGCCACGAAATTATCGAGGCCATGAACTCCATGGGCACAAAAGAGGAAAGTGATGAGTTAAAGGTCCTTCGAGCAAATAACAAAAGGCTCAAAGAAGAGCTGGAGCATGCCGCTTCCGAAGTCAAGGCACTCAGAAAGGCCTTTTCTGAGCGTGGCAAGAAGCAGGTCCCAACGCCGAGTCCAGTGCCAACCATCACTGCTGGCGATGCCATGCTGGGGGCGGTAACGCAGGCCTTGGCCAAATTTAAAGAGGACTTGTCCAAAAATCTGCATGAGTCCATAGGAAGTATGGTCAATACGCGGATAGAGGAAATAAGGAGCCGCCTTCCTCCGGAGCCACCTCTTCGTCCGCCATTAGCGGCAGATCGCAAAAAAGCCGCATCGGCTGCCGCTGCGACCACGCCGGCTCCTTTGCCAGACGACCCCTGGACCCCACTGCCTGATCTTTCTTCTGCCCCTGTAGCGGCAGAGACGCGCTCAGCAACATCGGGATCCACTCTGATGCCTCCTGCGAGGCTTGCCCCTGTCCCAAAGCGACAGAAAGCGGCCACCAGGCGTGCACGACAGGAGCAAGGTGGAGTTCCCCCCCCTGCTCCCCGAACGAAGAGGGCCAACAAGACGGCTCCGCAGCCGCCGCTGCTACCACCACCACCGGTGACTAAGGAGCAGGAATGGACGAAAGCAGGGAGCCGTAAACAGCGTAGGAGGCAAAAGAAAACCGCCCATGCTTCCGCTCCGGCCAAGCTACCGCCGAAAAAGTCGTCCCCGGTAGCCAAGAAGAAGAAACTTGCTGTGCCTAAAACAGCGGCTGTGGTGGTAGCTCTCAAGCCAGAGGCTACGGAGTCTTATGCCTCTGTAATGCTGAGAGCCACCCAAGCATTCCAGCTGGCTGAGGTTGGCCTCGACAGCGTCAGAATGAAGAGGACCGCGGATGGGGCCCGCATTCTTGAGGTTGCCGGGACGGACAACGGCCGCACCGCCGAAGCTCTGAAAGAGCGCTTGATAGCGGCAATAGGAGACGCGGCCCGAGTCTACAGGCCCATAAAGATGGCGCGTCTCCGTGTCACCGAGCTGGACGAAACTGCCACCACAGACGCAGTTGCTAGGGCTATCGCAAACGAGGGGGGCTGTGCACCAGCCGACGTCAGGGTGGGGAAAATCAGCTTTGGTTTTAATGGTCTTGGCTCGACCCTAATTCAATGCCCCATCGAAGTGGCAAGTAAGGTGGCAGCAAAGAGGATCCAGATAGGGTGGTCTGTTGCCAAGGTAAGGGCACTTGAGACGGAGGCACTTAGGTGTTATAAATGCCTAGGTACTGGCCACACCAGGGCTACGTGCCCATCTCAAGTTGAAAGGCGTGACCTTTGCTTTCGCTGCAGCAAACCGGGTCACCAAGCGGCTGACTGCAAAAGCAAAGCCTTCTGCGCGGTCTGTCACCAGGCGAAACGGCCAGCGGGGCACAGGATGGGTGGCTTCAGCTGCAATCCCCCAAAGGCGAAAGGAGTTGTACCTGGCAGAGGTGGAAACAAGGCCCTCGAGGCACAAGCCACGGTAGCCAGTAGCCCCCCGGAGGAAATCATGATGGACGGGTAATGCCAGCACACCCTCATCAAAGTTTTAAAGAGGTCCTGCAGTGCAACATCGGTCGCTCCGCGCGGGCACAAGACCTGCTCATGCAGAACCTTGCGGAGTGGGATGTTGCGCTGGCCGCAGTGTCAGAGCCTTATACCGTCCTCCCACGGCCCAACTGGCTAGGGTCTACCGACAACAAGGCAGCGTTGGTAGGCCCAGCGACGGGAGAGATCCTTGTTGGCACCGGAAGGGGACAGGGGTACGTGGCTGCAAAGTGGGGAGGAATGGTTGTCGTGTCGGTTTACTTCTCCCCCATTCCGCCTTTCGACGCCTTCGAAAGGTTTCTGGAGGATCTTGAGGGGGTGGTGAGAGGGGCTGGCCAGACACCCATCCTCCTAATGGGAGACCTCAATGCTAAGAGCCGTGCATGGGGTTGCCCTAACACTGACCTGAGAGGCGCAGAAGTGGAGAGCTGGGCGGCGGCGCTCGGATTGGTCGTCCTCAATCGCGGCAACATACAAACGTGCGTCCGCAGAAATGGGGGATCTGTCATTGATGTCACGTTTGCATCCCCGACAATTGCGGCGCGTATTGCCGACTGGCGAGTTGTCCGGGACGTGGAGACCCTCTCGGATCACTTGTACATTCGTATGAGGGTCTCCAGGCTACAGAGAAGCACTCCAGTTGGACCCGGCAGTCATAAATCTCAGTTCCGGAGATGGTCCATGGCACGCCTAGACCGGGAAATGGCGGAAGAGGCTGCCATTATGGAGGCGTGGAACAGTCCCCCACCCGCTCAAGGAGGCATCGAAGAGAGGGCGGCCCAGTTCCAGACATCGCTGACGGCGGTTTGCGATGCGTCCATGCCTCGTACCCGGCCTTTTAAGGGCGAACGGCAGGTCTATTGGTGGACTCCGGAAATCGCCGTCCTGCGTACAACCTGCAACGCTGCCCGTCGGGCGTACACCCGATGCAGGAGACGCCGGCACACTGACGAAGAAGAGGAGCTGCTCCACACCGCGCTGGATCAAAGCAAAAAGGCCCTTAAGCTGGCTATACAGACGGCGAAGAATGAGGCCTGGGAGGAGTTCCTGGTGACCCTTAACAGAGACCCATGGGGGAGACCATATAGAATGGTCCAAAATAAACTCCAACGCGCCTCTCCCATGGAAATCATGGAGCCAGATCTCCTCCGGCAGGTTGTGGAGGGTCTCTTCCCCGAAGCGCCGGAGTTCGTCCCACCGGTGATGGCCGCTCCGGAAGCCGATCCAATAGTTCCCACCGAGCCCCCTCCCATCACTGACGAGGAAATGGAATGGGCTATTGGGAAAGTGAGGGCCACCCGTAAGGCGCCGGGGCCTGATGGCGTGCCGGGAAAAGTGCTCTTCCTGGCACTCAAGCATCTCGGAAACCGCCTCAGAACTCTCCTGGAGGACTGCCTCAGGGAAGGGCGATTTCCGAGATGCTGGAAAGAAGGTCGGTTATGCCTCATCAGGAAGGAGGGTCGTCCACCAGACTCCCCTGCCGGCTACCGTCCCATAGTTCTGCTGGACGAAGTCGGAAAGCTCTTCGAGCGGATCCTCGCGGCGCGCATCCAGCGGCACCTGGAGGAAATGGGCCCCAACCTGAGCATTAATCAGTTTGGTTTTCGTAGGGGACGGTCAACGTTGGATGCGGTGGGTGCGCTTCGGGAGTTTGTGGTTCTCGCCGAGGGCGAAAGGGAGGGAGTAGTGGCAGTGTCACTTGACATAGCCAACGCCTTCGGCTCTCTCCCCTACGCGGTAATCGGTGAGGCCCTCCGTTACCACGGCGTGCCCCAGTATATCAGAGGGGTCGTGGAACACTACCTGACGGGGCGGGTAGTGCTCTACGAGCAAAACGGTGTTCGCCGCGCAAGGGCCATGGAGTGCGGGGTTCCACAGGGATCCGTTCTCGGACCCCTTTTGTGGAACCTCGGATATGACTGGGTGCTCCGGGGGCCGCAACTGCCGCGAATGACCACCCTGTGCTATGCCGACGATACCCTTGTGGCTGTGCGGGGTGGACAGCAAAAGGAGACTATGAGGCAGGCAGAGGTGGCTACAGAGATGATGGTGAGCCGAATACGTCTCCTCGGGCTCCGCGTTGCCCTTCAAAAAACCGAAGCCATGGTCCTTGGGGGACGCTGGCGGGTCCAAGCGAACGCCGAAATCAAGGTCGAGGGCGAAGCCATCCATGTCGGGGCCCACATTAAGTACTTGGGCCTCGTCTTGGACAGAGGATGGAACTTCGAAGAACACTTCGCTAAATTAGCGCCCCGTCTCGTTGGTGCTGCTTCGGCACTGAGTCGCCTGCTGCCGAATTTGAGAGGCCCGAACGCCCCATGCAAGCGTTTATATGCGGGGGTAGTTCGAAGCATGGCTCTCTATGGAGCACCCGTGTGGGCAGACCGGTTAAAGGAGCGTGCTAAGCGCATGCTCCGTCGCCCGCAGAAGGTGGTGGCGCAAAGAATGGCGAGGGCCTACCGCACCACGGCCTATGCCGCAGTGTGTCTTTTGGCCGGCACCCCGCCGTGGGAACTAGACGCCGAGGTGCTGGCGGAAAGATACCGATGGAGGGCTGAGGCAAGGAGGGCAAATGAGCCTCCCGACCCAGAGGAAGGGGAGAGGATGGCGCGGGCAGCGGCAGAGCGCCTGCAAGAGAAGTGGAGGGATGCCTTGGAGGATAGCCTTTATGGTCTTCGAACCATAGCGGCTATCCTCCCAAGCATGGACAAGTGGGTGCAAAGGAGGAGGGGAACCCTGACCTACCGCATGACGCAGGTGTTGTCCGGGCACGGATGCTTTGGGCAATACCTGCACAGGATTGGGAGGGAGCGGGGGCCCGAGTGCCCAGAGTGCGGAGCACCGGAGGACACGGCCCAGCACACTCTAGAAGAGTGCAATCGCTGGGTCGTCGAAAGAACGGCTCTCGTTGCCGACACGGGGCTGAGGGACCTCTCGCTGCACGCCATCGTCACATCGATGCTGAGCAGCGAGAGGAACTGGGAGGCGGTAGCCTCCTTCTGCGAAGAAGTAATGCTGCAGAAGGAGGCGGCGGAGCGCGAGCGCGAGGCGGCACCAGATGCCCCGCCCATGCGACGCAGACAACGGGGTCGAAGGCGAAGAAATTTTCTACGCCTAGACCCCTAGTGGGGCCAGCGGTTACGGGACCCGCATTGCACGGCCCCACACACGACGTTGTCGGGGGCGAGACCAAGCGTTTCGGTCTCGCCCTCCTTAGTGCGGGTGCCCTGGCACTTGGCCGGGGCCGCCGGAGGGCGTCATGGTGACATGTTCGCGATCCCATGGCGCCCTCGAAAACGGCTCAGAGGGAGAAACGCCGGAGTGGAGTTCTAGTGGGTAGGGCTAGGCTCTCCCCCTCTCGCAGGAGAGGGACCCGAGAGCGGCGAGTCCCACATACCCCCCCATTGCACGGTCTACCCGCGACCAGGGGGGGATGCGTAAATGCATTCTCCACTCCGTCAACAAAAAAAAAAAAAAAAAAAAAAAAAAAGGTCTGAGTTAGGTTAGGTCTGAGTTAGGTTAGGTCTGAGTTAGGTTAGGTCTGAGTTAGGTTAGGTCTGAGTTAGGTTAGGTCTGAGTTAGGTTAGGTCTGAGTTAGGTTAGGTCTGAGTTAGGTTAGGTCTGAGTTAGGTTAGGTCTGAGTTAGGTTAGGTCTGAGTTAGGTTAGGTCTGAGTTAGGTTAGGTCTGAGTTAGGTTAGGTCTGAGTTAGGTGAGGTCTGAGTTAGGTTAGGTCTGAGTTAGGTTAGGTCTGAGTTAGGTTAGGTCTGAGTTAGGTTAGGTCTGAGTTAGGTTAGGTCTGAGTTAGGTTGGCCCTTCTCAGGGCCTGCCAGCGAGGAACGACGATAATGTCGTTGATGTCTCGCAGAGGGATCGGAGGCCGGAGTCGGCCTTGAAAGAGCGAGCAACGCAGAGAGTACGGCGTCTCTCTCAGGACGCGGACTCCGAAGACGCGATGGAGAATCGCGAAGAGAGGGACCAAAAAAGGCAGCCGGCCCAAAAAAGGGTCCACAACCCGGACGAGGACACATATCTGGCCGATCACATGCCTAAAATAAACACCGCCCGTAGAGGTGGAAAGCTAGGCAAGACCCGAGGACCACAGGCGGGCATAATGAAATCTAAGGCTTCGGTAACATACAGAGGGAGTACCAAGGCCAAAAGCCTCATTAAGAAAGTGGACCTCTCTGCGTCCGCAGAGCCTTACAAACTGGCCTTCCCTGTGGCGAGGGAACAGATCGTGGAAATCACGTCAGACCTGGAAGAGTTGCCTGATGAGAGCCCAACTGACGGGAGGATATCCCCAGCAGCGGATGGAGATGTTGCAGACGTAGCGCGTAAGGCAGCAAAAACAGTCATTGAGTATGTTAAGAAATCACTCAACCTGAAGGGGACCATTCGTGGACGCATTTACAGTAAATGCAACGAAATCATCGACGCTATGAACTCCATGGGCACAATAGAGGAAAGCGAGGAGATGAAAGTCCTAAGAGCCAATAATAAAAGGCTCAAAGAAGAACTGGAGCATGCCGCTGCTGAAGTAAAGGCACTCAGAAAGGCCTTCTCTGAGCGAGGCAAGAAACAGGTCCCAACGCCGAGTCCAGTTCCAACCATCACCGCTGGCGATGCCATGCTGGGGGCGGTAACGCAGGCCTTGGCAGAATTTAAAAAGGACTTGTCCAGGAATCTGCATGACTCTATTGGGAATATGGTTAATGCCCGGATAGAGGAAATAAAGAGCCGCCTTCCTCCGGAGCCGCCTCTTCGTCCGCCATTAGCGGCGGACCGTAAGAAAGCTGCAGCGGCTGCCTCTGCGACCACGTCGGCCCCTTTGTTAGACGATCCCTGGACCCCACTGCCTGATCTTTCCCCTGCCCCTATAGCGGCAGAGACGTGCTCACCAACTTCAGGGTCCACTCTTATGCCTCCTGCGAGGTCAGCGCCTGTCCGTAACCGGCGGAGAGCGGCCACTAGGCGGGCACTACAGGAGTCAGGTGGAGTTTCCTCCCCCGCCCCCCAAACTAAGAGGGTCAATAAGACGATTCCACAGCCGCCCCCACCACCACCGCCGGTGACTAAGGGGCAGGAATGGACAAAGGCAGGGAGCCGTAAGCAGCGGAGGAAGCAAAAGAAAGCCGCCCATGCTCCCTCCCCGGCAAAGCTGCCGTCGAAGAAACCGTCCCCGGTGGCCAAGAAAAAACTCGCTGTGCCTAAAACAGCGGCAGTGGTGGTGGCTCTCAAGCCTGAGACTACGGAATCGTACGCCTCTGTAATGATGAGAGCCACCCAAGCATTCCAGCTGGCTGAGGTTGGCCTTGAGAGCGTCCGAATGAGGAGGACCGCGGATGGGGCCCGCATTCTTGAGGTTGCGGGCCCGGACAACGGCCACACCGCCGAAGCTCTAAAAGAGCGCCTGGTAGCGGTGATTGGAGATACGGCCCGAATATACAGGCCCGTAAAGTTGGCGCGTCTCCGTGTGACCGAATTAGACGAAACGGCCACCGTGGAAGCAGTTGCTAGGGCGATCGCGGACGAGGGGGGTTGTGCTTCAGCCGATGTCAGGGTAGGGAAAATCAGCTTGGGATACAGCGGTCTTGGCTCGACCCTAATCCAATGCCCCATCGAAGCGGCAAGCAAAGTGGCAGCAAAAAAGAAACTCAAGATCGGGTGGTCTGTTGCCAAGATAAGGGCACTTGAAGTGGAAGCACTTAGGTGCTATAAATGCCTAGGTATTGGTCACACCAGGGCTACGTGCCCATGTCCAACGGAGAGGCGTGATCTCTGCTTCCACTGCAGCAAGCCAGGGCACCGAGCGACTGACTGCAAAGGCAATGCCTTCTGCGCTGTCTGCCATCAGGCGAAACGGCCAGCGGGGCACAGGATGGGTGGCTTCAGCTGCAATCCCCCAAAGGCTAAAGGAGTCGTACCTAGCAGAGGTGGAAACAAGGCCCCCGTAGCACAAGAGATCGGAGCCAGTAGCCCCCCGGAGGAAATCGTGATGGACGTGTAATGCCAGCACACCCTCACCAAATCTTTAAGGAGGTGCTGCAGTGCAACATCGGGCGCTCCGCGCGGGCACAAGACCTGCTCATGCAGAACCTTGCGGAGTGGGATGTTGCGCTGGCCGCAGTGTCGGAGCCATATACCGTCCTCCCACGGGCCAACTGGCTAGGGTCTACCGATAATAAAGCTGCATTAGTAGTCCCAGCGACCGGGGAGACCCTGGTAGGCACCAAAAGGGGGTTGGGGTACGTGGCCGCGAAGTGGGGAGGAATTGTGGTCGTGTCGGCTTACTTCTCACCCATTCCGCCTTTCGACGCCTTCGAAAGGTTTCTGGAGGACCTTGAGGGGGTGGTGAGAGGGGCTGGCCAGACACCCATCCTCCTAATGGGAGACCTCAATGCCAAGAGCCGTGCATGGGGTTGCCCTAACACTGACCTAAGAGGCGCAGAAGTGGAGAGCTGGGCGGCGGCGCTCGGATTGGTCGTCCTTAACCACGGCAACGCGCAGACGTGCGTCCGCAGAAATGGGGGATCCATCATTGACGTCACGTTTGCATCCCCGACCGTTGCTGCGCGCGTTGCCGAATGGCGAGTTGTCCGGGACGTGGAGACCCTCTCGGATCACTTGTATATCCGTATGAGGGTCTCCAGGCTAGGGGGAAGCACTCCAAGTGGACCCGGCAGCCAGAGGTCTCAGTTCCCAAGATGGTCCATGACACGCCTAGATCGGGAAATGGCGGAAGAGGCTGCCATCATGGAGGCGTGGAACAGTCCCCCACCAGCTCAAAGAGGCATTGACGAGAGGGCGGCCCAGTTCCGGACATCGCTGACGGCGGTTTGCGATGCGTCCATGCCTCGTGCCCGGCCCTTCAAGGGTAAACGTCAGGCCTATTGGTGGACCCCGGAGATCGCTATCCTGCGCACAGCCTGCAACGCTGCCCGCCGAGCGTACACTCGGTGCAGAAGACGCAGGCATACTGACGAGGAAGAGGAGCTGCTCCACACTGCGCTGGATGAGAGCAAAAAGGCCCTTAAGCTGGCCATACAGACGGCGAAGAATGAGGCCTGGGAGGAGTTCCTGGTGACCCTTAACAGAGATCCATGGGGGAGACCATATAGAATGGTCCAAAATAAACTCCAACGCGCCTCTCCCATGGAGACCATGGAGCCAGATCTCCTCCGGCAGGTTGTGGAGGGTCTCTTCCCCGAAGCGCCGGAGTTCGTCCCACCGGTGATGGCCGCTCCGGAAGCCGAGCCAATAGTTCCCACCGAGCCCCCTCCCATCACTGACGAGGAAATGGAATGGGCTATTGGGAAAGTGAGGGCCACCCGTAAGGCGCCGGGGCCTGATGGCGTGCCGGGAAAAGTGCTCTTCCTGGCACTCAAGCATCTCGGAAACCGCCTCAGAACTCTCCTGGAGGACTGCCTCAGGGAAGGGCGATTTCCGAGATGCTGGAAAGAAGGTCGGTTATGCCTCATCAGGAAGGAGGGTCGTCCAACAGACTCCCCTGCCGGCTACCGTCCCATAGTTCTGCTGGACGAAGTCGGAAAGCTCTTCGAGCGGATCCTCGCGGCGCGCATCCAGTGGCACCTGGAGGAAATGGGCCCCAACCTGAGCACTAACCAGTTCGGTTTTCGTAGGGGACGGTCAACGCTGGATGCGGTGGGTGCGCTTCGGGAGTTTGCGGTTCTCGCCGAGGGCGAAAGGGAGGGAGTAGTGGCAGTGTCACTTGACATAGCCAACGCCTTCGGCTCTCTCCCCTACGCAGTAATCGGTGAGGCCCTCCGTTACCACGGCGTGCCCCAGTACATCAGAGGGGTCGTGGAACACTACCTGATGGGGCGGGTAGTGCTCTACGAGCAGAACGGTGTTCGCCGCGCAAGGGCCATGGAGTGCGGGGTTCCACAGGGATCCGTTCTCGGACCCCTTTTGTGGAACCTCGGATATGACTGGGTGCTCCGGGGGCCGCAACTGCCGCGAATGACCACCCTGTGCTATGCCGACGATACGCTTGTGGCCGTGCGGGGGAAGCCAAAGGAGGTCATGAGGCAGGCAGAGGTGGCAACAGAGCTGACGGTGAGCCGCATACGTCTCCTCGGGCTCCGCGTTGCCCTTCAAAAAACCGAAGCCATGGTCCTTGGGGGACGCTGGCGGGTCCAAGCGAACGCCGAAATCAAGGTCGAGGGCGAAGCCATCCATGTCGGGGCCCACATTAAGTACTTGGGCCTCGTCCTGGACAGAGGATGGAACTTCGAAGAACACTTCGCTAAATTAGCGCCCCGTCTCGTTGGTGCTGCTTCGGCACTGAGTCGCCTGCTGCCGAATTTGAGAGGCCCGAACGCCCCATGCAGGCGTTTATATGCGGGGGTAGTTCGAAGCATGGCTCTCTATGGAGCACCCGTGTGGGCAGACCGGTTAAAGGAGCGTGCTAAGCGCATGCTCCGTCGCCCGCAGAAGGTGGTGGCGCAAAGAATGGCGAGGGCCTACCGCACCACGGCCTATGCCGCAGTGTGTCTTTTGGCCGGCACCCCGCCGTGGGAGCTGGACGCCGAGGTGCTGGCGGAAAGATACCGATGGAGGGCTGAGGCAAGGAGGGCAAATGAGCCTCCCGACCCAGAGGAAGGGGAGAGGATGGCGCGGGCAGCGGCAGAGCGCCTGCAAGAGAAGTGGAGGGATGCTTTGGAGGATAGCCCCTATGGTCTTCAAACCATAGCCGCTATCCTTCCAAGCATGGACAAGTGGGTGCAAAGGAAGAGGGGAACCCTGACCTACCACATGACGCAGGTGTTGTCCGGGCACGGATGCTTTGGGCAATACCTGCACAGGATTGGGAGGGAGCCGGGGCCCGAGTGCCCAGAATGCGGAGCGCCGGAAGATACGGCCCAGCACACTCTAGAAGAGTGCAATCGCTGGGTCGTCGAAAGAACGGCTCTCGTTGCAGACACGGGGCTGAGGGACCTCTCGCTGCACGCCATCGTCACATCGATGCTGAGCAGCGAGAGGAACTGGGAGGCGGTAGCCTCCTTCTGCGAACGAGTGATGCTGCAGAAGGAGGCGGCGGAGCGCGAGCGCGAGGCGGCACCAGATGCCCCGCCCATGCGACGCAGACAACGGGGTCGAAGGCGAAGAAATTTTCTACGCCTAGACCCCTAGTGGGGCCAGCGGTTACGGGACCCGCATTGCACGGCCCCACACACGACGTTGTCGGGGGCGAGACCAAGCGTTTCGGTCTCGTCCTCCTTAGTGCGGGTGCCCTGGCACTTGGCCGGGGCCGCCGGAGGGCGTCATGGTGACATGTTCGCGATCCCATGGCGCCTTCGAAAACGGCTCAGAGGGAGAAACGCCGGAGTGGAGTTCTAGTGGGTAGGGCTAGGCTCTCCCCCTCTCGCAGGAGAGGGACCCGAGAGCGGCGAGTCCCACATACCCCCCCATTGCACGGTCTACCCGCGACCAGGGGGGGATGCGTAAATGCATTCTCCACTCCGTCAACAAAAAAAAAAAAAAAAAAAAAAAGGTCTGAGTTAGGTTAGGTCTGAGTTAGGTTAGGTCTGAGTTAGGTTAGGTCTGAGTTAGGTTAGGTCTGAGTTAGGTTAGGTCTGAGTTAGGTTAGGTCTGAGTTAGGTTAGGTCTGAGTTAGGTTAGGTCTGAGTTAGGTTAGGTCTGAGTTAGGTTAGGTCTGAGTTAGGTTAGGTCTGAGTTAGGTTAGGTCTGAGTTAGGTTAGGTCTGAGTTAGGTTAGGTCTGAGTTAGGTTAGGTCTGAGTTAGGTTAGGTCTGAGTTAGGTTAGGTCTGAGTTAGGTTAGGTCTGAGTTAGGTTAGGTCTGAGTTAGGTTAGGTCTGAGTTAGGTTAGGTCTGAGTTAGGTTAGGTCTGAGTTAGGTTAGGTCTGAGTTAGGTTAGGTCTGAGTTAGGTTAGGTCTGAGTTAGGTTAGGTCTGAGTTAGGTTAGGTCTGAGTTAGGTTAGGTCTGAGTTAGGTTAGGTCTGAGTTAGGTTAGGTCTGAGTTAGGTTAGGTCTGAGTTAGGTTAGGTCTGAGTTAGGTTAGGTCTGAGTTAGGTTAGGTCTGAGTTAGGTTAGGTCTGAGTTAGGTTAGGTCTGAGTTAGGTTAGGTCTGAGTTAGGTTAGGTCTGAGTTAGGTTAGGTCTGAGTTAGGTTAGGTCTGAGTTAGGTTAGGTCTGAGTTAGGTTAGGTCTGAGTTAGGTTAGGTCTGAGTTAGGTTAGGTCTGAGTTAGGTTAGGTCTGAGTTAGGTTAGGTCTGAGTTAGGTTAGGTCTGAGTTAGGTTGGGGTGCAGGGCTGGTTCCTCCTCGTGGTGCACCCTGGGAGGGGGAGGATAGCCGCTCAGTTGCGCGTTTGCTATCTTCCCTCTGCGAATACCAGTCACAGGCGGTTGCAGTCGAGTCTTCTCCTGCGTGGGCTTAATGCCGGGTTGAGTGGCTGTGGAATAAAACCACATTAAAAATTGAAGTGCGGGTCGCTCCAGAAATGGAGGCGACGGGTGCGGTGATGTGCCAGGTGCACTCGACTCTTAGTCGACGCCGGACCGACCCGTTGCTCGTACTGAGCACCGGGGGCCTTGCCTTAATCGGCCGGGCCGCGAGGAAGAAAACCTCTATAAAAAATTACCCCCAATCTTAAGCGTGGTGCACCGTGAGAAGATGCATGGCTGAGGTGGAGTCAGTCGCTAGTGCACCAACCTGCAGTACCGCCCGACCCTGCAGCGTAATAGGGGCACTCTGGTTACTGGGGTTCTCTGACCAGTGTGCAGCCAACGTCACCCTACTCGTGGGAATTTTATGGAAACTTATAAGGAAAAAACCCAAAACGGCCCTTCTCAGGGCCAACCCAAAAACGGCCCTTCTCAGGGCCAACCCAAAAACGGCTCTTCTCAGGGCCAACCTGAAAACGGCCCTTCTCAGGGCCTGCCAGCGAGGAATGACGACAATGTCGTTGATGTCTCGCAGAGGGATCGGAGTCCGGATCTGGCCTTAGAGGAGCGGTCAAGGCAGAGAGTGCGGCGTCTCTCTCAGGACACGGACTCCGAAGACACAATGGTACATTGTGAGAAAGAGAGGGACCAACATAGACAGTCGCCCCAAAAAAGGGTCCGCAATCCGGAAGATGACACAATTCTGGCTGAACACATGCCGAAGATAAACACCGCCCGCAGAGGCGGAAAGACGGGCAAGACCCGTGGAGCTCAGGCGGGTGTAATGAAGTCCAAGGCCTCGGTAGCGTATAGAGGGAGTACTAAGGCCAAAAACCTTATTAAGAAAGTGGACCTCTCTGCGTCCGCAGAGCCCTATAAACTGGCCTTCCCCGTGACGAGGGAACAGATTGTGGAAATCACGTCGGACCTCGAAGAGTTGCCTGACGAAAGCCCAACTGACGGGAGGATATCCCCAGCAGCGGACGGAGATGTTGCCGACGTAGCGCGTAAGGCAGCACAAACAGTGATTGAATACGTTAAGAAATCACTGAACCTAAAGGGGACAATTCGTGGACGTATCTATAATAAGTGCCACGAAATTATCGAGGCCATGAACTCCATGGGCACAAAAGAGGAAAGTGATGAGTTAAAGGTCCTTCGAGCAAATAACAAAAGGCTCAAAGAAGAGCTGGAGCATGCCGCTTCCGAAGTCAAGGCACTCAGAAAGGCCTTTTCTGAGCGTGGCAAGAAGCAGGTCCCAACGCCGAGTCCAGTGCCAACCATCACTGCTGGCGATGCCATGCTGGGGGCGGTAACGCAGGCCTTGGCCAAATTTAAAGAGGACTTGTCCAAAAATCTGCATGAGTCCATAGGAAGTATGGTCAATACGCGGATAGAGGAAATAAGGAGCCGCCTTCCTCCGGAGCCACCTCTTCGTCCGCCATTAGCGGCAGATCGCAAAAAAGCCGCATCGGCTGCCGCTGCGACCACGCCGGCTCCTTTGCCAGACGACCCCTGGACCCCACTGCCTGATCTTTCTTCTGCCCCTGTAGCGGCAGAGACGCGCTCAGCAACATCGGGATCCACTCTGATGCCTCCTGCGAGGCTTGCCCCTGTCCCAAAGCGACAGAAAGCGGCCACCAGGCGTGCACGACAGGAGCAAGGTGGAGTTCCCCCCCCTGCTCCCCGAACGAAGAGGGCCAACAAGACGGCTCCGCAGCCGCCGCTGCTACCACCACCACCGGTGACTAAGGAGCAGGAATGGACGAAAGCAGGGAGCCGTAAACAGCGTAGGAGGCAAAAGAAAACCGCCCATGCTTCCGCTCCGGCCAAGCTACCGCCGAAAAAGTCGTCCCCGGTAGCCAAGAAGAAGAAACTTGCTGTGCCTAAAACAGCGGCTGTGGTGGTAGCTCTCAAGCCAGAGGCTACGGAGTCTTATGCCTCTGTAATGCTGAGAGCCACCCAAGCATTCCAGCTGGCTGAGGTTGGCCTCGACAGCGTCAGAATGAAGAGGACCGCGGATGGGGCCCGCATTCTTGAGGTTGCCGGGACGGACAACGGCCGCACCGCCGAAGCTCTGAAAGAGCGCTTGATAGCGGCAATAGGAGACGCGGCCCGAGTCTACAGGCCCATAAAGATGGCGCGTCTCCGTGTCACCGAGCTGGACGAAACTGCCACCACAGACGCAGTTGCTAGGGCTATCGCAAACGAGGGGGGCTGTGCACCAGCCGACGTCAGGGTGGGGAAAATCAGCTTTGGTTTTAATGGTCTTGGCTCGACCCTAATTCAATGCCCCATCGAAGTGGCAAGTAAGGTGGCAGCAAAGAGGATCCAGATAGGGTGGTCTGTTGCCAAGGTAAGGGCACTTGAGACGGAGGCACTTAGGTGTTATAAATGCCTAGGTACTGGCCACACCAGGGCTACGTGCCCATCTCAAGTTGAAAGGCGTGACCTTTGCTTTCGCTGCAGCAAACCGGGTCACCAAGCGGCTGACTGCAAAAGCAAAGCCTTCTGCGCGGTCTGTCACCAGGCGAAACGGCCAGCGGGGCACAGGATGGGTGGCTTCAGCTGCAATCCCCCAAAGGCGAAAGGAGTTGTACCTGGCAGAGGTGGAAACAAGGCCCTCGAGGCACAAGCCACGGTAGCCAGTAGCCCCCCGGAGGAAATCATGATGGACGGGTAATGCCAGCACACCCTCATCAAAGTTTTAAAGAGGTCCTGCAGTGCAACATCGGTCGCTCCGCGCGGGCACAAGACCTGCTCATGCAGAACCTTGCGGAGTGGGATGTTGCGCTGGCCGCAGTGTCAGAGCCTTATACCGTCCTCCCACGGCCCAACTGGCTAGGGTCTACCGACAACAAGGCAGCGTTGGTAGGCCCAGCGACGGGAGAGATCCTTGTTGGCACCGGAAGGGGACAGGGGTACGTGGCTGCAAAGTGGGGAGGAATGGTTGTCGTGTCGGTTTACTTCTCCCCCATTCCGCCTTTCGACGCCTTCGAAAGGTTTCTGGAGGATCTTGAGGGGGTGGTGAGAGGGGGTGGCCAGACACCCATCCTCCTAATGGGAGACCTCAATGCTAAGAGCCGTGCATGGGGTTGCCCTAACACTGACCTGAGAGGCGCAGAAGTGGAGAGCTGGGCGGCGGCGCTCGGATTGGTCGTCCTCAATCGCGGCAACATACAAACGTGCGTCCGCAGAAATGGGGGATCTGTCATTGATGTCACGTTTGCATCCCCGACAATTGCGGCGCGTATTGCCGACTGGCGAGTTGTCCGGGACGTGGAGACCCTCTCGGATCACTTGTACATTCGTATGAGGGTCTCCAGGCTACAGAGAAGCACTCCAGTTGGACCCGGCAGTCATAAATCTCAGTTCCGGAGATGGTCCATGGCACGCCTAGACCGGGAAATGGCGGAAGAGGCTGCCATTATGGAGGCGTGGAACAGTCCCCCACCCGCTCAAGGAGGCATCGAAGAGAGGGCGGCCCAGTTCCAGACATCGCTGACGGCGGTTTGCGATGCGTCCATGCCTCGTACCCGGCCTTTTAAGGGCGAACGGCAGGTCTATTGGTGGACTCCGGAAATCGCCGTCCTGCGTACAACCTGCAACGCTGCCCGTCGGGCGTACACCCGATGCAGGAGACGCCGGCACACTGACGAAGAAGAGGAGCTGCTCCACACCGCGCTGGATCAAAGCAAAAAGGCCCTTAAGCTGGCTATACAGACGGCGAAGAATGAGGCCTGGGAGGAGTTCCTGGTGACCCTTAACAGAGACCCATGGGGGAGACCATATAGAATGGTCCAAAATAAACTCCAACGCGCCTCTCCCATGGAAATCATGGAGCCAGATCTCCTCCGGCAGGTTGTGGAGGGTCTCTTCCCCGAAGCGCCGGAGTTCGTCCCACCGGTGATGGCCGCTCCGGAAGCCGATCCAATAGTTCCCACCGAGCCCCCTCCCATCACTGACGAGGAAATGGAATGGGCTATTGGGAAAGTGAGGGCCACCCGTAAGGCGCCGGGGCCTGATGGCGTGCCGGGAAAAGTGCTCTTCCTGGCACTCAAGCATCTCGGAAACCGCCTCAGAACTCTCCTGGAGGACTGCCTCAGGGAAGGGCGATTTCCGAGATGCTGGAAAGAAGGTCGGTTATGCCTCATCAGGAAGGAGGGTCGTCCACCAGACTCCCCTGCCGGCTACCGTCCCATAGTTCTGCTGGACGAAGTCGGAAAGCTCTTCGAGCGGATCCTCGCGGCGCGCATCCAGCGGCACCTGGAGGAAATGGGCCCCAACCTGAGCATTAATCAGTTTGGTTTTCGTAGGGGACGGTCAACGCTGGATGCGGTGGGTGCGCTTCGGGAGTTTGTGGTTCTCGCCGAGGGCGAAAGGGAGGGAGTAGTGGCAGTGTCACTTGACATAGCCAACGCCTTCGGCTCTCTCCCCTACGCGGTAATCGGTGAGGCCCTCCGTTACCACGGCGTGCCCCAGTATATCAGAGGGGTCGTGGAACACTACCTGACGGGGCGGGTAGTGCTCTACGAGCAAAACGGTGTTCGCCGCGCAAGGGCCATGGAGTGCGGGGTTCCACAGGGATCCGTTCTCGGACCCCTTTTGTGGAACCTCGGATATGACTGGGTGCTCCGGGGGCCGCAACTGCCGCGAATGACCACCCTGTGCTATGCCGACGATACCCTTGTGGCTGTGCGGGGTGGACAGCAAAAGGAGACTATGAGGCAGGCAGAGGTGGCTACAGAGATGATGGTGAGCCGAATACGTCTCCTCGGGCTCCGCGTTGCCCTTCAAAAAACCGAAGCCATGGTCCTTGGGGGACGCTGGCGGGTCCAAGCGAACGCCGAAATCAAGGTCGAGGGCGAAGCCATCCATGTCGGGGCCCACATTAAGTACTTGGGCCTCGTCTTGGACAGAGGATGGAACTTCGAAGAACACTTCGCTAAATTAGCGCCCCGTCTCGTTGGTGCTGCTTCGGCACTGAGTCGCCTGCTGCCGAATTTGAGAGGCCCGAACGCCCCATGCAAGCGTTTATATGCGGGGGTAGTTCGAAGCATGGCTCTCTATGGAGCACCCGTGTGGGCAGACCGGTTAAAGGAGCGTGCTAAGCGCATGCTCCGTCGCCCGCAGAAGGTGGTGGCGCAAAGAATGGCGAGGGCCTACCGCACCACGGCCTATGCCGCAGTGTGTCTTTTGGCCGGCACCCCGCCGTGGGAACTAGACGCCGAGGTGCTGGCGGAAAGATACCGATGGAGGGCTGAGGCAAGGAGGGCAAATGAGCCTCCCGACCCAGAGGAAGGGGAGAGGATGGCGCGGGCAGCGGCAGAGCGCCTGCAAGAGAAGTGGAGGGATGCCTTGGAGGATAGCCTTTATGGTCTTCGAACCATAGCGGCTATCCTCCCAAGCATGGACAAGTGGGTGCAAAGGAGGAGGGGAACCCTGACCTACCGCATGACGCAGGTGTTGTCCGGGCACGGATGCTTTGGGCAATACCTGCACAGGATTGGGAGGGAGCGGGGGCCCGAGTGCCCAGAGTGCGGAGCACCGGAGGACACGGCCCAGCACACTCTAGAAGAGTGCAATCGCTGGGTCGTCGAAAGAACGGCTCTCGTTGCCGACACGGGGCTGAGGGACCTCTCGCTGCACGCCATCGTCACATCGATGCTGAGCAGCGAGAGGAACTGGGAGGCGGTAGCCTCCTTCTGCGAAGAAGTAATGCTGCAGAAGGAGGCGGCGGAGCGCGAGCGCGAGGCGGCACCAGATGCCCCGCCCATGCGACGCAGACAACGGGGTCGAAGGCGAAGAAATTTTCTACGCCTAGACCCCTAGTGGGGCCAGCGGTTACGGGACCCGCATTGCACGGCCCCACACACGACGTTGTCGGGGGCGAGACCAAGCGTTTCGGTCTCGCCCTCCTTAGTGCGGGTGCCCTGGCACTTGGCCGGGGCCGCCGGAGGGCGTCATGGTGACATGTTCGCGATCCCATGGCGCCCTCGAAAACGGCTCAGAGGGAGAAACGCCGGAGTGGAGTTCTAGTGGGTAGGGCTAGGCTCTCCCCCTCTCGCAGGAGAGGGACCCGAGAGCGGCGAGTCCCACATACCCCCCCATTGCACGGTCTACCCGCGACCAGGGGGGGATGCGTAAATGCATTCTCCACTCCGTCAACAAAAAAAAAAAAAAAAAAAAAAAAGGTCTGAGTTAGGTTAGGTCTGAGTTAGGTTAGGTCTGAGTTAGGTTAGGTCTGAGTTAGGTTAGGTCTGAGTTAGGTTAGGTCTGAGTTAGGTTAGGTCTGAGTTAGGTTAGGTCTGAGTTAGGTTAGGTCTGAGTTAGGTTAGGTCTGAGTTAGGTTAGGTCTGAGTTAGGTTAGGTCTGAGTTAGGTTAGGTCTGAGTTAGGTTAGGTCTGAGTTAGGTTTGGTCTGAGTTAGGTTAGGTCTGAGTTAGGTTAGGTCTGAGTTAGGTCGGAGTGGGATGTTGCGCTGGCCGCAGTGTCGGAGCCATATACCGTCCTCCCACGGGCCAACTGGCTAGGGTCTACCGATAATAAAGCTGCATTAGTAGTCCCAGCGACCGGGGAGACCCTGGTAGGCACCGAAAGGGGGTTGGGGTACGTGGCCGCGAAGTGGGGAGGAATTGTGGTCGTGTCGGCTTACTTCTCACCCATTCCGCCTTTCGATGCCTTCGAAAGGTTTCTGGAGGATCTTGAGGGGGTGGTGAGAGGGGCTGGCCAGACACCCATCCTCCTAATGGGAGACCTCAATGCCAAGAGCCGTGCATGGGGTTGCCCTAACACTGACCTGAGAGGCGCAGAAGTGGAGAGCTGGGCGGCGGCGCTCGGATTGGTCGTCCTCAACCACGGCAACGCGCAGACGTGCGTCCGCAGAAATGGGGGATCCATCATTGACGTCACGTTTGCATCCCCGACAATTGCTGCGCGCGTTGCCGAATGGCGAGTTGTCCGGGACGTGGAGACCCTCTCGGATCACTTGTATATCCGTATGAGGGTCTCCAGGCTAGGGGGAAGCACTCCAAGTGGACCCGGCAACCAGAGGTCTCAGTTCCAAAGATGGTCCATGACACGCCTAGATCGGGAAATGGCGGAAGAGGCTGCCATCATGGAGGCGTGGAACAGTCCCCCACCAGCTCAAAGAGGCATTGACGAGAGGGCGGCCCAGTTCCGGACATCGCTGACGGCGGTTTGCGATGCGTCCATGCCTCGTGCCCGGCCCTTCAAGGGTAAACGTCAGGCCTATTGGTGGACCCCGGAGATCGCTGTCCTGCGCACAGCCTGCAACGCTGCCCGCCGAGCGTACACTCGGTGCAGAAGACGCAGGCATACTGACGAGGAAGAGGAGCTGCTCCACACTGCGCTGGATGAGAGCAAAAAGGCCCTTAAGCTGGCCATACAGACGGCGAAGAATGAGGCCTGGGAGGAGTTCCTGGTGACCCTTAACAGAGATCCATGGGGGAGACCATATAGAATGGTCCAAAATAAACTCCAACGCGCCTCTCCCATGGAGACCATGGAGCCAGATCTCCTCCGGCAGGTTGTGGAGGGTCTCTTCCCCGAAGCGCCGGAGTTCGTCCCACCGGTGATGGCCGCTCCGGAAGCCGATCCAATAGTTCCCACCGAGCCCCCTCCCATCACTGACGAGGAAATGGAATGGGCTATTGGGAAAGTGAGGGCCACCCGTAAGGCGCCGGGGCCTGATGGCGTGCCGGGAAAAGTGCTCTTCCTGGCACTCAAGCATCTCGGAAACCGCCTCAGAACTCTCCTGGAGGACTGCCTCAGGGAAGGGCGATTTCCGAGATGCTGGAAAGAAGGTCGGTTATGCCTCATCAGGAAGGAGGGTCGTCCACCAGACTCCCCTGCCGGCTACCGTCCCATAGTTCTGCTGGACGAAGTCGGAAAGCTCTTCGAGCGGATCCTCGCGGCGCGCATCCAGCGGCACCTGGAGGAAATGGGCCCCAACCTGAGCACTAACCAGTTCGGTTTTCGTAGGGGACGGTCAACGCTGGATGCGGTGGGTGCGCTTCGGGAGTTTGCGGTTCTCGCCGAGGGCGAAAGGGAGGGAGTAGTGGCAGTGTCACTTGACATAGCCAACGCCTTCGGCTCTCTCCCCTACGCAGTAATCGGTGAGGCCCTCCGTTACCACGGCGTGCCCCAGTACATCAGAGGGGTCGTGGAACACTACCTGATGGGGCGGGTAGTGCTCTACGAGCAGAACGGTGTTCGCCGCGCAAGGGCCATGGAGTGCGGGGTTCCACAGGGATCCGTTCTCGGACCCCTTTTGTGGAACCTCGGATATGACTGGGTGCTCCGGGGGCCGCAACTGCCGCGAATGACCACCCTGTGCTATGCCGACGATACGCTTGTGGCCGTGCGGGGGAAGCCAAAGGAGGTCATGAGGCAGGCAGAGGTGGCAACGGAGCTGACGGTGAGCCGCATACGTCTCCTCGGGCTCCGCGTTGCCCTTCAAAAAACCGAAGCCATGGTCCTTGGGGGACGCTGGCGGGTCCAAGCGAACGCCGTAATCAAGGTCGAGGGCGAAGCCATCCATGTCGGGGCCCACATTAAGTACTTGGGCCTCGTCCTGGACAGAGGATGGAACTTCGAAGAACACTTCGCTAAATTAGCGCCCCGTCTCGTTGGTGCTGCTTCGGCACTGAGTCGCCTGCTGCCGAATTTGAGAGGCCCGAACGCCCCATGCAGGCGTTTATATGCGGGGGTAGTTCGAAGCATGGCTCTCTATGGAGCACCCGTGTGGGCAGACCGGTTAAAGGAGCGTGCTAAGCGCATGCTCCGTCGCCCGCAGAAGGTGGTGGCGCAAAGGATGGCGAGGGCCTACCGCACCACGGCCTATGCCGCAGTGTGTCTTTTGGCCGGCACCCCGCCGTGGGAGCTGGACGCCGAGGTGCTGGCGGAAAGATACCGGTGGAGGGCTGAGGCAAGGAGGGCAAATGAGCCTCCCGACCCAGAGGAAGGGGAGAGGATGGCACGGGCAGCGGCAGAGCGCCTGCAAGAGAAGTGGAGGGATGCCTTGGAGGATAGCCTTTATGGTCTTCAAACCATAGCCGCTATCCTTCCAAGCATGGACAAGTGGGTGCAAAGGAGGAGGGGAACCCTGACCTACCGCATGACGCAGGTGTTGTCCGGGCACGGATGCTTTGGGCAATACCTGCACAGGATTGGGAGGGAGCCGGGGCCCGAGTGCCCAGAGTGCGGAGCGCCGGAGGACACGGCCCAGCACACTCTAGAAGAGTGCAATCGCTGGGTCGTCGAAAGAACGGCTCTCGTTGCCGACACGGGGCTGAGGGACCTCTCGCTGCACGCCATCGTCACATCGATGCTGAGCAGCGAGAGGAACTGGGAGGCGGTAGCCTCCTTCTGCGAACGAGTGATGCTGCAGAAGGAGGCGGCTGAGCGCGAGCGCGAGGCGGCACCAGATGCCCCGCCCATGCGACGCAGACAACGGGGTCGAAGGCGAAGAAATTTTCTACGCCTAGACCCCTAGTGGGGCCAGCGGGTACGGGACCCGCATTGCACGGCCCCACACACGACGTTGTCGGGGGCGAGACCAAGCGTTTCGGTCTCGCCCTCCATAGTGCGGGTGCCCTGGCACTTGGCCGGGGCCGCCGGAGGGCGTCATGGTGACATGTTCGCGATCCCATGGCGCCTTCGAAAACGGCTCAGAGGGAGAAACGCCGGAGTGGAGTTCTAGTGGGTAGGGCTAGGCTCTCCCCCTCTCGCAGGAGAGGGACCCGAGAGCGGCGAGTCCCACATACCCCCCCATTGCACGGTCTACCCGCGACCAGGGGGGGATGCGTAAATGCATTCTCCACTCCGTCAACAAAAAAAAAAAAAAAAAAGGTTAGGTTAGGTTAGGTTAGGTTAGGTTAGGTTAGGTTAGGTTAGGTTAGGTTAGGTTAGGTTAGGTTAGGTTAGGTTAGGTTAGGTTAGGTTAGGTTAGGTTTTTTTTTTTATATTTCAAGCTTCAGATAGTACCAATGGCCCTCGCTATTGATACGGGCGACCATTGGACGTAATATGTGAGAGATTCCCGCACGAGACACGGGCAATCTTTGTTTTATACTGTTAGTTACGTTACAGTTGAAGTTTTTGTACTTTTTTGTGTATCACATTTCATTTTGTTGCTTCGTGGTTGTACTTTTATGTTTTTTACGTTTTATTAAATTTCTTCAGGCTATTTATGATGTCGTTTGTGTAATTAATAAATGATTCTTTTGTCGCTTCTTTAAGTATTATTTCCTGCAGGTTATAAGGATTTACATTGTTAATATTGCATACTAATTCGTGATTATTTCTTTTATTTGCATATCTAGGACAGCTTTCTAGTAGATGTTTTATACTCTGTGGCGTTGTATCATCACACGGGCACGTATTGGTTTCAGTGATGTGGTGTCTGTTGAGGTAAGTTTTGTTATATCCGTGCCCTGTGATGATTTGCGTCATTTGGAATGTTAAGCTAAAATGTTGTCTAAAGGTCTTAATATCTTCGAGAGTCGGTAGCCACTGTTTAACATGTGTGCCTGTCGTACAGGTTTGGTATATGGTTTTATGATTTTTTATCGATTCAGCGTGGAGATTTTTCTTGTGAAATGACAAGGGGAATTTAAAGTAATCCGGCTGTTTGTGTTGCGACGCTGCTGATTTAGCGGCCATGTCAGCCTCCTCATTACCGAGGAGGCCAACATGTGCCTTGATCCAGCAGAATTCTATGCTGTGTGCCTGCTCTCGTATTTGGACTATGCGTTTGTGGGTCCTATTTATAGTTGCATTTGTACTGTTCCTGCAGCTCAGCTCAAAGAGTGCTGCTTTGGAGTCCGAAAAGATGGTTGCATGCTCCAGGCCGAGTTTCCAGCATAGATTGCATGCTTCTTCAATTGCCAGGCATTCTGCCTGGAACACCGTGCAACTGCTATGCAGTTTTAATTTTTTGGTGTGTCTGCGACCATTCGGGTAAAGTATGACAACTGCAGCGCCTACTACTCCATCGTGTTTGCTGCCGTCTGTGTAGACTTGGTGCATGTTGGTGGAGCAGTAGGGCTCCAGTTCTTGGTTGTTGTTAACATCCTTGACTACGATATGAGGGCGTCGGGCAGGATGTAAGAGTTCTGTAACTGGTGCTCTCCCATCATACGTTATGTCATCAGGTAAGTAATTTGTAACTTTAGTACGTTTCACCTTCTCTATGGAGGCAACCTCCTTCACCTTAGCAGGTAGCGGTGTGAGTCCTGCCAGTGCAATTGACGGAATGGTGGGCAAGGTTCTAAAGCCATGGAGAATCTTGATGGCAAATGCACGTTGAAGGCTAAGTAAGGAGTTGCATACCTTTTTATAGTTCGTAGCATGCCACCAAACTTCTGCTGCATAGGTAATGATAGGCTCGATGACCTGCCTATAAATGATGTCAATGTTGGCAGCATGTACTCCCCATGTTGGTTTGATGAATATACATATTCTTTTATAGATTCTATGGGCCTTATTAGCGATGTATAATGTGTGCTTGATGAAGTTAAGATTCTGGTCGATAATAACGCCCAGCAGCTTAAAATGCGTGTCGAACGGTATTGGGATATTATTCATGTGGATATTAGCTGCTTTAGCTTTTGGTGTATGGGCTATCATTTTAGTTTTTAATGGGCCAAATTCTAATTTGTTATTTTTGCCCCATAAATAGGCTAGGTTTAGTAACTTATTGGCATTAGCTTCTAATTCTATTACATCTTTCCCTGAGCAAATCATAAGGACATCGTCAGCGTATGCTTGGATGTAATTATGCTCAGGTGTATCTTTCTCTAATAGGGTGTCCATTATGGCATTCCAAAAAATGGGTCAAAGGACCGAGCCCTGGACACATCCTCTGGTTTGCGCTTTTGTCACTGTCGTGTCAGAATAATTGAGAGTTATTGTGCGATCCTTCAAGTAGCTACAGATTATTTTCAATAGGACACTAGGGCAATTGATGTCAGATAGCCTTTTGAGTAATGTAGGCCACCAGGCGTTATCAAACGCCCCCGCAATGTCGAGCGATATGGCAACTGTAAGGCGACCATTGTCTTTGCATTCCTTTATTTTGTTTTACAGCACTGCTAAGTGCATCATTGGTGGACCGCTGTTCCCTAAAACCATACTGATCGTTGCTACAGGTGTTACTTATATTCATGTGATAGGTAAGTCTGGTAGCTATAAGCTTTTCCAGTACCTTTCCTAGAACATTGATTAGACCTATAGGTCGGTAGGCAGATGTTTCCTTGTAGTTCGTTTTGTTTGGTTTAGGGATTGTCCTGATGTAAGCGGCTTTCCAAGCAGTAGGGAAGTATTGTAATTTAAGGCACCTGTTGTACAGGTTGGTAACATCTTCGGGGTAACACTCGATGTAATGCCTACATATGTCAGCCGTTAAATGGTCCGGTCCCGGTGCCTTTTTAGGACTCATGTTTTTTATAATTTCTGTGATCTCGTGAACGTTAAATAGTGGTTCATCATTGTTTATTTCAGGATCTTTATTGATAATGTTATTGGTTACAGTTTCTCTTATTTGTTGATGGTATGGTGTGTCATTGTTAACTGAATCTAATGGAAAGAACTTTATGGCGAGTTTTTCTGCAGTGTCAGATATTGATGTTGTGTAAGTCCCATCGTCGGTTTTGAGGGTAGCAGGCGGTTGCACTTGTGAGGAGCTTTTTAGTAGGCGGTTGGTGACGGACCATACATCATCTTTTCCTTGGTTTTTACAAAATTCGCGAAAGTGTTCAGTTGATGTTGTGCGTATTTGTTGGGCGTATTTGTTTCTCGCCTCGGCCAATTCGCGAATTACGTTGGTGATGTCTTTTCTGCCTCTTTTCAAATCTTGTAGGCGATGGTGTAGGTGTATAACTTGTTTTTTCATGTCAGTTAGTTGCTCGGTCCACCATGGAACTCTTGTATGAGGTTTTTTCTGAGCAAAGACTTTGTCGCAGGTTTTAGTTAATACTTTTGTTAAGTTTATTATGTAAGAGTCAATTCCGGTATCACTAAGTGTCTCAATTTCAATGTTATTTATTGCAGATTGTTCCATATTTAATTTGAGCTCATGTGTAAAGTTTTCCCAATTTGCATTTTCTGTGAAATATTTATAGGTCGTTGTATAGGTCTTCTTTTTGGTCTTATTGTGATTGGTGTTTATTTGGAACTCAATTCCATGATGGTCCGAGGTGGGTATAATTCCGAGGTTAACACTCCAATTTGTGATTAAGTGTGCAATGCCTATGGACGCTAAAGTTAAGTCTACTATTGAGGTTCTTATTTGCCCATGTGTGATAGTTTGAAATGTAGCTTCGCTTCCAACGTTACATACTACCAGATCATTGGCAATCGCGAGATCGCAGATGGCTCTGCCCCTGTCATTGTTTTTAGCCGATCCCCACGACGTATGCCAGCCATTAAAGTCACCGCATATTATGTGTTCTGCATGCGGGTATGACTTCAGGATTTGCTCAATTTGTGATATTGTATTTATGGGATCTTCTCCAGGTTCGATGTATACTGAAGTTAGCATAATTTTCTTGGACCCCAGGAGTAGTTGTACCGTGGCAATGTTAGTGGTTGCGTGCTGCGTAATCCCAATAAAGTTGCCTATGTTGTGTTTAATGGCAATACAGGCCTTGGTCCTGTTGCTTGCATCGCCGTATTGATACAGATCGTAGCCATCAATGTTTTTCATTGTATTTTGTTTACCAACGTATGGTTCTGTGATGAATATTATGTCATATTCATTGACTCTAGCACTTTGCATTAACTCTTGGGTTGCGTTAAAGCCCTTTCCAAGATTGCATTGAACTGCTGTGAGATTATTACTATTATTGGTGATCTTTGGGACGCCCTTAGCAATAACGGACAGCCGCCCGAGCTATGCGATCCCACTTTACCCACTCGGGGCACGACTGGCTATATGCGTAATGACCATGTTCCCTTTCGCTGTTAACGCAGTTAACACAGCAAGGCGCAGACTCACGTTTGTTGCAGCTGCGCGTATCGTGGTTGTCCGCGCAGTATGCGCACTTACTCTCAGATCTACACTCTGTAGCTCGGTGTCCAAAGCCATGGCACCTGAAGCATTGGAGTATGGGCGATTGGTCTACAGCCATCACCGACTGAAATCCTATTTTGACCTTCTGGTCCTTCAGGGCATCCCAAACCTGTGGGCTGACCTCTACTATTACATTTTTGATTGCATCGTTTCGTCCTTTGACGGTACGAACGTACTTTACCACTTTCTCATCCTCTGCAATACCTGCTAGAAGTCTTGTGTTCTGCTTCTTGATGGCGTCTTCTATTTTCTTGTCCGCATAGTCTGGGATGACGCCAATGACACGCAGCTGAGGATTTCGAAGTTTGGGCACCTCAACAGTTATGTTGGCCGTTTTGGATTTGATCGCAGCGCTGAGCTTTTTCCTGTCATCATTGCTCTCGCAACTGATGACAACTTTATTGTTTCGGGTTTCTCGGACGCTTTTAATTCCTACACCGATATCAACTACGTTTACTTTTTCTTTAATTTCTTTCAGGACTTCTTTGCCACCGTGTCTAGGATCTATCGATTCCAGCAGGACCACGAAGTTGGTCGGCGGCGGAGGAGGCGCATGTGTACGGACAACCTTAGGCTTGTACGGCCTGCCAACTGCAGGTGAAGCCATGTCGTCTTCATGGCTCGCGCCAGCCGCCGCCGCCAACGCAGCCTCGGATCTGGGTTTCCGACTCCTATTCTTACCGACAACGGTGGAAAATGTTTCGTGTGATATTTCCTCTCTTCTTTCCTTTTCAGTAGCTACCTTTGCCGTAAACATTTCTTTTAAGGCCTGCTGTTCGGCTCGTATTTTCGATATTTCGACTTGTACCCCAGCGATAATATCGTGCTTCAGCTGGGTCAAGTCCATAGTCGGCTCTAGTATAGCTGAGGTGGGTGTTTTGTTGACGTTATCTACTCCGATCACGTCCATCTCACTTGTAAATCTTATGGTGGCGTCTCGGATGGCTTCGACAGCCTTTAATATGGTTAGTTTATTTTGTTTTGTGACGCTTCTGTTTTGTTTTAATTGCGTCACAATATCATCGAGGTTACGGGTTACCTCTGTACGGTGCCTTCCTGCACGGGTCTTCGAGCCGGGGCTACTAATGGATGTATCCCTGCTCATCCATAGCCGCCCCATTTCGGTTGTCTCCGAGCTGGGGCTACAAGCGATAGCGATAGGCTCCTCCGTTGCCGGGATTGGTACCAATATCGCGTCCGGGGTAGTCTGCTTTGTGGTTTGTAGCGGAGTTGAGGTGCCGGCCTCGGGCACGTGTCTGTGAACTTCCGCCTGTACCACAAAAGTTTTATTTTGTATGGTGTCCTCTTGTAAATCGATCAGCGGAGGGACATGATCGCTACTGACAGCCTGCTCTGTCCCTGCGGATGTCGCCTGCTCCTGGCCTATGTTTTTTACTCCTGCATCAGGTTCAGAGTGAGCCGTACGAGCCTTTCTGGGCGATGCGGGAGGTGTCCGATACATTTTGTGGAAATGTGACATACGAAAAATTGAAAAATTTGTATCTCTTAAACTATAACAGATATCGCACCAAACCAAAATGATTTAGGTAGGTACAATATATACCTATATTATACAAAGATTTCAGATTTTTTACTCTTAAGGGGGCTGAGAAATAAAATTAATGCTATGTATTTTTACAAAAATTTAAGACTCTAAATAACAGAAAAACTAAGGATTTCCAAGGAAAAAGTTTCAAACAAAAAGCAGAGATATTTATAAGCACTATCAAATTAAACTATAAAAACTTAAGTCTACCGATTGGTTTTATAATTATTTACAATCAAAGGTGATTGCCGCCACACTTTCTTCAGGCGCTAAAAATTCTGTAGGTATTTGCGATTTTTGTTAGAAAATTGTTCTTGAAAACTAAAGAATTGCAATGGATAAAATTAAGGGTGCAAAATAGATGTGTAATTAAGAAAAACTACCAAAATCTATGGAGGGACTAAAAAGTTATTGCGATTCTAGTTTTTGACTTACAAAAAGAGACGGAAAAATTAATTTCTCGGAAACCCGTTAAGGTACCAAGTTGGTTCTAGTGTCAAAAAATGCGGGCAATCGAACTTTAAATTATACCTAAGAACTAGATTTTTAGAACAAAGTCGGCTGAACAAAATTTTCTAAAATGTTAAATTCTACTGAAAACGACGAGGGAAGTGAACTTTGGATGTTACAGATGAACTAATGGAGATATTGACAAATGTTGTATGACATGAAATGTTGCAAAAAATTAAAGGAATCTAAATCAGAAAACTAAAACAAAATTGACCGTGGAAAACTAAAGTTATGAGCGAAAAACAAGATTGCTCAGATACTTTCATGAGGGTACGACTTTTTCGTGTAAATGTGTAAAAATTGAGCTGAAACTAAGTGTGAAGATTTTATTTGTGAATGTAATAATTTAAAACTAATTGAAACTGAAATTACTGTGAAAGAAAAGGTGAAAAATGTTTAAAAATGAATTTTTGGTGAATTTTTGAAAAATCGCTAAGTGTCGTGAAAGAAAAAATTTAATAATTCAGTAACCGGAAGGGTCAGAGGGGTGGTAGTGGTGTCTAAAAGTCGGGGCAAATTAGCTCTAAAATTGTGTCAAATAAGGTCTCTTTGGGTAGTTTAGAACTGTGGTTGGTTAGGTTAGGTTAGGTTAGGTTAGGTTAGGTTAGGTTAGGTTAGGTTGGGGTGCAGGGCTGGTTCCTCCTCGTGGTGCACCCTGGGAGGGGGAGGATAGCAGCTCAGTTGCTCGCTTGATATCCGCCCTCTGCGAATACCAGCCACAGGCGGCAGCGGTTGAGTCAGACTCCCGCGAGGGCTTTATTGCCGGGTTTTTGTTAGCTGCTCCCAGCTCGCCTCAGGTCAGCTGAGATAGCAAGGGATGCAGCATGGCCCTACTGGGCAGTGACGGTGGTGCGTGGCACCGTGTTGTCGGGGCTCTCTAGAGCCAGCGGCCGATGAGCGGCGTGGGATGGCGGGCCTTCAAGGCCTGCGGCGCGGCGGGTGGGTTTCCGGCCCTCCGTCGGGCAGCCCGTAATCCGCACTGAGCGGACCGGGGGCGCTGCTCACTGAGAGTAGTGCCGAGTGGAACAAACCACTATAAAAAATGAACCGGAGGGTGTCGCTCCAGAAATGGAGGCGACGGGTGCGGCGATGTGCCAGGTGCACTCGACGATGTCGACGCCGGACCAACCGTTGCCCAAACCGAGTCCGTGGTCATGTTTTACGGCTCTGGTTGGGCACCGGGGGCCTTGCCTTAATTGGCTGGGCCGCGAGGAAGACAACCTCAATAAAAAATCACTCCCAATCCTAAGCGGCGCAGCACCGCGAGAGGATGCATGGCTGAGGTGGTGTCAGCCGCTAGTGCTTCCCCCCGTCAGTGTACCGGCCGACACACTGACGGGTAATCCTAGGCTTATCCAGGTGCAGAGGGCACCGCCTGGATGGACAACGTAGATCCCTCCCACTCGTGGGAACAAGTTCATATGTCTTCCGAAATTAAAAACAAACAAAACGGTCCTTTTCAGGGCCAACCCGAAAACGGCCCTTCTCAGGGCCAAACAGAAGAGAGTATGGGAGCAGAAGAGATCGAGCGTATCTCTGGCTCAATAAACAAACAGGGCGAGAAACCAGCTAAGAAGCTGCGTGAAGTGAGGGTGTCGCTGGAGCGACTCAATAGCCCTCGAAAGGGAAGGGCAACCAAGGCAACGAATAGTCGAAGGTCTACTTCGGAAACATTAGAGACGGTCCGCTCAAGGTCGAACTCCGGTTCTTCCAGAGCTTCAAGCAGAAACCGCTTCTGGGCGGACATTGACGCTAAGCGGACCTGCCTCAATGATAGTGAGGGTGAGGAATGGCCACCACTGCCGGCACAGAGTTCGCCGCCGGTAGCGGTGGAATACAAAAAGGGGAGAGGCCGTCCCGCAACCACTGGGGAGTATGTGGGTTTAGCAGCAGCTCAGAGAGAGCTCAATGCAGCTAAACAAGAGGCCCTAAGGATTGAGGCGGAGCAAGAGATTGCTGATAGCATGGCGAGAGCACGGCAGTATCGGATGTCCCGTCTGTCGGAGTCATCAACATCTAACGACGAAACGGAGAAGTCGTCCGTAGATTTAGTTAAGTCAGCCAAAGACCAACTTAACATCATTGTCGGAGTAGCCACGAAGTCAGGCAACCTGAAAGGGACTTATGTAAAAGCCCTTAAGGAAGCCGCCTCTGTGATCGGAAATAACCTGGAGGACCTCTGCAGGCGGACAATCACAAAAGAGACCAGTTTGCTCCAGGCTGCTAATAAGCAGATGGAAATCCAGGTGGCCTATCTGCAACAGAAAGTTGCCAAAATGGAAGAGGAAATGGAAAGAAATAGAAGGGCAGCAGTCCTCCCTCAACCTCAGTCGATCCCGGAATGGCTGTCTGGTGACGTACAGCCTTCCCAAGACACAGATATGGAAGAGGTCTCGAAAGCGAAGAAGCAGGGTGCCAAAAGAAAGGTGCAAGAGGCGACCCAAGCGAAAAGAGGCAGAACTGAGGAAGCCGGACCCTCCTCATCTCTTGCACCCGCACCAGAAGACGAGGGCCTGATGCGCAGCATTATGGACCGGGTTGGCAACATGGTGAATGCCAGACTCGAGTCCTTGGAAAAGGAAGAGAGATTACTGCCAGCCAAGAATCTTCGGCCACCACTGGCTGCGGATCGACAGCTGAAGCCAGCGTCTAAGCCGGCAGGGGGCGCCAAGGGCCAAAAACTGAGTGTGACAAAGCCCACATCAAGCTCAACCACAGCGAGGGGCAAACAAGATAAGGGCAAAAAGACAAAGGGGGCATCCCAGCCAGCTCCAGTAGTCAATGAACCCCGTCCGCTGCCACCACCACCAAAATCCATGGACCAGCAATGGAGCAAAGTGGTGGGAAAAAACAAGAAGAAAGCGGCAAAATCGCAGGAAGTGCGTTCTCAACCGCAACGGAAGGAACAACAGCGACCTCAAGTGCAGGCAGCCCGCAAACTGAGGCCACCCCGCTCTGCAGCGGTGGTAATATCGATACAGCCCGAGGCTGAAGAAAAAGGCATCACGTACAAGAGCGTGCTTGCCGAAGCTAAGACGAAGGTGAAACTGGCTGAATTAGATATTCAGTCAGTGCGCTTCAAAGTCGCAGCGACCGGCGCACGACTTTTGGAAGTACCGGGGGTCGCTAGCGGCCCGAAAGCTGACAAACTGGCGGAGAAGCTTAGCCAAATATTCAGCGCTGATGAAGTTCGGGTTTCTCGGCCCACTAAGTGTGTTGAGCTGCGATTATCCGGCCTAGACGATTCCGTCACCACGGAAGACATCGCGGCGGCGATCGCGCAAGCGGGAGGCTGCACAACCCTGGAGGTCAAAGTAGGTGACATAAGGGCAGACCCTAGGGGCCTAGGATCTGCTTGGGTCCGTTGTCCTGTCGCTGCAGCAAAAGCAGTGGCCGAAGTGGGAAGGCTGCTGGTGGGTTGGGTTTCAGCCCAAGTGAAACTCCTCGAAGCCCGTCCTCAGAGATGTTTCCGCTGCATGGAGGCGGGTCATGTAAGGGCAAACTGTCAGTCAGAGGTCGATAGATCAGACCTATGCTACCGATGTAGCCAGTCAGGTCACAAGGCTAAGGACTGTTCAGCGACACCACACTGCGCTGTTTGTGCGGCGCTGAATAAAGGAGCGGGACACAGAACGGGCAGCAAAAGCTGTTCTGCCCCGCCCAAGAGATCGAAAGCAAAGGCTCGTGATGGTCTCCGGACCTCCTCACAGCCTGCCCCCCCGACCAATCCTACCATAGCAGGGGTCCAGGAGGAAACGATTATGGAAACCAATTAATATGGCCACATTAGTACTACAGGCGAACCTTAACCACTGTGCCCGAGCGCAGGATCTCCTATTTCAAAGCATGGCACAGTGGTTAATTAACATTGCTGTAGTTGCAGAGCCATATTCCGTTCCTGACCGAGCGGGATGGATTGGGGACCTCGACAAAACTGTTGCTCTTGTGTCACGGAGTAACACTGGTTCGTCGCCCTTCGTAAATGTTATAAGGGGTCACGGTTTTGTCGCAGCCACATTTGACAAGATAGCAGTCCTGGGAGGTTACTTCTCGCCCAACAAAAGCCTGGCAGAGTTTGAGCAGTTCCTCGGGGAGGTAGGCGCAGTAGTCAGGCAACTGCACCCCACTCCCGTTTTAGTTGCCGGAGATCTAAATGCAAAGTCCGGGGCGTGGGGTTCTGCAGTAACGGACGCCCGGGGCCAGTGTCTCGAAGAATGGGCAGAGACTTACGGCCTGGTGGTGCTGAACCATGGAACTGCTCTAACCTGCGTGCGACGAGAGGGTGGCTCAATCGTGGACGTTACATTTGCAGACACCACACTAGCAAGGCGGGTCCAAAACTGGGAGGTGTTGGAGGACGCAGAAACCTTATCGGACCACAGATACATAAGGTTCAGTATAACTGCGTCCCCAACAATACCACAGTTCACAGCAATGAGAACCCAGGTAGACGCCACTCCACGATGGGCGTTAAAACGAATGGATCGAGAGGTGCTCGAGGAGGCAGCAATTGTTAAGTCTTGGTTACCTGCTCCGGATGATCGCCTAGACATCGAAAACGAAGCGAGATGGCTTAAAGAGGCCATGACTAATACCTGCGATGCGGCCATGCCACGGGTCGGGCCCCGCCCACCGCAACGCAAGGTGTACTGGTGGTCAGCTGATCTAGCTGAAATACGAGAGTCCTGCGTTGCAGCTCGTCGTCAATACACTAGATGCCGCCGACGACAACAGCGCAACATCGATGAGGAGGCACGTCTATACGCAACGTACCGGGATCTAGTTGTGTCCTTCCAGGCTGCCATTGGAAGAGCCAAAGATCTGGCTGAGGAGGAAATGCTGGAGAGTCTCAACAAAGACCCCTGGGGCAGGCCGTACAAGATGGTGAGAGGCAAGCTCCGTCCTTGGGCCCCACCACTGACGCAGACTCTCCAGCCGGTACTCCTTAACCGAGTGGTGGATACCCTCTTTCCGGAGACAGGTGGTCACATTCCACCTCCAATGGCACCGCCCGAACATCCGGCTGTAAACGATCCCACTGCCATGGAAGTAACTGAGGGCGAATTAGGTGCGGCAGTGCTGCGCCTAAAACAAAAGAACACTGCTCCGGGCCTCGACGGTATCCCGGGCCGGGCATGGGTTGTGGCGTTGGGTCCTCTTGGTTCACGAGTGAGGGCTCTTTTCACTGCCTGCTTCCAGCAGTGCTCGATCCCACGAGATTGGAAAGCAGGCAAACTAGTCCTCATTCAGAAAGAGGGACGGCCGGTCGACTCACCTTCGGCATATCGGCCCATAGTGCTGCTTGACGAGGTCAGCAAGCTCTTCGAGCGTGTCATCTCTATGCGACTCGTCAAGCACCTAGAAAGTGTTGGGCCAAACCTGAGCGACAACCAGTTCGGCTTCCGCCGTTGCCGATCAACGGTGGATGCCATCGCTCGGGTAAAAGCGCTAACTGAGGAGGCCGTGTCCCAAGGCGGGGTAGTCATCGCAGTATCGCTTGACATTTCCAATGCGTTTAACACCCTACCTTGGGGCTGTATCAAGGAGGCGCTCAGATACCACGCTGTGCCGCAATACCTGCGCCACATCTTAGACGCATATCTGGCAGAACGCGAGGTACGATACCCAGCGCAAACCAGCTGGAGCAGTAAGCGTATGGCGTGCGGAGTTCCACAGGGGTCGGTTCTCGGGCCCCTCCTGTGGAACATAGGCTATGACTGGGTTCTGCGGGGCAGAAACTTATCGGGGGTCGAACTGACGTGCTACGCCGATGACACTCTCGTTACGGCCAAAGCTAGCACGTACAGGGAGGCCTCCATAATTGCGACGGCAGGAGTGGCCCAAGTGGTGGCCAGAATTAGGAAATTAGGGCTGGAGGTCGCCCTCCACAAATCTGAAGCCCTCTGTTTTCATGGGCCCCGAAAAGCACCTCCAGTTGGGGCCAATCTGGTGGTGGGTGGTGTTTCCATCGGAGTCAAGTCGACGATGAAATACCTGGGACTCGTCCTTGACAGCCGGTGGAACTTTAAGGAGCACTTCACAAGATTGGCCCCAAAACTATTGAGAGCAGCAGGTGCGCTGAGTAGGCTTCTCCCAAACGTGACTGGACCGAAAATCGGCTGCCGTCGTCTCTATACGACGGTAGTACGATCAATGGCTATGTACGGAGCGCCCATTTGGAGTGACGCCCTAAACGACCACAACAAGACCCTCCTACGGAGACCACAGAGGGTCATGGCCACTAGGGTTATAAGAGGGTACAGAACCATCTCCTACGAGGCGGCCTGCGCACTAGCCGGCACCCCGCCATGGGATCTGGATGCTGAAGCCCTTGCTAGTATTTACAGGCGCATTGCGGACTGGCGAGCACGAGGCCAGGAACCCATGGCGGAGGAGGTGAAGCGCTGGAGGAACATTGCGCGAGACATAGTCATCCGAAAATGGAGTGAGCGGCTGGAGGCTCCCAGTGCTGGGCAGCGGACTATTGGCGCCATTCAGCCCATACTGAAGGAATGGATAGAGAGGCAGCACGGAACTGTAACGTTCCACCTTGCACAGGTCCTCTCGGGCCATGGATGTTTCGGCCGATACCTGTGCAAGGTGTCTACGAGGGAGCCGACACCGGCCTGCCATCACTGCGGCAGTGCGGAAGATACGGCGGCACACACACTAGAAGTGTGCCCAGCCTGGACTGACCAACGCGCCACACTTGTGGCCGTAGTGGGAAACGATCTCTCACTGTCTGCCCTGACAAAAGCCATGGTAGACAGTGAGAGGTCGTGGAAAGCGGTGGCGGCATTTAGTGAGGAAGTCCTCACCATAAAAGAAAAGGCAGAGCGCGACAGAGAGGACGATCCGGCCTCCCATGAAATGCGCCGCAAACGAATTGGAAGGCGTTGGTTGGCATACGACCGCCGACTTCCCCCATAAGGGCACCTGTGGGTGGCTGACACGGGGACATCAGTCACCTACACATCGGTCCCAGAGGAGGAAAGCGTGTCCACATAGGCATGCCCACCAGACGGCCGGAGTACAAACTCCCCAAGACGAGTCCGATGTCTGGACAGCCGCCAGCGAGGTCACGGAAGTGTTCAACAGAGTTCCCGTGGCCTCGCCCAAATGCGGCGAGTCGGAAGACCGTAAAAAAAAAAAAAAAGGTTAGGTTAGGTTGGGGTGCAGGGCTGGTTCCTCCTCGTGGTGCACCCTGGGAGGGAGAGGATAGCCGCTCAGTTGCGCGCTTGCTATCTTCTCTCTGCGAATACCAGTCACAGGCGGTGGCAGTTGAGTCTATAGACTCCTGCGAGGGCTTCAATGCCGGGTTTCTTTGCTGCTCCCAGCTCGCCTCAGGTCATCTGAGATGGCATGGGATGCAGCCTGGCCCTTCGGGCAGCGGTGGTGGTGCGTGGCACCGTGTTGTCGGGGCTCTTTAGAGCCAGCGGCCGCTGAGCGGCGTGGGATGGCGGGCCTTCAAGGCTCGCGGCGCGGCGGGTGGGTTCCGTCCCTCCGTCGGGCAGACCGTAACCCGCACTGAGCGGGCCGGGGGCGCTGCTCACTGAGAGTAGTGCCGCGTGGAACAAACCACTATAAAAATGAAACGGAGGAGGGTCGCTCCAGAAATGGATGCGATGGGTGCGGCGATGTGCCAGGTGCACTCGACGTGTAGTCGACGCCGGACCGACCCGTTGCTCGTCAAGGCCGTAGTCATGTTTTGCGACTTTGGTCGGGCGGCGGGGGCCCTGCCTTAATTGGCCGGGCCGCGAGGAAGAAAACCTCAATAAAAAATTACCCCCAATCCTAAGCGGCGCAGCACCGCGAGAGGATGCATGGCTGAGGTGGAGTCAGTCGTTAGTGCTTGCCCCGTTAGTGTACCGGCCGACACACTGACGGGTTACGCTAGGCTTATCCAGGTGCAGAGGGCACCGCCTGGATGGACTTTTATATCCCTCACACTCGTGGGAACCATATGGCAACTGAACTCAAAAAAACAAAAAACATGATGAAAGGAGGAGAGAAACCCAAGATTAAGGGTACAAAAGTTGAAAAGCGCATCCGAAGAAGGAGTAGGGACGGCGCAGCAAAAATGGCGGAGAGCGTGGCGGACATGCTCGCAGTAGAGGAAGAAAGCGACCAGTCATCGGACTGCACGCTAATTTCTGTTCGATCACGATCGAGGTCGAACTCTAATAGCTCGGTGGGCCCTAGCGGGCGTTTTTGGACCCAGCCCGGTCCCAACAGCAGAGAAGGTTCTCTTCACCTCTCGGACGATTCGTCGATGGACGAAACAGAGAAGGTGAAGCGCCCTAGAGGCCGCCCGCCAACGACTGGCCAATATGTCGGACTAGCAGCGGCGCAGAAAGCCCTCAATGATGCGAAACGTGAGGCTCTTGAAATAGAGGCGGAGAGGGCTGTTGCAAGCCAGGCAAAGGCAGCGAGAGACAAGTGGGACAAACAGTTCCCAAAGCTGCTCCCTGCCAAACCAAATAAGGACGAGACGGCCACAGGCCTCACTGAATCGGTGACCGCCCAGGTGGCCATCATCAAGGACGTAGCGGTCAAATCCAAGCACCTGAAGGGCACATTTGTGCGCGCCCTCAAAGAGGCAGCGGAAACCATCGGGGAGGCTGTCCAAATTTTGAGTGAGCGCACAATCTCGGATGAGACTCGTCAATTGCAGGCGGCGAACAAAAGCCTGCAAGCGGAGATGGCCAGTCTTCGCTGCGAACTGGCCCAACTAAAGGCAGAGGTGGACAGGGCTAGGAGGAAAGAAAGCCTCGAGTTTCCATCCCCCGAGATAGTGCAGGACACTGAGATGCGCGACCCGGTGACACCTGCAGCTGAAAAACGGCCACTGACACGTGCAAGGGGCCCGGTGGGCAACCTTGAACCCGCTCTTGGGAACGAGGACCTCATGCGCGCAGTGGCTCTCAAGGTGGGAGAGATTGTGGGCGCACGCTTGGATGGGCTCGAAGCCGAGGGTCGCCTACTGCCGGCCAAACAATTGCGGCCGCCACTAGCAGCAACGAGGAAGAATCAGGCTGCGGCATCCTCAGCATCCGCTGCGGTTACAACAACAGCGAAGGCAAGTGGCAAGGCAATCGTCATCGACGCCGCCAAGAAGCCGCAATCTGCTCCAGCTGTCAAAACCAACAAGAAGGATAATAGAAAGGGTGGAAACAGTAGAAACGAGGCCAGAACCCAAGCATCTAATGAGCCGCTCACGCCTCGCTCACTGCCACCAGCGCCTGCCACCATGAAAGAGGGCTGGAACGTGGTGGCAAGTAAAGGAAATAGACGTAAGGCTGCGCAACGTGCCGCCCCACGACTGCCTGTGGAAAAGGCGAAAGCTCAAAAGCTGAAAGCACCAAGATCGGCGGCCGTTGTGCTGACGCTACAACCAGAAGCAGCGGAGAGGGGCGTGACTTACAAGGATGTCATCGCTGAAGCCAGGACCAAGGTCCAACTAGCGGATTTGGACATCCCCACCGGACTGCGCTTCCGAAGAGCGGCCACCGGAGCGTGCATTCTCGAGGTCCCTGGCACAACCAGCGGGGATAAAGCCGACAAACTAGCCGAGGCGATTCGGCAACAGGTTGGCACAGATAAAGTGCGAGTGGCTAGGCCCTCAAAAACTGTGGACGTTAGGGTCACTGGCCTTGACGAATCCGTTACGGCAGATGAAGTGGCTGCTGCGGTGGCACGCAGTGGAGAGTGCGCCATTGACGCTGTAAAGGTTGGTGATATACGCCAAGGATTCTCGGGGCTCGGTACAGCATGGGTTCGGTGCCCAGTTATGGCCGCCAAAAAAATCGTATCCGGGGGTCGGCTTCTGGTAGGTTGGGTCTCTGCTCAGGTTAAACTGATGGATCAGAGACCCCTACGGTGCTACCGATGCTTCCGCAACGGCCACGTCAGTGCGCAGTGCCCAGCGGAAACAGACCGGTCGAACAGCTGCTTTCAATGCGGCAAAGAAGGCCACAAAGCGGCCCAGTGCACTGCCTCGCCGCATTGTGCTGAATGTGCAGCAGCCGGTAAGCCGTCTGGGCACAGAATTAGCAGCAAGACATGCACTGCACCCAAAGCTGCTGGGAAGAGAAAGGCGAAAAATGCTGCCAGTGGCCTCCAGGCCCCCTCGCAGCCTGCTGAATCGACCCTGACGGGACAGTCAACGGCAGAGGAGGATCTATCGATGGTTGTGGGTTAAATGGAAACTATCGAATTCCTACAGGCGAATCTCAACCACGATGCCAGGGCCCAGGACCTTCTCTGCCAGAGCGTAGCCCAGTGGGGGATACACATCGCCGTGATAGCGGAGCCCTACCGAGTGCCGATTAGAGACGACTGGGTTGGAGACCTGGACGGTACCGTGGCCTTAGTTACGCGGAGCGCTGCCGGCTCCAGTTTTAGAAGCGTAACAAAGGGCCACGGCTGTGTCGCTGCAGTCTGCGGGGAGTTGGCGGTAGTCGCTGTCTACTTCTCCCCAAACAAAAGCCTAGCAGACTTTGAGACGTTCCTGGTGGAGCTTGGTGCCCTTGTCGGCAGATTGCATCCTACCCCGGTGATTGTCGCGGGAGATTTCAATGCCAAGAGCACATCATGGGGATGCCCAGTAACTGATCCGCGGGGGCGTACTCTCTTAGAGTGGGCAATTGGCGCAAACCTGGCGGTCATGAACACAGGCACAATAAACACGTGTGTGCGGCAACAGGGCGGTTCCATCGTAGACATTACGTTTGCAAATACCGCCCTGGCGCACCGTGTTCATAGTTGGAAAGTCCTAGATGGCGTCGAATCTCTGTCAGATCACAGATACATCAGGTTTGCAGTCACGAAGCTCCCCAGGACCTGTCTCCCAAGACGGAACGACCCGGTCGGCGATGGTCCACGCTGGGTGCTCAAAAAGCTCGATGGAGAGTCGCTGGAACTGGCGGCATTAGTTCGATCATGGACACCGGAGCCGGAGGAGGCGGTCGATGTGGAGGTTGAAGCCGAATGGTTCCGCAAGTCCATGACCGAAGTGTGCGACGCGGCGATGCCTCGAGCCAAGACTTTCTCTCCCCGACGCGCAGTGTACTGGTGGTCTCCAGATCTTGCGCAGTTGCGCGAGGAGTGCGTGCTCAAGAGGCGCCAGTACACAAGGCAGAGAAGTCGCCGGCAGAGAGACGAAGAGGCGGAAGTGACCCTGTACACGGCGTACAAAGAGGCAAAAGCAGCCCTAAAAGCTGCCATCAGCAGTGCCATCGACCGGGCACGGGAAGAATTCCTGGAGACCCTAAACAGAGACCCATGGGGGAGGCCATACAAGCTCGTCAGGCAGAAGCTCCGCCCGTGGGCCCCTCCACTAACACAGAGTCTCCAGCCCCAGCTGCTGAATAACGTGGTTGCGACTCTGTTCCCCCATAGACCTCCACAACCCCCACCGCCCATGGCCATACCTGGGGCAGCTGATAGGCAGCAGGGAGCAGAAGCAGAGGCGCCTAACGTCACGGAAGGAGAGCTTGGAGCGGCGGTGCTGAGGCTAAGGGCAAAAAATACGGCGCCTGGGCTTGACGGAATCCCGGGTCGAGCCTGGGTCATAGCCATGAGTGCCCTGGAGCCAAGGCTGCGCCGCCTATTCAGCCAGTGCCTGGAGCAGGGTCGCTTCCCTGAAGCGTGGAAGATTGGTCGCCTAGTCCTGCTGAGGAAAGAGGGCCGTCCTGCGGAGTCACCGTCGGCCTACCGGCCCATCGTGCTGCTTGATGAGGTGGGCAAGCTCTTTGAGCGGATCATTGCGAACCGTCTCATCAAGCACCTCACCAGCAACGGGCCGGGCTTGGCCGATTGCCAATATGGATTCCGCAGTGGTCGCTCAACAGTACACGCGATCCTGCAGGTGAAGAGAATAGCGGAAGATGCAGTCTCCCAGGGTGACGTCGTCTTGGCAGTGTCGCTTGACATTGCCAACGCCTTTAACACCCTCCCCTGGGGCTGCATCAATGAGGCGTTGCTATACCACCAAGTTCCCCACCATCTCAGCCGAATAGTAAAGGCCTACCTGCTTCGGAGGTTTGTGGCCTTTCCCGGGCAGCATGAGTGGGAGAGGCGGGAAATGGTGTGCGGTGTTCCACAGGGGTCGGTACTAGGACCACTCCTGTGGAACATCGGATACGATTGGGTGTTGCGAGGAGGTCGTCTGCGTGGGGTGGAGCTGGTGTGCTACGCAGACGACACCCTTGTCACAGCGCGTGGGGCATCACTCAGAGACGCGTCCATCTTAGCCACTGCAGCAGTAGCCCACGTCGTGGGAAAGATCAGGCGGCTAGGCCTAGAGGTTGCCCTCAATAAATCGGAGGCCATATGTTTCCACGGCCCCCGAAGAGCACCCAAGCCCGGATCCCACATAATTGTTGGCGGCGTGCGAATCCCCATCCAACGGACGATGCGGTACCTTGGCATCGTCCTGGATAGTCGGTGGTCCTTCGAGGCGCACTTCGAACGGCTGACTCCAAAGCTGCTGAGTGCGGCTGCTGCGCTCGGGCGCCTGCTCCCGAATCTTGGGGGCCCAAAAGCGTCGTGTCGGCGCCTATACTCGGGGGTGATACGATCCATTGCCCTCTACGGTGCCCCAGTATGGGCTAAAGATCTAAACGCCGGGAATGCCAACCAACTGCGCAGAGCGCAGAGAGTAATGGCGATACGGTCCATACGGGGATATCGAACAATCTCCGGGGAGGCTGCATGTGCGCTGGCCGGATCTCTGCCGTGGGATCTGGACGCGAGGGCCCTTGCGTCGGTCTTCTTCTGGCGCGAGGAGGCGCGACTAAGAGACTTCTGGCCGGCTCCGCGTGAGATTCAGGCCAAGCGCGAGGACCTGTGTCGCGAGGCGATATTGGAGTGGGTGGACCGGCTGGCCAGACCAACTGCGGGCGCCCGAACTATTGCGGCGATACGCCCGGTCATGACCCAGTGGCTGGAGCGGGCACATGGCGCTCTCACTTTCAGGCTCGTGCAGATCCTCTCGGGGCATGGGTGTTTCGGGAGGTATCTGCACAAAGTTGCCGGCAGAGAGCCCACGGAGGAGTGCCACGAGTGCGGAGCAGCGGTGGACACTGCTCAACACACGTTGGAGGAGTGCCCAGTGTGGGGGCCAGAAAGGGACGACCTGATGGCCATAGTGGGGCAGGATCTGTCGCTGCCAGCCGTGGTGAAATCCATGGTTGACAGCGCCAGGTCCTGGAACGCAGTGAAAACCTTCTGCGAGCTGGTCCTGCAACAGAAGGAGCTGGCGGAGCGGGCCAGAGAGGTCGACCCACTGGCCGACCAGAGGCGCCGCAAGCGTGCCGGGCGAAGACGGGCCGCACACGACCGCCGCCTGCCTCCGTAGAGTGGCCATAGGATGGCAGGCATGGGGACGCCTGCCATCCTGTACTAGCATTAGGCCACTGAAGGCGGAATGATGTGAGGGTGTTAAATTGAGGCCAAAACGGCCTCCGGAGGCGGCGCTCTTAAGTTCGGAGCGGTGCTGGTGGTGCTGCAGATGCAAGCGCGAGCGTTCCTGCAGCCCACCGTACAGCACAGCGGCGGCAGACGGAGAGGTTTTTTAGTGGGTAAACTCGGGGTCCCATCAGCCCATAACGAGGAGTCCCACATAACCACCCGGGTTTGTCCCCACATCCGGGTGGTATGCGTAACGCATTTTTCCTCTCCTTAAAAAAAAAAAAAAAAAAGGTTAGGTTAGGTTGGGGTGCAGGGCTGGTTCCTCCTCGTGGTGCACCCTGGGAGGGGGAGGATAGCCGCTCAGTTGCGCGCTTGCTATCCTCCCTCTGCGAATACCAGCCACAGGCGGTAGCGGTTGAGTCGAGTGGACTCCCGCGAGGGCTTTAATGCCGGGTCAAGGAGAAGGCCATTGGGCCTAGCGGTTGCGGCCGCGACGTGGAGGGCTTCATGCCGTTGTTGTTGCATGAATGCGGAGGAACTGTGGGTTTTAGCGAACCCACGTAGGGGTGTCTACGCCAGCATCCCTCGAATCCCGCAACCCGCAGCACTCTCCCAACGACCCCCATCTCGGGCGTTATGGGGTACGGGAAGTGCTTGCGGCTCGGAGGGCTTGCCTTAGTTGGCCGGCCCGCGGGAAGGAAAACCCTATAAAACCCGACAGCGAAGTCGTTAAAACCTACAGATACCAGGCGACCTCTGTAGTATGTAGCCCGCTGTCCGGAATGGGCGTCACCCGGCAGTGCAACTATCGACCCATACTCGTGGGAACTGTTTTATGGCACCGATTATAAAAAAACAAACCAACGGCCCTTCTCAGGGCCAAAACGAAAACGGCTCTTCTCAGAGCCAAACAGAGGAGAGGAGGGAAGATCAAAGAAGGAGTAAGGAGGAGACATCCCAAGAAGATGTCTCAGATAAAGCGGAGGCACAATTTCAGCCGATTGTCAGGCTGGTTCGGCTGTCGGAGTCTGACTCCTCAACAGCCAGTATGGAGACGGTAACCTTTGGTGGCGACTCCCCCTTCGGCAAGCTATGGAGGAAGGGCGAGAAGAGAGCCGCCGAGGAGGAAACCTCAGGCTCGGAGAGTGATCGCGGAACCCGCAGTGATGGAACTCCACAAACCAAAAGCAAGTTCCTCAAAACCACACCCAAGCGGGGAAGAGGCCGCCCACCAACGACAGGCGAATACGTAGGCTTCGGCAAGTTCCACTCTGAGCTCGCCGCCGAAAAAGCTCGTGCGAGGAAACTGGAGACTGAGAAAGCCCTGGCAGCTTTCCTTGTATCGGCGGATGTGGCTGCAAAAGAAAGGTCGGAGCGAGTGGCTAGCAGGAACCTACTCAGCTGCAGCCAGGAGTCACTACCGGCCACCGAAATCGAAGCTCATGTCGAGGACGCCCTAAAGGCGGTCCTACACGTGATGGACACATCGGGCCACCTTAAAGGCACTCACCAGAAGCTACTAAAGAGCTCTGTAGCAACGATCAGTAGTGCCTTTTCGGAGCTCAGGTCACGCACCGTGACGGAAGAGGTTGCCCGCCTGGAAGCGGCAAACGCGCGACTTACAAGTCAGCTGACGGAACTGCGCCTACAAGTCCAGGAGATACGCAGCACCCAGATAACGGCATCTTCCGAGCCCGACTTGAAGAAGATTATGGAGGATGCTCTCCGCGTGAGCAGGGAGCAATTTAGCAATATGCTAAACGCCCGGCTGGACGGGATCGAAAACCGTCTTCTCCCGGAGCCACGGATGCGCCCACCACTAGCATCCGACCGGCGGACAACGCAACCTCCCGGACCGAGCGCAAGGGTACCAAGCTCCATGACAGGACAGCCCGAGCCTCAACCAGAAACCACAAATGCGACCCCAACTGTCTTACCGGAAGGGAACCAAGGCGGGAATCGTAAGACCAGAACCCAACGGCGTAAAAAATCCAGCCTAGCGGCCAAAGAGGCGGCCGCTGCCAGACAGGCACCTCAGGCTGAAACAACGCTCCCCGCGTCTTGCCCTCCATTGGGTAGTTGGAAAGACGCCGTAGGCCGCAAAGCCAAAACAACAACTAAGGGGCCGGCATCTTCTACGGTGCAAAAGCCTAAACCAAAGGCCACAGTGACAAGAAGGAAGCTCCAACCCCCGCGAACCGCCGCCGTCACCCTGACCTTGAAGGCGGAAGCGGCCGAAAAAGGAGTGACATATGAGAAGATACTGGCTGAAGCCAAGAACAAAATCAAGTTGGAGGATGTCGGGGTTGCTGCGGTCCGCTTCCGCACCACAGTAACTGGGGCGCGAATGCTCGAGCTGCCCCCTGACACGCCCAACGCGGATAAAGCGGCGGATTCTCTCGCCACTAAGTTAAGGGAGGTTCTCGATGCCACCATTGTTCAAATCCAACGTCCGGTTAAGTGTGCGGAAATTCGAGTCTCGGGACTCGATGACTCCGCAACTGCAGACGAGGTGGTGGCAGCAGTCGCCGCACAAGGGGGTTGCCCTATCGAAGTCATCAAGTCCGGCGTAATTTCACGCAGCCAAAGCGGTTCCGGGTCCATTTGGCTGAGTCTTCCAGTAGCCGTAGCCAAGAAAATCGTGGAAATTGCCCGGATCAAAGTAGGATGGGTCTCGGCTAGGGTAGTTCTTTTGGACTCAAAACCGCTAAGGTGCTACAGGTGCCTCGAGACTGGCCACGTAGGCGCCAAGTGCGACAAGCAGGTTGACCGCAGCAACCTGTGCTACCGCTGCGGGGAACCCGGGCATAAGTCGCGGGACTGCACTGCCGAGGCCTGTTGCGCTATTTGCAAAGCAGCTGGCAAACCAACAGGACATTCGATTGGCGGTAAAGGGTGCCCGAACCTCAAAGCTCGCCCTGCCAGGAAAGGTAAAAAGACGCCGGTAGGCCCAGCAGCCACCCCGTCTTCCCAGTCGGCGGAGAACATGGACATCACCCAATAAAATGGCCTGCAAATGTCTCCAGGCGAATGTCAACCACTGCGCCAGGGCCCAGGATCTCCTAGCCCAGACAATGGCTGAATGTGATATCAATGTGGCTGTAGTTTCGGAACCCTACTACGTCCCGAACCGAAACGACTGGGCAGGAGATCTTGACAAATCAGTCGCCATTGTAGTCCCCGGTGCAGCTGGGTTCCCGGCCATAGAGAAAATAGTGAGAGGCAAGGGGTTTGTTTTTGCAATCATAGGCGGAATGGCAGTCGTTGGTGTCTACATCTCACCAAGCCGACCCCTTGTAGATTTTGAGCAAGTCCTCTCTGAAGTAGAAGCCCTCATCAGGCGAACTTCCCCCATCCCCGTGTTAGTTGCGGGCGATTTCAACGCCAAATCAACGACATGGGGATCTCCCGCGACAGACGTCCGGGGGGAGGTCCTGGAGGAGTGGGCAATCACCCTGGGACTGACTGTCCTCAACACCGGGTCGGAGAGCACGTGCGTGAGGCAACAAGGCGAGTCCATAGTGGACATAACTTTTGCGTCCAACGCCTTAGCCCGCCGTGCTCAAAACTGGAGGGTAGAAGTTGGGGTAGAAACCTTATCGGACCATCGTTATATAAGGTTCGACGTCACTACCCCGACTGCAACACGTGCCGGGCTGCCGGAAAACCGACCCGCTGCTGGGGACAGTCGAAGATGGGTCATTAGCAAGTTGGACAGGCAACTCGCCAAAGAGGCGGCTATAGTCGAGGCCTGGGGGGCCAGTACGATCCCAGAAAGGCCAATACTGGTTGACGAAGAGGCACAAAATCTTGATGAAGCCTTAGGCCGTGTGTGCGACGCGTCAATGCCTAGGGCCAAATCTCAGCTGCCGAAGCGTCGAGTGTACTGGTGGCGACCAGAACTCCGCGATCTGCGGAACGCTTGCGTGACCGCGCGCCGCCAGTACACAAGATATAGGAGGAGGCAAAACAGGGACCAGACTGAAGAAGACGCCCTGTACAACACCTACAGGGCCGCTCGCAAAACTCTAGAGACGGCCATAGCGCAAGCAAAGGAGGCGGCCTGGGAGGAGTGGCTCGAGACCCTCAACAGGGACCCATGGGGCAGACCATATAAGACCGTGAGGCAAAAGCTCCGGCCTTGGGCCCCCCCTTTGACAACTAGTCTCGAGCCAGAACTCGTAAACCGGGTCGTAGGCGGCCTCTTTCCCGAAAGAGATGAGTTTGCCCCACCAGCAATGGCACCTACAACTCGCCCGCAGGTGATGGAGGCGGAGATACTGCCGGTGACCGAAGCCGAGCTCACCGTCGCAGCGTACAAACTCCGGTCCAAAAAGACGGCCCCCGGACCAGACGGCATCCCTGGACGCGCTCTAGCCATAGCGCTCAGTGAATTGGAGAAACGAGTCGGAGACCTTTTCACTGCCTGCATGACACAGGGGCGGTTCCCACAAAGGTGGAAAACAGGGAAGCTGGTGCTTCTCCGAAAGGAGGGGCGCCCCCCTGATCAGCCGTCGGCCTACCGCCCTATTGTGCTACTTGACGAGATGGGAAAGCTCTTTGAGCGTATAATCGCCACCCGTCTCGTCAGGAGCATGCAGCCGGGTTTGAGCGACTGCCAGTATGGCTTTCGCCCTCTACGCTCGACTCTGGACGCAATCGCCAAAGTCAGGGACTTCGCAATGGAGGAAGTTTCCCAGGGCGGGGTTGTGATGTCTGTGTCGCTGGACATCTCTAACGCCTTCAACACCCTGCCCTGGGAAACAATAAAGGCGGCTCTCAAATACCACAACGTGCCCAAATACCTGCAAGACCTCGTGGCGGACTACTTTGCCGGGCGCGTTGTGGTATTTCCAACAAAAACTGGGGTTGGCAGGCGACAAATGTCGTGCGGTGTTCCACAGGGCTCGGTCTTGGGCCCTCTCCTGTGGAACATCGGTTACGACTGGGTCCTCCGCGGAGCCACCATACGAGGAATCAGCGTCACTTGCTACGCGGACGATACCCTCGTTTCGGCCCGAGGCAAGACGCATCGCGAGGCGGCATATATCGCGACAGCAGGGGTGGCACATGTGGTGCACCGCATCCGCGCTCTGGGCCTGGAGGTGGCTCTACACAAATCCGAGGCCCTAGTGTTCCATGGCCCTCGGAACGCACCACCACCAGGAGCCGTAATCACTGTCGGAGGAACTTCCATCGCCGTCGGGTCGACGATGAAGTACCTAGGACTCGTCCTCGACGGCCGATGGAAGTTCGATGAACACTTCCAGCGCTTGGCCCCTAGGATAATGGCAACAGCCGGGGCACTCGGACGGATCCTCCCAAATAAAGGAGGCCCAAGAGGAGCGAGCAGGCGCCTATACGTGGCGGTGGTACGCTCAATGGCGCTGTACGGGGCGCCAATATGGGCGGACAACCTGAGTGCTCGGAGCGCGGCCCAACTGCGGAGACCGCAACGGGCCATAGCACTCAGGGTGGCTCGAGCGTACCGCACCTGCTCCTACGTAAGTGCCTGTCTGCTAGCCGGGTGCCCTCCTTGGGACCTCGAAGCAACAACGCTGGCAGAGGTGTACTGGAGGGTGAAAGAGGCCAGAGCGCGGGATAACCATCCAGCCCCGCAAGAAATCAGGAAGTGGAGGGAGGAGGCCAGAAATGGCCTCTTCGAAAAGTGGGCCGAGAGACTGGAGATCCCGGGAGCTAGCCGGGAACTAGTGGACGCCGTTCAGCCCATCCTACAAAAATGGGTAGAGCGGAAACACGGTGCACCATCGTACCATCTCACGCAGATGCTCACGGGGCATGGTTGCTTCGGCAAGTACCTGTGTGAGGTGGTACGAAGAGAGGCAAATTCAAACTGCCATCACTGTGGAGGAGGGGTCGCGGACACAGCCTACCACACGCGCGTGGAGTGCCCTGCATGGGCGGAGCCCCGCGCTGCTCTGTCCGCGGCCGTTGGAGGAGACCTGTCCCTGCCAGCCTTGGTGAGGCGAATGGCAGAGGCAAAGGAGGCCTGGGAGGCGGTGGCTACCTTCTGCGCCGAGGTTATGGCGCAGAAGGAGACAGCAGAGCGCGAGCGCGAGAATGACGCAGACGCGCTCCCTCAGCGCAGAAGGAGAGCAGGGCGGCGGCGCAGAGCCTTTGCAGGCCGCATGCAGCCGCCGTAAGGGGGACCTGCGGGTGATGGCTTGGGAGCCCCGTCATCCGCCTGGAGAGGTCCCGAGCCGGATAGCCCTCAAGTGTTCCGAGGTGCTATCGGCGGAGTAGGCTGCTTCAGCAGCCCATAAGACGGGCCCAGAAGGGCAACGCTCGCGGGGTTTTCGGAGGTGTGCAGCAGCGTTCCCGAAACCCCGCACACAGAGCGAGCGGTGGAACACCCCAGGGGTTTAGTCCGTGAGAGTCGGACATAACCACCCGGTTACTCCCGGGCCGGGTGGTATCCATAACGGATTCCCCTGGGTTAACAAAAAAAAAAAAAAAAGGTTAGGTTAGGTTGGGGTGCAGGGCTGGTTCCTCCTCGTGGTGCACCCTGGGAGGGGGAGGATAGCCGCTCAGTTGCGCGCTTGCTATCCTCCCTCTGCGAATACCAGCCACAGGCGGTAGCGGTTGAGTCGAGTGGACTCCCGCGAGGGCTTTAATGCCGGGTCAAGGAGAAGGCCATTGGGCCTAGCGGTTGCGGCCGCGACGTGGAGGGCTTCATGCCGTTGTTGTTGCATGAATGCGGAGGAACTGTGGGTTTTAGCGAACCCACGTAGTAGGGGTGTCTACGCCAGCATCCCTCGAATCCCGCAACCCGCAGCACTCTCCCAACGACCCCCATCTCGGGCGTTATGGGGTACGGGAAGTGCTTGCGGCTCGGAGGGCTTGCCTTAGTTGGCCGGCCCGCGGGAAGGAAAACCCTATAAAACCCGACAGCGAAGTCGTTAAAACCTACAGATACCAGGCGACCTCTGTAGTATGTAGCCCGCTGTCCGGAATGGGCGTCACCCGGCAGTGCAACCATCGACCCATACTCGTGGGAACTGTTTTATGGCACCGATTATAAAAAAACAAACCAACGGCCCTTCTCAGGGCCAAAACGAAAACGGCTCTTCTCAGAGCCAAACAGAGGAGAGGAGGGAAGATCAGAGAAGGAGTAAGGAGGAGACATCCCAAGAAGATGTCTCAGGTAAAGCGGAGGCACAATTTCAGCCGATTGTCAGGCTGGTTCGGCTGTCGGAGTCTGACTCCTCAACAGCCAGTATGGAGACGGTAACCTCTGCTGGCGACTCCTCCCCCTTCGGCAAGCTATGGAGGAAAGGCGAGAAGAGAGCCGCCGAGGAGGAAACCTCCGGCTCGGAGAGTGATCGCGGAACCCGCAGTGATGGAACTCCACAAACAAAGAGCAAGTTCCTCAAAACCACACCCAAGCGGGGAAGAGGCCGCCCACCAACGACGGGCGAATACGTAGGCTTTGGCAAGTTCCACTCTGAGCTCGCCGCCGAAAAAGCTCGCGCGAGAAAGCTGGAGACTGAGAAAGCCCTGGCAGCTTTCCTTGTATCGGCGGAAGTGGCTGCAAAAGAAAGGTCGGAGCGAGTGGTAACCAGAAACCTACCCAGCTGCAGCCAGGAGTCACTACCGGCCACTGAAATCGAGGCTCATGTCGAGGACGCCCTAAAAGCCGTCCTACACGTGATGGACACATCAGGCCACCTTAAAGGCACTCACCAGAAGCTACTAAAGAGCTCTGTAGCAACGATCAGTAGTGCCTTTTCGGAGCTCAGGTCACGCACCGTGACGGAAGAGGTTGCCCGCCTGGAAGCGGCAAACGCGCGACTTACAAGTCAGCTGACGGAACTGCGCCTACAAGTCCAGGAGATACGCAGCACCCAGATAACGGCATCTTCCGAGCCCGACTTGAAGAAGATTATGGAGGATGCTCTCCGCGTGAGCAGGGAGCAATTTAGCAATATGCTAAACGCCCGGCTGGACGGGATCGAAAACCGTCTTCTCCCGGAGCCACGGATGCGCCCACCACTAGCATCCGACCGGCGGACAACGCAACCTCCCGGACCGAGCGCAAGGGTATCAAGCTCCATGACAGGACAGCCTGAGCCTCTACCGGAAACCCCAAATGCGACCCCAACTGTCTTACCTGAAGGGAGCCAAGGCGGAAACCGTAAGACAAGAACCCAGCGGCGTAAAAAATCCAGCCTAGCGGCCAAGGAGGCGGCCGCTGCCAGACAGGCACCTCAGGCTGAACCAATACTCTCCGCGTCTTGCCCTCCTGTGGGTAGTTGGAAAGACGCCGTAGGCCGGAAGGCTAAAACAGCAACCAAGGGGGCGGCATCTTCCACGGTGCAAAAGCCTAAACCCAAGGCCACGGCGGCAAGAAGGAAGCTCCAACCCCCGCGAACCGCCGCCGTCACACTGACGTTGAAGGCGGAAGCGGCCGAAAAAGGAGTAACATATGAGGCAATATTGGCTGAAGCCAAGAACAAAATTAAATTGGAGGATGTTGGGGTTGCTGCGGTCCGCTTCCGCACCACAGTAACGGGGGCGCGAATGCTTGAGCTGCCCCCTGACACGCCAAACGCAGATACGGCGGCGGATTCTCTCGCCACTAAGTTAAGGGAGGTGCTCGATGCCACCGTTGTTCAAGTCCAACGACCGGTAAAGTGCGCGGAAATACGAGTCTCGGGACTCGATGACTCCGCAACAGCAGACGAAGTGGTGGCAGCAGTCGCCGCACAAGGGGGTTGCCCTATCGAAGTCATCAAGTCCGGCGTGATTTCTCGCAGTCAAAGCGGCACCGGGTCCATTTGGCTAAGTCTCCCAATAGCCGTGGCCAAGAGAACCGTGGAAATCGGCCGGATCAAAGTAGGATGGGTCTCGGCTAGGGTGGTTCTTTTGGACTCAAAACCGCTAAGGTGCTACAGGTGCCTCGAGACTGGCCACGTAGGCGCCAAGTGCGACAAGCAGGTTGACCGCAGCAACCTGTGCTACCGCTGCGGGGAACCCGGGCACAAGTCGCGGGACTGCACTGCCGAGGCCTGCTGTGCTATTTGTAAGGCAGCCGGCAAGCCAACAGGACATTCCATCGGCGGCAAGGGGTGTCCAAACACCAAAGCTAGCTCAAAAAATAGAAGAGGTAAAAGGACGCCGGTAGGCCCAGCAGCCACCCCGGCTTCCCAGTCGGCGGAGAACATGGACATCGCCCAATAAAAATGGCCTACAAATATCTCCAGGCGAATGTCAATCACTGCGCCAGGGCCCAGGATCTCCTAGCCCAGACAATGGCTGAATGTGGTGTCAATGTGGCTATAGTTTCGGAACCCTACTACATTCCGAACCGAAACGACTGGGCAGGAGATCTTGACAAATCAGTCGCCATTGTAGTCCCCGGTGCAGCTGGGTCCCCGGCCATAGAGACTATAGTGAGAGGCAGGGGGTTTGTTCTTGCAACCACAGGCGAAATGGCAGTCGTAGGAGTTTACATATCACCAAGCCGTCCCCTTGCAGACTTTGAGCGAGTCCTCTCTGAAATAGAAGTCTTGGTCAGGCGAACTTCCCCCATCCCCGTGTTAGTTGCCGGCGATTTCAACGCCAAATCAACGACATGGGGATCTCCCGCGACAGACGTCCGAGGGGAGGTCTTGGAGGAGTGGGCAATCACTTTAGGACTGACTGTCCTCAACACCGGGTCGGAGAGCACGTGCGTGAGGCAGCAAGGTGAGTCCATAGTGGACATAACTTTCGCATCCAACGCCTTAGCCCGCCGTGCTCAAAACTGGAGGGTAGAAGTTGGGGTAGAAACCTTATCGGACCATCGTTATATAAGGTTCGAGGTCACTGCCCCGACTGCAACACGTACCGGGCAGCCGGGAAACCGACCCGCTGCAGAGGACAGTCGAAGATGGGTCATTAGCAAGTTGGACAGGCAACTCGCCAAAGAGGCGGCTATAGTCGAGGCCTGGGGGGCCAGTACGATCCCAGAAGGGCCAATGCAGGTGGACCAAGAGGTGCAGAACCTGAATGACGCGCTGGGTCGTGTGTGCGATGCATCGATGCCTAGGGCCAAATCTCAGCTGCCAAGGCGTCGAGTGTACTGGTGGCGACCAGAACTCCGCGATCTGCGGAACGCTTGCGTGACCGCGCGCCGCCAGTTCACAAGATATAGGAGAAGGCAAACCAGGGACCAGACTGAAGAAGACGCCCTGTACAACACCTACAGGGCCGCTCGCAAAACTCTGGAGACGGCCATAGCGCAAGCAAAGGAGGCGGCCTGGGAGGAGTGGCTCGAGACCCTCAACAGGGACCCATGGGGCAGACCATATAAGACCGTGAGGCAAAAGCTCCGGCCTTGGGCCCCCCCTTTGACAACTAGTCTCGAGCCAGAACTCGTAAACCGGGTCGTAGGCGCCCTCTTTCCCGAAAGAGATGAATTTGCTCCACCAGCAATGGCACCTACAACTCGCCCACAGGTGATGGAGGCGGAGATACTGCCGGTGACCGAAGCCGAGCTCACCGCCGCAGCGTACAAACTCCGATCCAAAAAGACGGCCCCCGGACCAGACGGCATCCCTGGACGCGCTCTGGCCATAGCGCTCAGTGAATTGGACAAACGAGTCGGAGACCTTTTCACTGCCTGCATGACACAGGGGCGGTTCCCACAAAGGTGGAAAACAGGGAAGCTGGTGCTTCTCCGAAAGGAGGGGCGCCCCCCTGATCAGCCGTCGGCCTACCGCCCTATTGTGCTACTTGACGAGATGGGAAAGCTCTTTGAGCGTATAATCGCCACCCGTCTCGTCAGGAGCATGCAGCCGGGTTTGAGCGACTGCCAGTATGGCTTTCGTCCTCTACGCTCGACTCTGGACGCAATCGCCAAAGTCAGGGACTTCGCGATGGAGGAAGTTTCCCAGGGCGGGGTTGTGATGTCTGTGTCGCTAGACATCTCCAACGCCTTCAACACCCTGCCCTGGGAAACAATAAAGGCGGCTCTCAAATACCACAACGTGCCCAAATACCTGCAAGACCTCGTGGCGGACTACTTTGCCGGGCGCGTTGTGGTATTTCCAACAAAAACTGGGGTTGGCAGGCGGCAAATGTCGTGCGGTGTTCCACAGGGCTCGGTCTTGGGCCCTCTCCTGTGGAACATCGGTTACGACTGGGTCCTCCGCGGAGCCACCATACGAGGAATCAGCGTCACTTGCTACGCGGACGATACCCTCGTTTCGGCCCGAGGCAAGACGCATCGCGAGGCGGCATACATCGCGACAGCAGGGGTGGCACATGTGGTGCACCGCATCCGCGCTCTGGGCCTGGAGGTGGCTCTACATAAATCCGAGGCCCTAGTGTTCCATGGCCCTCGGAATGCACCACCGCCAGGGGCCGTAATCACTGTCGGAGGAACTCCCATCGCCGTCGGGTCGACGATGAAATACCTAGGACTCGTCCTCGACGGTCGATGGAAATTCGATGAACACTTCCAGCGCTTGGCCCCTAGGATAATGGCAACAGCTGGGGCACTCGGCAGGATCCTCCCAAATAAAGGAGGCCCAAGAGGAGCGAGCAGGCGCCTATACGTGGCGGTGGTACGCTCAATGGCGCTGTATGGGGCGCCAATATGGGCGGACAACCTGAGTGCTCGGAGCGCGGCCCAGCTGCGGAGACCGCAACGGGCCATAGCACTCAGGGTGGCTCGAGCGTACCGCACCTGCTCCTACGTAAGTGCCTGTCTGCTAGCCGGGTGCCCGCCTTGGGACCTCGAAGCTACGACCCTGGCAGAGGTATACTGGAGGGTGAAAGAGGCCAGAGCGCGGGATAACCATCCAGCCCCGCAAGAAATCAGGAAGTGGAGGGAGGAGGCCAGAAACGGCCTCTTCGAAAAGTGGACCGAGAGACTGGAGATCCCGGGAGCTAGCCGGGAACTAGTAGACGCCGTTCAGCCCATTCTACAAAAATGGGTTGATCGGAAACACGGCGCACCATCGTACCATCTCACGCAGATGCTCACGGGGCATGGTTGCTTCGGCAAGTACCTGTGTGAGGTGGTACGAAGAGAGGCAACTCCAAATTGCCATCATTGTGGAGGAGGGGCCGCGGACACAGCCTACCACACGCGCGTAGAGTGCCCTGCATGGGCGGAGCCCCGCGCTGCTCTGTCCGCGGTCGTAGGAAGAGACCTGTCCCTGCCAGCCTTGGTGAGGCGAATGGCAGAGGCAAAAGAGGCTTGGGAGGCGATGGCCACCTTCTGCGCAGAGGTCATGGCGCAGAAGGAGGCAGCGGAGCGTGAGCGCGAGAACGACGCAGATGCGCTCCCTCAGCGCCGAAGGAGACCAGGGCGGCGGCGCAGAGCCTATGCAGGCCGCATGCAGCCGCCGTAAGGGGGACCTGCGGGTGATGGGTCGGGAGCCCCGTCATCCGCCTGGAGAGGTCCCGAGCCGGATAGCCCTCAAGTGTTCCGAGGTGCTATCGGCGGAGTAGGTTGCTGAAGCAGCCCAAAAGACGGGCCCACAAGGGCAACGCTCGCGGGGTTCTCGGAGGTGTGCAGCAGCGTTCCCGAAACCCCGCACACAGAGCGAGCGGTGGAACACCCCAGGGGTTTAGTCCGTGAGAGTCGGACATAACCACCCGGTTACTCCCGGGCCGGGTGGTATCCATAACGGATTCCCCTGGGTTAACAAAAAAAAAAAAAAAAAAAGGTTAGGTTAGGTTTTTTTTTTTTTTTTTTTTTTTTTTTTTTTTTTTTTTTTTTTTTTTTTTTTTTTAAACTGTAAGTAGTACCAGTAGCCCCCGCTAATGATACGGGCGACCACTGGACGTTATACTATGTGTAGGTTCCCGCATGTGATACGGGCAACCTTTGTCTATGACAATTAGATTGTGTTGCTGTTGCATTATTTATTCATTTTTTAGTTATTACTGTTTTGTTTCGACTTTTATTATGTTTCCTTTAATTATGTTTTATTGAACTTCTTTAGGCTGTTAACTATGTTGGTGGTATACTTAACGAATGACTTTTTAGTCTCCTCCTTCTGTATTAATTCCTCAATGTTATACGGGTCTATGTTATATATTCTGCACGTTACTTCGTGATCCAACCGTTGTGTTGAGTACTTAGGGCATTGTTGTAGTAAATGTTTGATGGTCTGCGGCGTATCGTCGTCACATGGGCATGCATTTGTATCTGTTATGTGGTGTCGGTGTAAATAAGTCTTATGAAACCCGTGGCCTGTAATGATTTGCGTCATTTGAAAGGTAAATTCAAAGTGTTTCCTAAAATTTTGAATGTTATCTATTGAGGGAAGCCATTGTTTGGTATGTGTCCCTGTAGTACTTGTTGTGTATATGTGTTCCTGTGTTTTTAGTATTTCGGCATACTGTTTGTTTTTATGATATGTTAGCGGGAATTTAATGTAGTCCGGAGGTTTATGTAAAGACGCAGCCGACTTCGCCGCTATGTCAGCCTCCTCGTTGCCCAGAAGGCCGACATGTGCTTTTATCCAGCAGAAGTCGACTGTGCGTCCCTGCTCACGTATTCTCACGACGTTTTTGTGTGCTTCACTGATCATGGCGTTCGTGCTGTTTCGGTTGGCTAGCTCCAAAAGTGCGGCCTTTGAATCCGAGAATATCGTTGCCTTTTCCAGACGGAGTGTCTGGCAAAGGTGACACGCTTCCTTTATTGCCAGACACTCAGCCTGGAACACTGTGCAGCTGTTATGCAGTTTGAACTTCTTGTTCATGCTACGACCGTCAGGATAATGAATTACGACTGCAGCACCCACTACTCCATCGTGCTTGCTGCCATCTGTATAGATGCGGTGCATGTCGGCGGAGTAGTAGGGCTCCAGCTCGTTATTATTGTTTATGTCGCCAATTGCAATGTGTGGTCGGCGAGCTGGATGTAAGAGCTCGTCGACCGGCACTCTTTTGTCGTATGTGACATCGTGGGGTAAGTAGTCTGTGGTCAATGTGCGTTTTACGCTCTCGATAGACGCTACTAGCTTTACTTTCTCAGGGAGTGGTGTAAGTCCCGCTAGCGCAATCGAGGATATTGTGGGCAGGGTTCTAAACCCATGTAATATTTTTACAGCAAACGCACGTTGAAGGCTGAGCAGTGAGTTGTTAACTTTCTTATATTTGGTGGCATGCCACCATATTTCCGCTGCATACGTGATTATCGGTTCGATCACTTGCCTGTATATTGTGTTTATATTGGCGGCATGCACACCCCACGTTGGTTTTACGAATATGCACAACCTTTTATAAATACGTTGCGCCTTATTAATTATATATTCGGTATGCCTGATAAAATTGAGGTGCTGATCGATGATGACTCCCAGAAGCTTGAAATGTGTGTCAAACGGGATAGGTACGTTGTTCATGTAGATTTTCGCAGCCTTGGCCTTGGGTGTGTGGGCAATCATTTTAGTTTTTAATGGGCCAAACTCCAGTTTATTGTTTTGGCCCCATTGATAGGTTAAGTTTAATAATTTATTTGTATGGGTTTCCAATTCTGATATGTCCTTCCCGGAGCATATCAGAAGAACGTCATCAGCATATGCTTGGATGTAGTTATGATCACCAATGTCCTGTTCTAGTAGGGTGTCCATTATGATGTTCCAAAAAATGGGCCCGAGGACCGAGCCCTGGACACACCCTCTGGTCTGTGCTTTAGTGACGATTGCATCTGAGTAGTTGAGTGTAATAGTGCGGTCTTTTAGGTAACTGTAAATAATGTTCAGAAGATTGTCGGGGCAGTTTATGTCTGATAGCCTTTTTAATAATGCAGGCCACCAGGCATTATCGAACGCCCCCGCAATGTCTAAAGATATGGCAACTGTTAGACGACCTTTCTCTTTACATTGCTTTATTTTATTTACAGCGTTGCACAGCGCATCATTGGTGGATCGCTGTTCCCTAAACCCAAACTGATTATTGCTGCAAGATTTGCTGATCTGCATGTGATAGGTGAGTCGGGTAGCAATCAGTTTCTCGAGTACTTTTCCCAGTACATTAATTAAACCTATAGGTCTGTAGGCAGATGTTTCCGTGTAGTTCATTTTGTTGGGTTTAGGGATTGTCCTGATGTAGGCGGATTTCCAAGCAGTGGGAAAATATTGCAGGTGTAAGCATCTGTTGTATAAATTAGTGATTTTATCGGGATAGCATTCTATGAAGTGCTTGCATATATCAGCCGTGAGATGATCTTGTCCTGGAGCCTTTTTAGGACTCATATATTTAATTATATCTATGATCTCGTGGGTGCTAAATTGCGGGTCATCATTGTCTATTGCGGGTTCGTTGGTGTTTATATTATTGGTTACAATTCCTCTTATTTGCTGATGATATGTTGTGTCGTTAACAGTAGTGTCAATGGGAAAGAACTTCGTGGCGAGTTTTTCAGCAGTGTCAGCGATGGACGTCGTGTAAGACCCATCATCCGTTTTAAGGGTGGCAGGCGGTTGCAGTTGCGGTGCACTTTTTAGTAAGCGGTTGGTGACAGACCAGACGTCGTCCTTTCCCTGGCTCCTGCAAAATTCTCGGAAGTGTTCAGTGGAAGTTGTTCGTATTTGTTGGGCGTATTTTGTTCTCGCATCAGCCAGCTCTTGTATAATGTTATTTATATCTTTTTTACCTCTTTTCAGGTCCTGAAGACGGTGATGGAGATGTATAACATGTCTTTTCATATTGGTCAGTTCCTCGGTCCACCATGGAATTTTAGTATGAGGTGTTTTACGAGCAAAAACTTTATCGCAGGTTTTAGTGAGGATCTTAGTTAGGCTTGCTATGTATGAGTCGATTCCATTTTCGTTAAGCGTCCCAATGTCCGTATTGTTTATTTCAGATCGTTCCATATTTAATTTTAGCTCCTGAGTAAAGTTCTCCCAATTCGCCCTTTCTGTGTGATACTTATGCGTTGTTGTAGAGACTTTCTTTTTAGTTTTCTCATGATTGACCTTTATTTGGAACTCAATTCCATGGTGGTCCGAGGTGGGTATGATCCCATGATTGACACTCCAGTCAGTAATATAGTTTGCAACGCCTAAGGACGCAAGAGTTAAATCCACGATTGAGGTTCTCGTTTCTCCATGTGTTACTGTTTCAAACGTGGTTTCGTTGCCAACGTTGCACACCACGAGATCATTGGCGATTACAAGATCGCAGATAGTCCTGCCTCTGTCATTATTTCTAACCGATCCCCAAGAGGTGTGCCAACCATTAAAGTCCCCGCAGATTATATGCTCTGCATTCGGGTACGACTTTAAGATTAGCTCTATTTGAGTCAGGGTGTTAATAGGGTCTTCCCCAGGTTCGACATATGCTGAAGTTAACATCATTTTCTTAGACCCTAAGGTTATTTGCACAGTGGCAAGATTGGTGGTTGCGTGCTGTGTGATCCCAATATAATTGCCAATACTCTTTTTAATGGCAATGCAGGCTTTGGTTCTGTTGTTCACATCACCGTGTTGGTACAGATCATATCCTTCGATGTTTTTCATGATGTTTTGCCTACCAACGTACGGTTCTGAAATAAACATTATATCGTATTCGTTGTCTCTAGCACATTGTGTTAATTCTTGGGTTGCATTATAGCCCTTGCCCAGATTGCATTGAACAGCTGTTAAGTTAGTCCTGTTTGTGGTGTTCTTTGGGACGCCCTTAGCAATATCGGACTGCTGTTCTCGCTATGCGATCCCACTTGACCCATTCAGGGCAAGATTGGCTGTATGCGAAGTGCTCATGGTTCCTGCCACTGTTGACGCAGTTGACGCAACGCGGTCCAGACTCACGTTTAGTGCAACTGCGTGTGTCGTGATTTTCGGCACAGTAAGCACATTTTATTTCAGCACGACATTCAGTGGCACGGTGTCCAAAACCATGGCACTTATAGCATTGTATAATGGGCGATTGGTCCACAGCCATTACCGATTGGTAGCCAATTTTAACTTTTTGTTCTCTCAGGGCAGCCCACACCTGCGGGCTGGTTTCCACTATGACATTTTTTATTGAGTCGTTTCTTCCCTTGACAGATCTAACAAATGTCACTACTTTTTCCTCCTCTGGAATGTCTGCTGTGAGCCTGGTATTTTGCTTGATTATGGCGTCAGCTATTTTTGCATTTGCAAAATCCGGTATGACGCCGATAATCCGCAGTTGTGGGTTTCGCATTTTGGGCACTTCAACAGTTATGTTAGCTGTCTTCGCCTTGATGGCAGCGCTAAGCTTCTTTCTATCTTCGTGACTCTCACAGCTAATCAAAACTTTCTTGTTCCGAGTTTCTCTTATGCTTTTAATGCCTATGCCAATGTCCACTACGTTAACCTTATCTTTGACCTCCTTTAGCACGTCCTTGCCGTCGTGTCTGGGGTCAATAGACTCCAGCAAGACAGCAAAGTTAGTTGGCGGCTGAGGAGGCGCCTGAGGTCGGACGACCCTGGGCCTGTATGGTCTGCCCACAGCGGGCGAGGCCATGTCATCCTCATGACTCATGCCCGCCGCTGCCGCCGCCGCAGCTTCGGACCGATGCTTCCTGCTCTTTGTTTTACCGACAACGGTGGCAAATGTTTCGCTTTGCACACTTGTGTCTCTGCATTCCATTTCGGTATTGGTTTTTATCATGACCATTTCTCTTATAGCCTGCTGTTCGGCTCGTATTTCAGCACGCATTTTCGACAGTTCAAGTTGAACCCCAGCGATAATGTCATGTTTCAACTGATCTGTGTCCAAAGCCGGTTCCTGAGTTGTTTGTGCGGGTGTTTTGCTAGCGTGTTCCACGCCAATCACATCCATCTCGCTGGTAAACCTTATTGTGGCGTCGCGGATGGCTTCGACAGCCTTTAATATGGTAATTTTGTTTGCTTTTGTGACGCTCCTATTTTGCTTTAGTTGCGTCACAATATCGTCAAGATTGCGAGTCACCTCTGTGCGGTGCCTTCCTGCGCGAGTCTTCGAGCCGGGGCTGCTAATGGATGTGTCCCTGCTCATCCATAGCCGCCCCATTTCGGTGATGTCCGAACTGGGACTGCCAGCCGCAGCGATTGGCTCCTCCGTCGCCGGGTTCGGGGCCTTTGTCGCGTTTGGGGCAGTTAGTGTTATGGCTGATAGCGGAGTCGAGGTGCCGGCTTCAATCACTTGCCTGTGCACTTCCGCTTGCACCACAAATGTCTTATTATGTGAGGTTGGCATATCGTCCTGTAGGTCTATAAGCGGTGGGACGCCATCTTTGTCTACGGCCTGCTCGGTCTCTGTGACTATCGCCAGATCCTCGCCGGTGGGTTTAACACCCGCGACAGGTTCACAGGGGGCCGTGCGCGCTTTTCTGGGCGATGCAGGGGGTGTGCGGTACATTTTGCCCATAGTGTGATTTACAAAAATTTTAAAAATTGATATCTCCTAAACTATGATAGGTATTGTACCAAACCAAAATGATCTAGGTAGGTACTCACTAAATCTATATGCTACAGAGTTTTTAGATTTTTAACTCTTAAGGGGGCTGAGAATTAAATTTTTTACTGTGTGATTTTGCAAAAATCTAAAAATCCAAATTACAAGGTAAATAAGAGGTTTCTAAGGAAAAGTGTTGAAACAAAAGAAAAGATATTAACGAGTTCTAACTATATAAACACTAAAAACTTAAGTCTACCGTTTATTTTTAGAGAAATTAGTGATCAAAAGTGGTTGCCGCCACACTTTCTGCAGGCGCTAAAAATTGGGTAGGTATTTATACCTGTTTGTATGAAAAAAAGTCTAATATCCTAAATTACTATAATGGATCAAATAGATAACGTAAAATGCGTGTGTTACAAGAAAAAACGATTGAAATCTATGGCAGAAATAAAAAGTTATTGCGATTCTAAATTTTGATTTTCTAAAAGTGATGAAAAAATTAATTTCTCGAGAACCCGATGAGGTACCGAGTTGAATTTGGTGTCTAAAAATGCGGGCAGTTGAGCTTTAAATTATATCTGAAAACTAGATTTTTAGAACAAAGTCGGCTAAACAAAATTATCAAAAAACTGAAAAACTACTAAAAATTACGAGGGAAGTGAACTTTATATGTTGCAGGAAAACTAGTGGAGATATGGACAAAAGCTATATGACATTAAAGTTTGCAAAAAATTAAAGGAATCTAAATACGAAAACAAAACAAAAATCTACCGGGTAAATCTAAAGTTATGGGCGAAAAACAGGATTGCTCAGATACTTTTATGAGGGTACGACTTTTTTGTGTAAATGTGTGAAAATTGAACTGAAGCTAAGTGTGAAGAATTTATTTGTGAATGTAATGATTTAAAACTAATTGAAACTGATATTACTGTAAAAGAAAATTGGAAAAATATTAAAAAATGAATTTTTGGTGAATTTTTGAAAAACTGCTAAGTGTCGTGAAAGTAAAAATTTAATATTTTGGTAACCAGAAGGGCTAGGGGGGTAAGAATGGTATCTAAAAGTCGGGGCAAATTAGCTTCAAAACTTTGTCAAATTGGGTCTCTTTCCTATGTTTAGAAGTTGGTTAGGTTAGGTTAGGTTAGGTTAGGTTAGGTTAGGTTAGGTTAGGTTAGGTTGGGGTGCAGGGCTGGTTCCTCCTCGTGGTGCACCCTGGGAGGGGGAGGATAGCCGCTCAGTTGCGCGCTTGCTATCCTCCCTCTGCGAATACCAGCAACAGTGGTGGCAGCAGTTGAGTTTACTCCTGCGTGGGCTTCAGTGCCGGGTCTTGTCTCAGGCTGCTCCCAGCAGGCCTCAGGTCATCTGAGATGGCATGGGATGCAGCCTGGCCCTTCGGGCAGCGGTGGTGGTGCGTGGCACCGTGTTGTCGGGGCTCTTTAGAGCCAGCGGCCGCTGAGCGGCGTGGGATGGCGGGCCTTCAAGGCTCGCGGCGCGGCGGGTGGGTTCCGTCCCTCCGTCGGGCAGACCGTAACCCGCACTGAGCGGGCCGGGGGCGCTGCTCACTGAGAGTAGTGCCGCGTGGAACAAACCACTATAAAAAATGAAACGGAGGAGGGTCGCTCCAGAAATGGATGCGATGGGTGCGGCGATGTGCCAGGTGCACTCGACGTGTAGTCGACGCCGGACCGACCCGTTGCTCGTCAAGGCCGTAGTCATGTTTTGCGACTTTGGTCGGGCGGCGGGGGCCCTGCCTTAATTGGCCGGGCCGCGAGGAAGAAAACCTCAATAAAAAATTACCCCCAATCCTAAGCGGCGCAGCACCGCGAGAGGATGCATGGCTGAGGTGGAGTCAGTCGTTAGTGCTTGCCCCGTTAGTGTACCGGCCGACACACTGACGGGTTACGCTAGGCTTGTCCAGGTGCAGAGGGCACCGCCTGGATCGACCACTATCCCTCATACTCGTGGGAATCATATGGGAACTGAAATTAAAAAAACACAAATAAAAAACATGATGAAAGGCGGAGAGAAACCCAAGATCAAGGGTACGAAGGTGGAGAAGCGCATCCGGAGGAGGAGCAAGGATGGCGCTGCAAAGATGGCGGAGAGCGTGGCGGACATGCTCGCAGCAGACGAGGAAAGCGACCAGTCCTCAGACTGCACGCTCATCTCGGTCCGATCACGATCAAGATCGAGGTCAAACTCAATTACGTCGGTGGGCCCTAGCGGGCGTTTCTGGTCCAACAGCAGGGAAGGCTCCCTTCACCTATCGGACGATTCGTCTCTGGACGAAGCAGGGAAGGTGAAGCGCCCTAGAGGTCGTCCGCCAACAACCGGCCAGTACGTCGGCCTAGCGGCAGCGCAAAAAGCCCTCAACGAGGCCAAACGAGAGGCTCTCGAAGTAGAGGCCGAACTGGCCATTGCGAGCCAGTCGAAAGTGGCGAGACAGCGGCGGGACGCACTTCTCCCAACGTTGCTCTCAGCCAACACAAACCCGGACGAGTCTGCTGCCGGCCTCACCGAATCGGTGACGGCCCAGGTGGCAATCATTAAGGACATAGCGGCTAAGTCCAAAAATCTAAAAGGGACGTTTGTGCGCGCCCTCAAAGAGGCAGCGGAAACCATCGGGGAGGCTGTCTCAATACTGGGCGAGCGCACAATCACAGACGAGACTCGCCAATTGCAGGCATCCAATAAGCGTCTGCAGGCTGAGATGGCCAGCCTCCGCGAGGAGCTGGCTCAGTTGAGAGCAGAGATGTCACGATCGACGCAACGGCAAAGTCCTGTGCGGGAGACTCAGCCCTCTGAAGTAGCCAGAGATACAGAGATGCTGGAAACAGTGACTCCTACAGCAGACAAGTTGGCATCGCAGCGCACAAGCCAACCAGCGGCCAACCTCACACCCGCAACGAGGGATGAGGATTTTATGCGTGCAGTTGCTCTCCAGGTGGGAGCAATAGTAAGTGCACGCCTAGACGGACTAGAAGCCGAGGGTCGTCTGCTCCCGGCCAAGCAACTGCGGCCCCCACTAGCAGCGGGCAACAAGAAGCAGACAGTAGCGCCATCAGCTACTGCTGCGGCGAAAGCCACAGCAGGGCCCAGCGGGAAAGCAATTGTCATTGATGCAACAAAAAAGCCTCAATCTGCCCCTGCTGCTAGAAACAAAAGGAAGGCCAAGGCAAAATCTGGCAATAAAAGTGGAGGAACTAGGACCCAGCCTCCAAAAGAGCCGCCCATTTCGCGCTCACTGCCACCAGCTCCCGCCTCTATGACAGAGGGCTGGAACGTTGTAGCGAGCAAGGGGAGCAAACGTAAAGCTGCCCAACGTGCGGCTCCACCGCAGCCTACGGGGAAGGCGAAGGCCCAGAGACTGAGAGCCCCACGGTCAGCCGCCGTGGTCCTAACACTGCAACCCGAAGCAGTAGAGAGGGGCGTCACGTACAAGGACGTAATTGCCGAGGCAAGGAACAAGGTCCAACTGACGGCCCTAGACATTCCTGGTGGTCTGCGTTTCCGGCGGGCGGCTACTGGTGCATGCATTTTAGAGGTTCCGGGTGCATCCAGTGGAGACAAGGCGGACAAATTGGCCGAAGCCATAAAACAAAACGTAGGCACCGAAAACATTCGGGTATCAAGGCCCTTAAAAAGTGTCGACATTCGCGTCACGGGTCTAGACGAGTCCGTGTCTCCAGAAGAGGTGGCTTCTGCGGTGGCACAAAGTGGAGAATGTGCCATTGAAACGGTGAAGGTAGGAGAAATTCGCCAAGGATTCTCGGGACTCGGCACAGCGTGGGTCCGTTGCCCGATAATGGCCGCGAAAAAGCTGGCATCCGCAGGCCGCCTGCTGGTAGGTTGGGTTTCGGCGCAGGTAAAACTGCTGGACGCGAGACCCTTGCGGTGCTTCCGGTGCTTCCGAAACGGTCACGTCAGTGCGCAGTGCTCAGCGGAAACCGACCGGTCAAATGCCTGCTTTCAGTGCGGTAAGGACGGTCACAAAGCGGCTCAATGCACCGCCCCACCGCACTGCACTGAATGTGCGGCGGCCGGCAAGCCGTCTGGGCACCGAATAAGCAGCAAAGCGTGCACTGCGCCCAAAGCTGCCGGAAAAAGCAGGATGACCAGAGCGGCCAAGGGCCCACGGGCCCCCGAGCAGCCAGTCGAGTCGTCCCCCATAGGGCAAGCCGCGACAGAGGAGGATCTAGAAATGGTCGTCGGTTAAATGGCGACCATTGAATTCTTACAGGCGAACCTCAATCATGCCGCCAGGGCTCAAGATCTCCTCTGTCAGAGCGCGGCCCAGTGGTCGATCCACATTGCAGTAGCCGCGGAGCCCTACAATATTCCAGCCAGAGACGACTGGGTCGGGGATCTGGACAAAACCGTGGCCATAATAACGCGGAGCGCCGCCGGCTCTTATCCATTTAGAAGCGTTAGGAAAGGTCACGGTTGCGTTGCGGTCGTCTGTGGGGAGCTGGCAGTAGTCGGCACTTACTTCTCCCCCAATAAAAGTCTGGCCGAGTTCGAGAGGTTCCTGGCGGAGGTCGACGTCCTCGTTGGGCAGCTGCACCCCACCCCGGTCATTGTGGCGGGCGACTTCAATGCGAAAAATGCGGCGTGGGGTTGCCCGGCAACAGATCCGAGGGGGCATGCTCTTTTGGAATGGGCCATTGCCGCCAACCTAGCCGTTATCAACACTGGCACGGCAAACACGTGCGTGCGGCAACGGGGCGGCTCTATTGTGGACATCACGTTTGCAAGCGCCGCCCTGGCGCGCCGTGTTAAAGGGTGGAAGGTCCTGGAGGATGTGGAAACGCTGTCAGACCACCGGTATATCCGGTTCGGAGTCTCGACGGCCCCCTTGCCCTCTCTCCCAAGGCGGAATGACCCATTCCAGAATGGCCCGCGCTGGGTGCTCAAACGACTCGACCGGGAGGCTCTCGAGCTGGCAGCAATGGTGCGGACTTGGACACCGGAGCCGGAGGAGGTAGTAGATGTCGAGGCTGAGGCTGAATGGTTCCGTCAATCAATGACGGACATTTGCGACGCAGCCATGCCTCGAGCGAAGACTTTCTCCCCGCGACGTGCCGTGTACTGGTGGTCTCCTGACCTTGCGCAGTTGCGCGAGGAGTGTGTGCTCAGGAGACGTCAGTACACTAGGTATAGAAGTCGCCGGCAGAGAAACGTAGAGACGGAAGCGGCCCTGTACGCCACCTATAAGGACGCCAAAATGGCCCTAAAAGTCGCCATCGGTAGTGCCATCGACCGATCAAGGGAAGAGTTTCTGGAGACTCTGAACAGAGACCCTTGGGGGAGGCCATACAAGCTAGTCAGACAGAAGCTTCGCCCGTGGGCCCCCCCACTGACACAGAGTCTCCAGCCCCAGCTGTTGGACAACGTGGTTGCGACTTTGTTTCCACATAGACCTCCCCAACGCCCACCGTCGATGGCGCAGCCTGGGGCGGCTGAGAGGCAACAGACGGCAGAAACCGAGGCACCAAGTGTCACCGAAGGCGAGTTAGGAGCCGCGATTCTGAAGCTCAAAGGGAAAAACACGGCGCCTGGGCTAGACGGAATCCCTGGTCGAGCCTGGGTCCTAGCCGCTGATGCCCTAGAGCCAAGGTTGCGACGCCTATACAGCCGGTGTCTCGAGCAGGGTTGCTTCCCTGAGGCGTGGAAGGTCGGCCGCCTGGTGCTGCTGAGGAAGGAGGGGCGTCCTGCGGAGTCACCGTCGGCCTACCGGCCCATCGTGCTGCTCGATGAGGTGGGCAAGCTCTTTGAGCGGATCATTGCAAGCCGCCTCATCAGGCACTTAACCACCGAGGGGCCGGACCTGGCTGATTGCCAGTACGGATTCCGCAGCGGTCGCTCTACTGTGCATGCGATCCTGCAGGTGAAGAGGATAGCGGAGGACGCAGTCTCCCAGGGTGAGGTCGTCTTGGCAGTATCGCTCGATATTGCCAATGCCTTCAATACCCTCCCCTGGGATTGCATAAATGAGGCGCTTCTCTACCACCAGGTGCCCCACCATCTCAGCCGCATAATTGGGGCCTACCTTCACCGGAGGTTTGTGGCTTTCCCTGGCCAACATGAGTGGGAGAGGAGAGAAATGGTGTGCGGTGTTCCACAGGGGTCGGTTCTAGGGCCACTCTTGTGGAACATCGGATACGATTGGGTGCTGAGGGGAGCTCGTCTTCGTGGAGTAGAGCTCGTGTGCTACGCAGACGACACCCTAGTGGCAGCGCGCGGAGCCACATTCCGGGATGCCGCTATCTTGGCCACTGCGGCCGTAGCCCACGTCGTGGCGAAAGTTAGGCGACTAGGCCTGGAGGTTGCCTTGAACAAATCGGAGGCCATCTGTTTCCATGGCCCCCGAAGAGCGCCCCAGGCCGGATCCCACATAACAGTCGGTGGTGTCCAGATTGCCGTACAACGTACCATGCGGTATCTGGGCATCACACTGGACAGTCGGTGGACTTTCGAGGCTCACTTTGAGCGGGTGACGCAAAGGCTTCTGAGCGCTGCTGCTGCTCTAGGACGCCTGATGCCAAATGTCGGGGGCCCGAAATCGTCGTGCCGTCGCCTCTACTCCGGAGTCATACGCTCTATGGCTCTGTACGGAGCCCCAGTATGGGCGACTCATCTAAACGCCAGGACCATCACCCAACTGCGCAGAGCGCAACGGGTGATGGCCATAAGATCGATACGGGGCTACCGGACGATTTCTGGAGAGGCGGCATGCGTGCTGGCTGGATCCTTGCCTTGGGACCTGGACGCAGGAACCCTCGCGTCGCTATTTTTCTGGCGTGAGGAGGCGCGTGCCAGGGACTTCTGGCCAGCACCACGCGAAATTGAGGCCAAGCGCGACGGATACCACCGTGAGGCCATTGCTGCGTGGGTGGACCGCTTGGCACGACCAACAGCAGGTGCCAGGACAATTGCGGCGGTACGCCCATTCATGACCCAGTGGCTGGAGCGACAACACGGCGCCCTCACATTCCGGCTCGTGCAGGTTCTCTCGGGACACGGTTGTTTCGGGAGATACCTGCACAAAGTTGCCGGCAGGGAGCCGACCGAGGAGTGCCACGACTGTGGCGCCGCAGTGGACACCGCGCAGCACACTTTGGAGGAGTGTCCGGTGTGGGGGCCTGAGAGGGACGATCTCTCGGCCATAGTGGGGCCTGATTTGTCGCTGCCAGCCGTGGTGAAGACCATGGTAGACAGCGATAGATCATGGCACGCGATTCAATCCTTCTGCGAAGAAGTTCTACAGCAGAAGGAATCGGCGGAAAGGGCCAGAGAGATCGACCCAATGGCCGACCAAAGACGCCGTAAGCGCGCTGGGCGTAGGCGAAACGCCCACGACCGCCGCCTGCCTCCGTAGAGTGGCCGCAGGATGACAGGCTTGGGGAAGCTTGTCATCCTCTTCGCACGCGGTCACCGAAGAGGGTCCCGGAATCCGGACTGACCGGCGAACTGAGGCCAACACGGCCTCCGGAGGCGGCGCTCCAACAATCGGAGCGGTGCTGGTGGTGCTGCAGAAGTAGAGCGCGAGCGTCCCTGCAGCCCACCGCTACAGCACAGCGGCGGCAAAAGAGGGGTTTTAGTGGGTAAACTACGAGTCCGTAGGAGTCCCACATAACCACCTGGGCCTTTCCCCTCGCCCAGGTGGTATGCGTAAAGCATTTCCCCTCTATAAAAAAAAAAAAAAAAAAAAAAAAGGTTAGGTTAGGTTGGGGTGCAGGGCTGGTTCCTCCTCGTGGTGCACCCTGGGAGGGAGAGGATAGCCGCTCAGTTGCGCGCTTGCTATCTTCTCTCTGCGAATACCAGCCACAGGCGGCAGCGGTTGAGTCCAGTGGACTCCCGCGAGGGCTTTAATGCCGGGTTTTTGTTAGCTGCTCCCAGCTCGCCTCAGGTCAGCTGAGATGGCAAGGGAGGCAGCGTGGCCCTTTGGGCAGTGGCGGCGGTGCGTGGCACCTAGTTGTCGGGGCTCTGCTGGAGCCAGCGGCCGCTGAGCGGCGTGGGATGGCGGGCCTTCAAGGCCCGCGGCGCGGCGGGTGGGTTTCCGGCCCCCCGTCGGGCAGCCCGTAATCCGCACTGAGCGGACCGGGGGCACTGCTCACTGAGAGTAGTGCCGCGTGGAACAAACCACTATAAAAATGAAACGGAGGGTGTCGCTCCAGAAATGGAGGCGACGGGTGCGGCGATGTGCCAGGTGCACTCGACGATGTCGACGCCGGACCAACCGTTGCCCAAACCGAGTCCGTGGTCATGTTTTACGGCTCTGGTTGGGCACCGGGGGCCTTGCCTTAATTGGCTGGGCCGCGAGGAAGACAACCTCAATAAAAAATCACTCCCAATCCTAAGCGGCGCAGCACCGCGAGAGGATGCATGGCTGAGGTGGTGTCAGCCGCTAGTGCTTCCCCCCGTCAGTGTACCGGCCGACACACTGACGGGTAATTCTAGGCTTATCCAGGTGCAGAGGGCACCGCCTGGATGGACAAAGTAGATCCCTCCTACTCGTGGGAACAATTTCATATGTCTTCCGAAACTAAAAACACTCAAAACGGCCCTTTTCAGGGCCAACCCGAAAACGGCCCTTCTCAGGGCCAAACAGAAGAGAGTATGGGAGCAGAAGAGATCGAGCGTATCTCTAGCTCAATAAGCAAACAGGGCGAGAAACCAGCTAAGAAGCTGAGAGAAGTGAGGGTGTCGCTGGAGCGACTAAATAGCCCTCGAAAGGGAAGGGCAACCAAGGCGACGAACAGTCGAAGGTCTACCTCGGAAACATTGGAGACGGTCCGTTCAAGGTCAAACTCCGATTCTTCCAGAGCGTCAAGCAGGAACCGCTTCTGGGCGGACATTGACGCCAAGCGGACCTGCCTTCATGATAGTGAGGGCGAGGAATGGCCACCACTGCCGGCACAGAGCTCGCCGCCGGTAGCGGTGGAATACAGAAAGGGAAGGGGCCGTCCTGCAACGACTGGGGAGTATGTGGGTCTAGCAGCAGCTCAGAGGGAGCTCAATGCTGCGAAACAAGAGGCCCTACGGATTGAGGCGGAGAAAGAAATTGCCGATAGCATGGCCAGAGCCCGGCAGCATCGAGTGTCCCGTCTGTCGGAGTCGTAAACATCCAACGACGGAACGGAGAAGTCGGCAGTAGATTTAGTGAAGTCGGCCAAAGACCAGCTAAACATCATCGTTGGGGTGGCCACGAAGTCTGGCAACCTAAAGGGGACATACGTGAAAGCTCTCAAGGAAGCCGCGTCTGTAATTGGAGATAACCTGGAAGATCTCTGCAGGCGGACAATCTCCAAAGAGACAAGTTTGCTTCAGGCAGCTAATAAACATATGGAGATCCAGGTGGCCTTCCTGCAACAAAAGGTCGCACAAATGGAAGAAGAGATGGAGAGGAACAGAAGAACAGCAGCTGCCTCCCAACCTCAGCCAATCCCAGAATGGCTGTCCACTGACGTTCAACCTCTCCAAGATGCCGACATGGAGGAAGTCTCGAAGGCTAAAAAACAGAGTGCCAAACGAAAAGCACAAGAGGCGACACAGGCGAAAAGAGGCAGAACCGAGGAAGCTGGACCCTCTTCGTCTCATTCACCTGCACCACAAGATGAGGGCCTGATGCGCAGCATCATGGACCGGGTTGGCAATATGCTAAATGCCAGACTAGAGTCCTTAGAGAAGGAAGAAAGGCTCCTGCCAGCCAAAAATCTGCGGCCACCATTGGCTGCGGACCGACAGCTGCAGAAACCAGCGTCTAAGCCTGCAGGGGTCCCAAAGGGCCCAAACTCAAATATGACAAAGCCCATGTCAAGTTTAGCCCCAGTAAAGGGCAAACAAGGCAAGGGCACAAAAGCCAAGGGGGCATCCCAGCCGGCCCCACTGGTCAATGAACCTCGACCGCTGCCACCGCCACCCAAATCCATGGACCAGCAATGGAGTAAAGTGGTGGGAAAAAACAAAAAGAGAGCGGCAAAACCACAGGAAGTACGCTCCCAACCACAAGGAAAGGTACAACAGCGATCCCAAGCGCAGGCGGCCCGCAAACTGAGGCCACCCCGCTCTGCAGCGGTGGTAATATCGCTACAGCCCGAGGCCGAAGAAAAAGGCATCACGTACAAGAGCGTGCTTGCTGAAGCTAAGACGAAGGTGAAACTGGCTGAACTAGACATTCAGTCAGTGAAATTTAAGGTCGCAGCGACCGGCGCACGACTCTTGGAAGTGCCAGGAGTCGCTAGCGGCCCGAAAGCTGATAAACTGGCGGAGAAGCTCAGCCAACTATTCAGCGCGGACGAGGTCCGGGTGTCTCGGCCCACTAAAAGTGTAGAGCTTCGAATATCCGGCCTAGACGATTCAGTCACAGTGGAAGACATCGCGGTGGCAATCGCGCAAGTGGGAGGCTGCACAACCCAAGATGTCAAGGTAGGGGACATAAGAGCAGACCCCAGGGGCTTAGGTTCTGCTTGGGTCCGTTGCCCTGTTACTTCGGCAAAAGTAGTGGCTGAAGCGGGAAGGCTGTTGGTGGGTTGGGTTTCTGCGCAAGTGAAACTGCTCGAAGCCCGCCCTCAGAGGTGTTTCCGTTGCATGGAAGCAGGTCATGTGAGGGCGAACTGTCAGTCGGAGATCGACAGATCAGACCTGTGCTACCGATGTAGCCAGCCAGGTCACAAAGCCAAGGATTGCTCAGCGACGCCACACTGTGCTGTTTGTGCGGCGCTAAATAAAGGAGCGGGACACAGAACGGGCAGCAAAAACTGCTCTGCCCCGCCCAAGAGAGCGAAAGCAAAGGCTCGTGATGGTCCCCGGACCTCCTCACAGCCTGCCCCCCCGACCAATCCTACCATGGTCGGGGTCCAGGAGGAGACGGTAATGGAAACGAACTAATATGGCCACACTAGTTCTGCAGGCGAACCTTAACCACTGTGCCCGAGCGCAGGATCTCCTATTTCAAAGCATGGCACAGTGGTTAATTAACATTGCGGTAGTTGCAGAGCCATATTCTGTTCCTGCCCGAGCGGGATGGATTGGGGACCTTGACAAAACCGTTGCTCTTGTGTCAAGGACTAACACTGCCTCGTCGCCCTTCCTAAACATCATAAGGGGCCACGGTTTTGTAGCAGCCAAATTCGACAAGATCGCGGTCTTAGGAGGTTACTTCTCGCCCAACAGAAGCCTGGCAGAGTTTGAGCAGTTCCTCGTTGAAGTAGGCGCAGTAGTCAGGCAACTGCACCCCACTCCTGTTTTAGTTGCCGGAGATCTAAATGCAAAGTCCGGGGCGTGGGGTTCTGCAGTGACGGATGCCCGGGGCCAATGTCTCGAAGAATGGGCTGAGACTTACGGCCTGGGGGTGCTGAACCGCGGAACAGCTCTAACCTGCGTACGACGAGATGGTGGCTCAATCGTGGACGTCACATTTGCAGATCCCACTCTGGCAAGGCGAGTCCAAGACTGGGAGGTGTTGGAGGACGTAGAAACCTTATCGGACCATAGGTACATAAGGTTCAGTATAACTGCGTCCCCAACAATACCACAGCCCGCAGCAGTGGGAACCCAGGTAGTCGCCACTCCACGATGGGCGTTAAAACGCATGGACCGTGAGGTGCTCGAGGAGGCGGCAATTATTAAGTCCTGGCTACCTGTTCCTGATGGTCACCTAGACATTGAAGGCGAAGCGCAGTGGCTCGAAGAGGCCATGACTGACACTTGCGATGCGGCCATGCCACGTATTGGGCCCCGCCCACCACAACGCAAGGTCTACTGGTGGTCAGCTGAACTGGGTCAATTACGAGAGTCATGTGTTGCGGCGCGTCGTCAGTATACTCGAAGCCGTCGACGACAACAGCGTAATTTAGAGGAGGAGACACGCCTGTACGCAACATATAGAGACCTCGTTGGGTCTTTTCAGGCAGCCATTGGAAAAGCCAAAGATCTGGCCGAGGAGGAGATGCTGGAGAGTCTCAACAAAGACCCCTGGGGCAGGCCGTACAAGATGGTGAGGGGCAAGCTTCGACCGTGGGCCCCGCCACTGACGCAGACTCTCCAGCCGGCGCTCCTTGACCGAGTGGTGGATACACTCTTTCCAGAAAGAGGTGGTCACATCCCACCGCCAATGGCACCGCCTGAACATTGGGCCAACAATGAAGATGACGTTGCCACTGAAGTAACAGAGGGCGAATTAGGTGCGGCAGTGCTGCGCCTAAAACAAAAGAATACTGCACCGGGCCTCGACGGAATCCCGGGCCGGGCATGGGTTGTGGCGTTGGGACCTCTTGGCTCCCGAGTGAGGGCTCTCTTCACTGCCTGCTTTCAGCAGAGCTTAATCCCACGGGACTGGAAAGCAGGCAAGCTAGTCCTCATTCAGAAAGAGGGACGGCCGGTCGACTCACCTTCGGCATATCGGCCCATAGTGCTGCTTGACGAGGTCAGCAAGCTCTTCGAGCGTGTCATCTCTATGCGACTCGTCAAGCACCTAGAAAACGTTGGGCCAAACCTCAGTAACAACCAGTTCGGCTTCCGTCGATGCCGATCAACGGTAGATGCCATCGCTCGGGTAAAGGCGCTAACTGAGGAGGCCGTGTCCCAAGGCGGGGTAGTCATTGCAGTATCGCTTGACATTTCGAATGCGTTTAACACCCTACCTTGGGGCTGTATCAAGGAGGCGCTCAGATACCATGCTGTGCCGCAATACCTGCGCCACATCTTAGACGCATATCTGGCAGAACGCGAGGTAAGATACCCAGCGCAAACCAGCTGGAGCAGTAAGCGTATGGCGTGCGGAGTTCCACAGGGGTCGGTTCTCGGGCCCCTCCTGTGGAACATAGGCTATGACTGGGTTCTGCGGGGCAGAAACTTATCGGGGGTCGAACTGACGTGCTACGCCGATGACACTCTCGTTACGGCCAAAGCTAGCACGTACAGGGAGGCCTCCATAATTGCGACGGCAGGAGTGGCCCAAGTGGTGGCCAGAATTAGGAAATTAGGGCTGGAGGTCGCCCTCCACAAATCTGAAGCCCTCTGTTTTCATGGGCCCCGAAAAGCACCTCCAGTTGGGGCCAATCTGGTGGTGGGTGGTGTTTCCATCGGAGTCAAGTCGACAATGAAATACCTGGGACTCGTCCTTGACAGCCGGTGGAACTTTAAGGAGCACTTCACAAGATTGGCCCCAAAACTATTGAGAGCAGCAGGTGCGCTGAGTAGGCTTCTCCCAAACGTGACTGGACCGAAAATCGGCTGCCGTCGTCTCTATACGACGGTAGTACGATCAATGGCTATGTACGGAGCGCCCATTTGGAGTGACGCCCTAAACGACCACAACAAGACCCTCCTACGGAGACCACAGAGGGTCATGGCCACTAGGGTTATAAGAGGGTATAGAACCATCTCCTACGAGGCGGCCTGCGCACTAGCCGGCACTCCGCCATGGGATCTGGATGCTGAAGCCCTTGCTAGTATTTACAGGCGCATTGCGGACTGGCGAGCACGAGGCCAGGAACCCATGGCGGAGGAGGTGAAGCGCTGGAGGGACATTGCGCGAGACATAGTCGTCCGAAAGTGGAGTGAGCGGCTGGAGGCTCCCAGTGCTGGGCAGCAGACTATTGGCGCCATTCAGCCCATACTGAAGGATTGGATAGAGAGGCAGCACGGAATTGTAACGTTCCACCTTGCACAGGTCCTCTCGGGCCATGGATGTTTCGGCAGATACCTGTGCAAGGTGTCTGCGAGGGAGCCGACACCGGCCTGCCATCACTGCGGCAGTGCGGAAGACACGGCGGCACACACACTAGAAGTGTGCCCAGCTTGGACTGACCAACGCGCCACACTTGTGGCCGTCGTGGGAAACGATCTCTCACTGTCTGCCCTGACAAAAGCCATGGTAGACAGTGAGAGGTCGTGGAAAGCGGTGGCGGCATTTAGTGAGGAAGTCCTCACCATAAAAGAAAAGGCAGAGCGCGACAGAGAGGACGATCCGGCCTCCCATGAAATGCGCCGCAAGCGCGTGGGAAGACGGCGGTTGGCATACGACCGCCGACTTCCCCCATAAGGGCACCTGTGGGTGGCTGATACGGGGACATCAGTCACCTACATAACGGTCCCAGAGGAGGAAAGCATGTCAAGATAGGCATGCCCAACAGACGGCCGGAGTTCAAACTCCTCATGACGAGTCCGATGTCTGGACAGCCGCCAGCGAGGTCACGGAAGTGTTCTACAGAGTTCCCGTGGCCTCGCCCAAATGCGGCGAGTCGGAAGACCGTGGGGTTTTAGTGGGTATACCAGGGCCTCATTAGCCCTGGGAGTCCCACATAACCACCCGGGTCCGTCCCCGCGCCCGGGTGGTATGCGTAACGCATTTCCCCACGTAAAAAAAAAAAAAAAAAAAAAAAAAAAAAAAAAAAAAAAAGGTTAGGTTAGGTTGGGGTGCAGGGCTGGTTCCTCCTCGTGGTGCACCCTGGGAGGGGGAGGATAGCCGCTCAGTTGCGCGCTTGCTATCCTCCCTCTGCGAATACCAGCCACAGGCGGTAGCGGTTGAGTCGAGTGGACTCCCGCGAGGGCTTTAATGCCGGGTCAAGGAGAAGGCCATTGGGCCTAGCGGTTGCGGCCGCGACGTGGAGGGCTTCATGCCGTTGTTGTTGCATGAATGCGGAGGAACTGTGGGTTTTAGCGAACCCACGTAGGGGTGTCTACGCCAGCATCCCTCGAATCCCGCAACCCGCAGCACTCTCCCAACGACCCCCATCTCGGGCGTTATGGGGTACGGGAAGTGCTTGCGGCTCGGAGGGCTTGCCTTAGTTGGCCGGCCCGCGGGAAGGAAAACCCTATAAAACCCGACAGCGAAGTCGTTAAAACCTACAGATACCAGGCGACCTCTGTAGTATGTAGCCCGCTGTCCGGAATGGGCGTCACCCGGCAGTGCAACTATCGACCCATACTCGTGGGAACTGTTTTATGGCACCGATTATAAAAAAACAAACCAACGGCCCTTCTCAGGGCCAAAACGAAAACGGCTCTTCTCAGAGCCAAACAGAGGAGAGGAGGGAAGATCAAAGAAGGAGTAAGGAGGAGACATCCCAAGAAGATGTCTCAGACAAAGCGGAGGCACAATTTCAGCCGATTGTCAGGCTGGTTCGGCTGTCGGAGTCTGACTCCTCAACAGCCAGTATGGAGACGGTAACCTTTGGTGGCGACTCCCCCTTCGGCAAGCTATGGAGGAAGGGCGAGAAGAGAGCCGCCGAGGAGGAAACCTCAGGCTCGGAGAGTGATCGCGGAACCCGCAGTGATGGAACTCCACAAACCAAAAGCAAGTTCCTCAAAACCTCACCCAAGCGGGGAAGAGGCCGCCCACCAACGACAGGCGAATACGTAGGCTTCGGCAAGTTCCACTCTGAGCTCGCCGCCGAAAAAGCTCGTGCGAGGAAACTGGAGACTGAGAAAGCCCTGGCAGCTTTCCTTGTATCGGCGGATGTGGCTGCAAAAGAAAGGTCGGAGCGAGTGGCTAGCAGGAACCTACTCAGCTGCAGCCAGGAGTCACTACCGGCCACCGAAATCGAGGCTCATGTCGAGGACGCCCTAAAGGCGGTCCTACACGTGATGGACACATCGGGCCACCTTAAAGGCACTCACCAGAAGCTACTAAAGAGCTCTGTAGCAACGATCAGTAGTGCCTTTTCGGAGCTCAGGTCACGCACCGTGACGGAAGAGGTTGCCCGCCTGGAAGCGGCAAACGCGCGACTTACAAGTCAGCTGACGGAACTGCGCCTACAAGTCCAGGAGATACGCAGCACCCAGATAACGACATCTTCCGAGCCCGACTTGAAGAAGATTATGGAGGATGCTCTCCGCGTGAGCAGGGAGCAATTTAGCAATATGCTAAACGCCCGGCTGGACGGGATCGAAAACCGTCTTCTCCCGGAGCCACGGATGCGCCCACCACTAGCATCCGACCGGCGGACAACGCAACCTCCCGGACCGAGTGCAAGGGTACCAAGCTCCATGACAGGACAGCCCGAGCCTCAACCAGAAACCACAAATGCGACCCCAACTGTCTTACCGGAAGGGAACCAAGGCGGGAATCGTAAGACCAGAACCCAACGGCGTAAAAAATCCAGCCTAGCGGCCAAAGAGGCGGCCGCTGCCAGACAGGCACCTCAGACTGAAACAACGCTCCCCGCGTCTTGCCCTCCATTGGGTAGTTGGAAAGACGCCGTAGGCCGCAAAGCCAAAACAACAACTAAGGGGCCGGCATCTTCTACGGTGCAAAAGCCTAAACCAAAGGCCACAGTGACAAGAAGGAAGCTCCAACCCCCGCGAACCGCCGCCGTCACCCTGACCTTGAAGGCGGAAGCGGCCGAAAAAGGAGTGACATATGAGAAGATACTGGCTGAAGCCAAGAACAAAATCAAGTTGGAGGATGTCGGGGTTGCTGCGGTCCGCTTCCGCACCACAGCAACTGGGGCGCGAATGCTCGAGCTGCCCCCTGACACGCCCAACGCGGATACGGCGGCGGATTCTCTCGCCACTAAGTTAAGGGAGGTTCTCGATGCCACCGTTGTTCAGATCCAACGGCCGGTTAAGTGTGCGGAAATACGAGTCTCGGGACTCGATGACTCCGCAACTGCAGACGAGGTGGTGGCAGCAGTCGCCGCACAAGGGGGTTGCCCTATCGAAGTCATCAAGCCCGGCGTAATTTCACGCAGCCAAAGCGGTTCCGGGTCCATCTGGCTGAGTCTTCCAGTAGCCGTAGCCAAGAAAATCGTGAAAATTGCCCGGATCAAAGTAGGATGGGTCTCGGCTAGGGTGGTTCTTTTGGACTCAAAACCGCTAAGGTGCTACAGGTGCCTCGAGACTGGCCACGTAGGCGCCAAGTGCGACAAGCAGGTTGACCGCAGCAACCTGTGCTACCGCTGCGGGGAACCCGGGCATAAGTCGCGGGACTGCACTGCCGAGGCCTGTTGCGCTATTTGCAAAGCAGCTGGCAAACCAACAGGCCATTCGATTGGCGGTAAAGGGTGCCCGAACCTCAAAGCTCGCCCTGCCAGGAAAGGTAAAAAGACGCCGGTAGGCCCAGCAGCCACCCCGTCTTCGCAGTCGGCGGAGAACATGGACATCGCCCAATAAAATGGCCTGCAAATGTCTCCAGTCGAATGTCAACCAATCCACCAGGGCCCAGGATCTCCTAGCCCAGACAATGGCTGAAAGTGGTATTAATGTGGCTATAGTTTCGGAACACTACTACATCCCGAACCGAAACGACTGGGCAGGAGATCTTGACGAATCAGTCGCCATTGTAGTCCCCGGTGCAGCTGGGTCCCCGGCCATAGAGAAAATAGTGAAAGGCAAAGGGTTTGTTCTTGCAACCATAGGCGGAATGGCAGTCGTTGGTGTCTACATCTCACCAAACCGTCCCCTTGTAGATTTTGAGCGAGTCCTCTCTGAAGTAGAAGCCCTGATCAGGCGAACTTCCCCCATCCCCGTGTTAGTTGCGGGCGATTTCAACGCCAAATCAACGACATGGGGATCTCCCGCGACAGACGTCCGGGGGGAGGTCCTGGAGGAGTGGGCAATCACCCTGGGACTGACTGTCCTCAACACCGGGTCGGAGAGCACGTGCGTGAGGCAACAAGGCGAGTCCATAGTGGACATAACCTTTGCGTCCAACGCCTTAGCCCGCCGTGCTCAAAACTGGAGGGTAGAAGTTGGGGTAGAAACCTTATCGGACCACCGATATATAAGGTTCGATGTCGCTACCCCAACTGTTACACGTGCCGAGCAGCCGAGGAACCGACCCGCTGCAGGGGACAGTCGAAGATGGGTGATTAGTAAACTGGATAGGCAGCTCGCCAAAGAGGCGGCAATAGTCGAGGCCTGGGGGGCCAGTACCCTTCCAGAGAGGCCAATACAGGTGGACCAAGAGGTGCAGAACCTGAATGACGCGCTGGGTCGTGTGTGCGATGCATCGATGCCTAGGGCCAAATCTCAGTTGCCAAAGCGTCGAGTGTACTGGTGGCGACCAGAACTCCGCGATCTGCGGAACGCTTGCGTGACCGCGCGCCGCCAGTTCACAAGATATAGGAGGAGGCAAACCAGAGACCAGACTGAAGAAGACGCCCTGTACAACATCTACAGGGCCGCTCGCAAAACTCTGGAGACGGCCATAGCGCAAGCTAAGGAGGCGGCCTGGGAGGAGTGGCTCGAGACCCTCAACAGGGACCCATGGGGCAGACCATATAAGACCGTGAGGCAAAAGCTCCGGCCTTGGGCCCCCCCTTTGACAACTAGTCTCGAGCCAGAACTCGTAAACCGGGTCGTAGGCGCCCTCTTTCCCGAAAGAGATGAATTTGCCCCACCAGCAATGGCACCTACAACTCGCCCACAGGTGATGGAAGCGGAGATACTGCCGGTGACCGAAGCCGAGCTCACCGCTGCAGCATACAAACTCCGGTCCAAAAAGACGGCCCCCGGACCAGACGGCATCCCTGGACGCGCTCTAGCCATAGCGCTCAGTGAATTGGAGAAACGAGTCGGAGACCTTTTCACTGCCTGCATGACACAGGGGCGGTTCCCACAAAGGTGGAAAACAGGGAAGCTGGTGCTTCTCCGAAAGGAGGGGCGCCCCCCTGATCAGCCGTCGGCCTACCGCCCTATTCTGCTACTTGACGAGATGGGAAAGCTCTTTGAGCGTATAATCGCCACCCGTCTCGTCAGGAGCATGCAGCCGGGTTTGAGCGACTGCCAGTATGGCTTTCGACCTCTACGCTCGACGCTGGACGCAATTGCCAAAGTCAGAGACTTTGCGATGGAGGAAGTTTCCCAGGGTGGGGTTGTGATGTCTGTGTCGCTGGACATCTCTAACGCCTTCAACACCCTGCCCTGGGAGACAATAAAGGCGGCGCTGAAATACCACAACGTACCCAAATACCTGCAAGACCTCGTGGCAGACTACTTTGCCGGGCGCGTTGTGGTATTTCCAACAAAAACTGGGGTTGGTAGGCGGCAAATGTCGTGCGGTGTTCCACAGGGCTCGGTCTTGGGCCCTCTCCTGTGGAACATCGGTTACGACTGGGTCCTCCGCGGAGCCACCATACGAGGAATCAGCGTCACTTGCTACGCGGACGATACCCTCGTTTCGGCCCGAGGCAAGACGCATCGCGAGGCGGCATACATCGCGACAGCAGGGGTGGCACATGTGGTGCACCGCATCCGCGCTCTGGGCCTGGAGGTGGCTCTACATAAATCCGAGGCCCTAGTGTTCCATGGCCCTCGGAATGCACCACCGCCAGGGGCCGTAATCACTGTCGGAGGAACTCCCATCGCCGTCGGGTCGACGATGAAATACCTAGGACTCGTCCTCGACGGTCGATGGAAATTCAATGAACACTTCCAGCGCTTGGCCCCTAGGATAATGGCAACAGCTGGGGCACTTGGCAGGATCCTCCCGAATAAAGGAGGCCCGAGAGGAGCAAGCAGGCGCCTATACGTGGCAGTGGTACGCTCAATGGCGCTGTATGGAGCGCCAATATGGGCGGACAACCTGAGTGCTCGGAGCGTGGCCCAGCTGCGGAGGCCGCAACGGGCCATAGCACTCAGGGTGGCTCGAGCGTACCGCACCTGCTCCTACGTAAGTGCCTGTCTACTAGCCGGGTGCCCGCCCTGGGACCTCGAAGCAACAACGTTGGCGGAGGTTTACTGGAGGGTGAAAGAGGCCAGGGCGCGGGATAACCATCCAGCCCCGCAAGAAATCAGGAAGTGGAGGGAGGAGGCCAGAAACGGCCTCTTCGAAAAGTGGGCCGAGAGACTGGAGATCCCGGGAGCTAGCCGGGAACTAGTGGACGCCGTTCAGCCCAGCCTACAAAAATGGGTTGATCGGAAACACGGCGCACCATCGTACCATCTCACGCAGATGCTCACGGGGCATGGTTGCTTCGGCAGGTACCTGTGTGAGGTGGTACGAAGAGAGGCAACTCCAAATTGCCATCATTGTGGAGGAGGGGCCGCGGACACAGCCTACCACACGCGCGTGGAGTGCCCTGCATGGGCGGAGCCCCGCGCTGCTCTGTCCGCGGTCGTAGGAAGAGACCTGTCTCTGCCGGCCTTGGTGAGGCGAATGGCAGAGGAAAAAGAGGCCTGGGAGGCGATGGCCACCTTCTGCGCTGAGGTTATGGCGCAGAAGGAGACAGCAGAGCGCGAGCGCGAGAATGACGCGGATGCGCTCCCTCAGCGCAGAAGAAGAGCAGGGCGGCGGCGCAGAGCCTTTGCAGGCCGCATGCAGCCGCCGTAAGGGGGACCTGCGGGTGATGGGTTGGGAGCCCCGTCATCCGCCTGGAGAGGTCCCGAGCCGGATAGCCCTCAAGTGTTCCGAGGTGCTATCGGCGGAGTAGGCTGCTTCAGCAGCCCATAAGACGGGCCCACAAGGGTAACGCTCGCGGGGTTCTCGGAGGTGTGCAGCAGCGTTCCCGAAACCCCGCACACAGAGCGAGCGGTGGAACACCCCAGGGGTTTAGTCCGTGAGAGTCGGACATAACCACCCGGTTACTCCCGGGCCGGGTGGTATCCATAACGGATTCCCCTGGGTTAACAAAAAAAAAAAAAAAAAAAAAAAAAAAAAAAAGGTTAGGTTAGGTTGGGGTGCAGGGCTGGTTCCTCCTCGTGGTGCACCCTGGGAGGGGGAGGATAGCCGCTCAGTTGCGCGTTTGCTATCCTCCCTCTGCGAATACCAGCCATCGGTGGAAGTGCAGTCGAGTTTCTCCTGCGTGGGCTTTATTGCCGGGTTTGTAACTTTGCTGCTCCCGTCTTGCCTCGGATTCTCTGAGGCAGTAAGGGATGCAGCATGGCCCTAGTGGGCAGTGGTGGTGGTGCGTGGCACCTTGTTGTCGGGGCTCTCCAGAGCCAGCGGCCGCTGAGCGGCGTGGGATGGCGGGCCTTCAAGGCCTGCGGCGCGGCGGGTGGGTTTCCGGCCCCCCGTCGGGCAGCCCGTAATCCGCACTGAGCGGGCCGGGGGCGCTGCTCACTGAGAGTAGTGCCGCGTGGAACAAACCACTATAAAAATGAAACGGAGGGTGTCGCTCCAGAAATGGAGGCGACGGGTGCGGCGATGTGCCAGGTGCACTCGACAATGTCGACGCCGGACCAGCCGTTGTCCACACCGAGTCCGTAGTCATGTTTTGCGGCTCTGGTTGGGCACCGGTGGCCTTGCCTTAATTGGCCGGGCCGCGAGGAAGACAACCTCAATAAAAAATCACCCCCAATCCTAAGCGGCGCAGCACCGCGAGAGGATGCATGGCTGAGGAGGTGTCAGCCGCTAGTGCTTTGCCCCATCAGTGTACCGGCCGACGCACTGATGGGTAATCATAGGCTTACCCAGGTGCAGAGGGCACCGCCTGGGTGGACCATATAGATCCCTCCCACTCGTGGGAACAGTTTTTATGGCTTCGCAATTTAAAAAATCCCAAAACGGCCCTTCTCAGGGCCAACCTGAAAACGGCCCTTCTCAGGGCCAAACTGAAGAGGCGAGGAGAGACGCAAACGCTAGCGTCGAAACAGAGATAGAGAACAGTGGCGTTTTCACTTTTAACGCAACACCGGCGCAGCCGCAGGTGCGGGACTGCCGGGTGTCAATTGAGCGCTTAAATGCCATGGATACTGAGGGAAAACTGGAGGGTTCTGACACGGACTCTAGTCTCATGACGGTAATGACGAGGTCAAGATCTGGGTCTGCATCTAGCACCGCGTCTTTTACCCGTTTCTGGGCGGAGGAGAGCCTTAAAAGGCGTATAGAGCTCTCGGAGCCCAGCGAGGAGGAGCTGGAGCCGAAGAAAAAACCTACCGGCAAACAGCTAAAAGGAAAAGACCGCCCCGTCACGGGGAAATACGCCGGCCTGGGCAAGACCCGGGAAATGTACAAAGCGGCCAAGGAGGAATACCGCCGGCAAACTGCCGAAAAGGCTGAGACGGAACTCGAGAGCATGACCATACGTATGCGACCAACTGCAGAACGTAGGATAGCGAGTGGGCCAGATACAGAGGACCAACTCATGTCAGCTCTTAATGCCCAAGTAATGGACAGTGTGGCCGTGGTCAACAAGGTTGTTGCCACGTCGGGGAACCTCAAGGGTACCCATCAACGTAAGCTGAAGGACGCGGCCGCAGCAATAAAGGATTTCGCTCAGGTGATGCTTGAACGCACCACCACGGAAGAGACAAAGAAGCTCCAGCGAGTCATAGCTCGACTACAAGCCCAGGTAGCGGACCTCCAGAAGGAGCATGAGGAGTTACGAAGCGAGCTACGGCTCGCCAGAGGAAGTGCGTTTTCCTCCCAAAATATGTCATCGCAGTGCCAGGCTGTGGCTCCAGAATCTGAGCCACGAGAGGATGCCGAGCGGACGATGATGATAAGGGTAGGCAATATGATGAACGCCAGGCTGGAGGCACTGGAGGATAGACTTCTCCCTCGAAAAACATTGCGGCCGCCGCTGGCCGCAGACAAGGTGAAAACGACGGCCCAGCCTGCCAACAGTGCAGGCAATACACGGCAGGCAGCACCCAAAGCTCCAGCTTCTGCAGCTGGACCAGCTGCTGGTCTCAGTGGGTTAAAAAAATCGACGGCTCCCGGTGGTTTGAAACCTGCTCCTCGAGAGGGGGGCAAGAAAAAAGCCACCAAGAAAAAGAGAGGTAAAGAGGCACAACCTGCAAATAAACCGCAGGAACCCCGCCCACTTCCACCTGCCCCGGCGTCCATGGAAGAAAGTTGGACAAAGGTAGTCAAAAAGGGCAAAAAGACGGCAACGGGCTCTAAGCCCAAATCGGTGGCTCCCAAAGCGACGCGCAAACTGCGTCCTCCACGCTCCGCAGCGATCGTCCTCACGCTGAAACCGGAAAGCGAGCAGAAGACAACGTACGCGGATGTAATCAAAGAGGCGAGGTCTAAAATCGACCTAAATGAACTGCAAATAGAGGGCGTACGATTCAAGAGAGCACTCACCGGAGCTACAATTATTGAAGTGCCTGGTGTAACAAGTGCTGACAAAGCAGATGCTCTCGCAAACAAATTGAGGGAAAAACTAAATAATGAGGTTGTCCAAGTCTCCAGGCCCACAAAAACCGCCGAGGTGCGAGTATCAGGCTTGGATGACTCTGTCACTCCAGCGGACATAATAGAGGCTGTGGTCAAGGTAGGCGGGTGCCTCCAAGACCAAATTAAGTGTGGGGAAATCCGCCAAGATCCATCAGGTCTCGGGTCTGCCTGGGTGCGATGCCCGGTTACGGCGGTGAAGAAGTTGACGGACAGCGGACGACTCCTAGTAGGATGGGTGTCAGCCCGTGTAAGGCTATTGGACCATAAGCCTCTGCGCTGCTTCCGGTGCCTGGAACCAGGGCACGTCCGAGCGCAGTGCAAGGCACAGGAGGACCGCAGCGACTTGTGTTATCGCTGCGGACAGGCTGGTCACAAGGCAGGTGCATGCTCCGCCACGCCACATTGTGCCGTCTGCGCGGCAGCTAGTAAACCGGCAGGCCACACAATTGGGAGTAAAGCGTGCGCTGCTTCTAAAAATACTAGGAAGGGGAGGAGGAATGGCGATGGCTCTCGGGCCCCCTCGCAATCTGTCCGCCAACCTGCCACAGTCGTGGCCGAGGCTGAGAAGGCAGCACCTATGGAAACTGCGTAATGGCTTTAAGGTTCCTACAGGCGAATATCAACCACTGCCTCAGAGCTCAGGACCTCCTCTGTCAGAGCATGGCGCAGTGGTTGATACATGTGGCAGTCATCTCCGAGCCCTACTTTATCCCCCAAAGGGACAATTGGGTTGGGGACCACGAAGGCTTGGTAGCGATTGTCACGCAACCGTCGTATGGCTCACAGCCATTTGAAAAAGTTGAGAGGCGAAAAGGCTTCGTAGTTGCTCTGCTTGGCGGCATCATGGTGATAGGCGCGTATTTTTCGCCAAACAAAAGCCTGGCGGAATTTGAAACCTATCTGGCGGAAATTGGTGCGGTAATCGGCGCATGTCATCCACGCCCTGTAATTCTTGCTGGCGACCTCAATGCCAAGTCAGTATCGTGGGGGTCGCCATCAACGGATGCACGTGGGCGCGAGCTGGAAGAGTGGGCCATCACGACTGGTTTGATGGTCATCAATGAAGGGACAGTCGACACCTGCGTGCGGCAACAGGGGGGCTCCATAGTGGACGTGACGTTTGCCAATGCTGCCTTAGCACGTCGAATCCAGGGCTGGGAAGTACTGGAGAGCGTCGAGACACTTTCTGACCACCGTTACATACGGTACCAGATCTCGGCGCTCCCAGATTCCCCGAGCGGCCCAATTAGCCAGTCACTGCCAGGTGATGGCCCTCGGTGGGCATTAAAGCGCCTAGATAGAGACGCTCTAGCTCTGGCTGCGGAGGTCCAGGCATGGAACCCGGTCTCAGCAGACCCAATAGACGTAGAGGAAGAAGCGCAATGGTTCGGTGGAGCAATGATTAACATCTGCGACGCAGCGATGCCCCGAGCTAAGCCCTTTCCTCCTAAAAGACAGGTGTATTGGTGGTCCGTGGAGCTGGACAGACTTAGGAAGACGTGTGTGGTGGCAAGGCGCCTCTACAGTCACCAAAGAAGGCAAAGACGAAGGGACCAACCCCGTGAAGAAGAACTATATGCGACATATAGAGAACATAAAAAGACGCTGCAGGTGGCCATTAGCCAAGCCAAAGAGAAGTCCCAGTTAGAGTTACTTAAAACTCTCAACAACGATCCATGGGGCCGGCCATATAAGATGGTCCGAAGCAAGCTCCGCCCCTGGGCGCCTCCCCTGACGCGGACTCTAGAGCCGGAGTTACTAACAAACGTGGTGCAAGCGCTATTTCCGGACTGCGATAATTTCGTTCCCCCGGCAATGGTAGCAGCTACGGAACCCTCGGCGGATGAAGAAGAGGTACCTGTAGTATCCGGTGGCGAACTTGGTGCCGCTATACTAAGACTCAAGGCCAAAAACACAGCCCCCGGACCGGATGGCATACCGGGTCGCGCTTGGGTCTTAGTGAGCAAGGTTCTTGAGACAAGAATACTTAGGCTATTCACAGGATGCTTCCAACATGCCAGCTTCCCACGGCAATGGAAAACAGGCAAATTGGTCCTCCTGAAGAAGGATGGGCGCCCGGCAGACTCTCCATCTGCATACCGCCCAATAGTGTTGCTTGATGAGATCGCCAAGCTGTTCGAGCGCATAACGGCAAATCGACTCATCAAGCACCTCTGGCGCGTTGGGCCTGACGTAGCAGATTGCCAGTTCGGTTTCCGCAGTGGCCGGTCGACGGTTGGCGCTATCTTGCACGTAAAAGCTCTGGCGGATGAGGCGGTGTCCAGAGGTGAAGTCATTCTGGCGGTCTCTCTGGACATCGCTAATGCTTTTAACACCTTGCCATGGAGCTGCGTCAAGGAGGCACTGCGGTACCACCAGGTACCTGAATACTTGAGGAGGACAATCGACTCGTACTTGTCTGACAGGTTCGTAACTTACCCGGGTCGAGAGGAGTGGGCGCGATATCCCATGTCGTGCGGTGTCCCACAGGGGTCGGTCCTTGGACCACTCCTGTGGAACATTGGGTACGACTGGGTTCTGCGAGGCGCGAATCTTCCAGGTGTTAGCCTCACCTGTTACGCCGATGACACCCTGGTGACTGCTCGCGGCAAAACATTTAGGCAGGCTGCCATACTGGCGACGGCAGGAGTTGCCCATGTGGTGGGGCGAATCCGGCGCTTGGGGCTCAAAGTAGCCCTACAAAAATCGGAAGCCTTGTGTTTTCATGGGTCTCGCAATGCGCCCCCGCCGGATGCGCATATAGTGGTGAGTGGAACCAGAATCGGAGTCGAGTCGACTATGAGGTATCTGGGCCTGACACTCGACAGTAGATGGACGTTCCACTCCCACTTCAAGCACCGTCTGCCGAAGCTGCTAGGAGCTGCCGGCGCCCTAGGGCGTATACTCCCTAACAAGGGGGGGCCCAAGGCGTCGGGTCGCCGGCTTTACATGGGGGTCGTCCGATCTATGGCCCTGTATGGAGCCCCGGTTTGGGCAGACGACCTCAAAAAGGAAGCGGCATCCTTGCTCAAAACGCCCCAGAGGGCGATGGCGACGAGAATGATAAGGGGGTACCGCACTATCTCGTTTGAGGCAGCGTGCGTAATGGCTGGCTCTCTCCCCTGGGACCTCGACGCGAGAGCCCTTGCAGCGGTTTACCGCTGGCGCGAGGAGGCGCGTCAGAGAGGGGATTCGCCAGCACCTAGAGAGGTGGAAAAACAAAGAGACACGGTGCGTCTCCAAATGATTGAGATTTGGGACTTAAGGTTAATGCGTCCCAGCGCCGGTCAGCGGACCATCGCTGCAATCCAGCCGGTTCTTAAGCAGTGGCTTGACCGGGAACACGGCCCTATGACGTTTTGGCTGACACAGGTTCTTTCTGGGCATGGTTGTTTTGGAAAGTACCTTCACAACATAGCCCAGAGAGAACCTACATCAGAATGCCACCACTGTGGCAACTGTCCGGAGGAGACGGCCCAGCACGTGCTGGAAGCATGCCCAGCCTGGGAAGTAGAGCGCCGCACATTGAGCGCCGTAGTAGGAAGGGATCTGTCACTGCCTGCCATAGTCCGTAGCATGGTAGACAGTGATAGATCCTGGAAGGCTGTCCTCGATTTTGCTGAGGCAGCCATGTCGAAGAAAGAGGCGGCAGAGCGCGAAAGGGAGGAGGACCCTGCCTCTCAGCAAATGCGCCGAAAACGCGTGGGGAGAAGGCGGCTAGCGTATGACCGCCGACTTCCCCCTTAAGGGTACCAGTGGGTGGTAGATACGGGGACATCTGCCACCTACACTTAAAGGTCCCGGGGTGGTAAGCGTGCTGCTATAGCAAGTAACGCATTCGTAGAGGATCAGGAAAAATCAAGTCTGGGTCCGGCAACGGGCAGCCGCTAGCGAGGCCGCGGAAGTATGCAATGGTCGTTCCCGCAGCCTCGCTTCATAGCCTTGAGGCGGCAACCGTGGGGTTTTAGTGGGTATACCAGGGCCTCATTAGCCCTGGGAGTCCCACATAACCACCCGGGTCCGTCCCCGCGCCCGGGTGGTATGCGTAACGCATTTCCCCACGTAAAAAAAAAAAAAAAAAAAAAAAAAAAAAAAAAAAAAAAAAAAAAAAAAAAAAAAAAAAAAAAGGTTAGGTTAGGTTGGGGTGCAGGGCTGGTTCCTCCTCGTGGTGCACCCTGGGAGGGGGAGGATAGCCGCTCAGTTGCGCGCTTGCTGTCCTCCCTCTGCGAATACCAGCCACAGGTGGTTGCGGTTGAGTCCAGTGGACTCCCGCGTGGGCTTCAATGCCGAGTCAAGGAGAAGGCCATTGGGCCTAGCGGTTGCGGCCGCGACGTGGAGGGCTTCATGCCGTTATTGTTGCATGAATGCGGAGGAACTGTGGGTTTTAGCGAACCCACGTAGGGGTGTCTACGCCAGCATCCCTTGAATCCCGCAACCCGCAGCACTCTCCCAACGACCCCCATCTCGGGCGTTATGGGGTACGGGAAGTGCTTGCGGCTCGGAGGGCTTGCCTTGGTTGGCCGGCCCGCGGGAAGGAAAACCCTATAAAACCCGACAGCGAAGTCGTTAAAACCTACAGATACCAGGCGACCTCTGTAGTATGTAGCCCGCTGTCCGGAATGGGCGTCACCCGGCAGTGCAACCATCGACCCATACTCGTGGGAACTGTTTTATGGCACCGATTATAAAAAAACAAACCAACGGCCCTTCTCAGGGCCAAAACGAAAACGGCTCTTCTCAGAGCCAAACAGAGGAGAGGAGGGAAGATCAGAGAAGGAGTAAGGAGGAGACATCCCAAGAAGATGTCTCAGACAAAGCGGAGGCACAATTTCAGCCGATTGTCAGGCTGGTTCGGCTGTCGGAGTCTGACTCCTCAACAGCCAGTATGGAGACGGTAACCTCTGCTGGCGACTCCTCCCCCTTCGGCAAGCTATGGAGGAAAGGCGAGAAGAGAGCCGCCGAGGAGGAAACCTCCGGCTCGGAGAGTGATCGCGGAACCCGCAGTGATGGAACTCCACAAACAAAGAGCAAGTTCCTCAAAACCACACCCAAGCGGGGAAGAGGCCGCCCACCAACGACGGGCGAATACGTAGGCTTTGGCAAGTTCCACTCTGAGATCGCCGCCGAAAAAGCTCGCGCGAGAAAGCTGGAGACTGAGAAAGCCCTGGCAGCTTTCCTTGTATCGGCGGAAGTGGCTGCAAAAGAAAGGTCGGAGCGAGTGGTAACCAGGAACCTACCCAGCTGCAGCCAGGAGTCACTACCGGCCACTGAAATCGAGGCTCATGTCGAGGACGCCCTAAAAGCCGTCCTACACGTGATGGACACATCAGGCCACCTTAAAGGCACTCACCAGAAGCTACTAAAGAGCTCAGTAGCAACGATCAGTAGTGCCTTTTCGGAGCTCAGGTCACGCACCGTGACGGAAGAGGTTGCCCGCCTGGAAGCGGCAAACGCGCGACTTACAAGTCAGCTGACGGAACTGCGCCTACAAGTCCAGGAGATACGCAGCACCCAGATAACGGCATCTTCCGAGCCCGACTTGAAGAAGATTATGGAGGATGCTCTCCGCGTGAGCAGGGAGCAATTTAGCAATATGCTAAACGCCCGGCTGGACGGGATCGAAAACCGTCTTCTCCCGGAGCCACGGATGCGCCCACCACTAGCATCCGACCGACGGACATCGCAACTTCCCGGACCGAGCGCAAGGATATCAAGCTCAACGTCAGTGCAGCCCGAGCCTCTACCGGAAACCCCAAATGCGACCCCAACTGTCTTACCTGAAGGGAGCCAAGGCGGAAACCGTAAGACAAGAACCCAGCGGCGTAAAAAATCCAGCCTAGCGGCCAAGGAGGCGGCCGCTGCCAGACAGGCACCTCAGGCTGAACCAATACTCTCCGCGTCTTGCCCTCCTGTGGGTAGTTGGAAAGACGCCGTAGGCCGGAAGGCTAAAACAGCAACCAAGGGGGCGGCATCTTCCACGGTGCAAAAGCCTAAACCCAAGGCCACGGTGGCAAGAAGGAAGCTCCAACCCCCGCGAACCGCCGCCGTCACACTGACGTTGAAGGCGGAAGCGGCCGAAAAAGGAGTAACATATGAGGCAATATTGGCTGAAGCCAAGAACAAAATTAAATTGGAGGATGTTGGGGTTGCTGCGGTCCGCTTCCGCACCACAGTAACGGGGGCGCGAATGCTTGAGCTGCCCCCTGACACGCCAAACGCAGATACGGCGGCGGATTCTCTCGCCACTAAGTTAAGGGAGGTGCTCGATGCCACCGTTGTTCAAGTCCAACGACCGGTAAAGTGCGCGGAAATACGAGTCTCGGGACTCGATGACTCCGCAACAGCAGACGAAGTGGTGGCAGCAGTCGCCGCACAAGGGGGTTGCCCTATTGAAGTCATCAAGTCCGGCGTGATTTCTCGCAGTCAAAGCGGCACCGGGTCCATTTGGCTAAGTCTCCCAATAGCCGTGGCCAAGAGAACCGTGGAAATTGGCTGGATCAAAGTAGGATGGGTCTCGGCTAGGGTGGTACTTTTGGAATCAAAACCGCTAAGGTGCTACAGGTGCCTCGAGACCGGCCACGTAGGCGCCAAGTGCGACAAAGCGGTTGACCGTAGTAACCTGTGCTACCGCTGCGGGGAACCCGGGCACAAGTCGCGGGACTGCACTGCCGAGGCCTGCTGTGCGATTTGTAAGGCAGCCGGCAAGCCAACAAGCCATTCGATTGGCAGTAAAGCGTGCCCGAACCTCAAAGCTCGCCCTGGCAATAGGAAAGGTAAAAAGACGCCGGTAGGCCCAGCAGCCACCCCGTCTTCCCAGTCGGCGGAGAACATGGACATCGCCCAATAAAATGGCCTGCAAATGTCTCCAGGCGAATGTCAACCACTGCACCAGGGCCCAGGATCTCCTAGCCCAGACAATGGCTGAAAGTGGTATTAATGTGGCTATAGTTTCGGAACCCTACTACATCCCGAACCGAAACGACTGGGCAGGAGATCTTGACGAATCAGTCGCCATTGTAGTCCCCGGTGCAGCTGGGTCCCCGGCCATAGAGAAAATAGTGAAAGGCAAGGGGTTTGTTCTTGCAACCATAGGCGGAATGGCAGTCGTTGGTGTCTACATCTCACCAAACCGTCCCCTTGTAGATTTTGAGCGAGTCCTCTCTGAAGTAGAAGCCCTGATCAGGCGAACTTCCCCCATCCCCGTGTTAGTTGCGGGCGATTTCAACGCCAAATCAACGACATGGGGATCTCCCGCGACAGACGTCCGGGGGGAGGTCCTGGAGGAGTGGGCAATCACCCTGGGACTGACTGTCCTCAACACCGGGTCGGAGAGCACGTGCGTGAGGCAACAAGGCGAGTCCATAGTGGACATAACCTTTGCGTCCAACGCCTTAGCCCGCCGTGCTCAAAACTGGAGGGTAGAAGTTGGGGTAGAAACCTTATCGGACCACCGATATATAAGGTTCGATGTCGCTACCCCAACTGTTACACGTGCCGAGCAGCCGAGGAACCGACCCGCTGCAGGGGACAGTCGAAGATGGGTGATTAGTAAACTGGATAGGCAGCTCGCCAAAGAGGCGGCAATAGTCGAGGCCTGGGGGGCCAGTACCATTCCAGAGAGGCCAATACAGGTGGACCAAGAGGTGCAGAACCTGAATGACGCGCTGGGTCGTGTGTGCGATGCATCGATGCCTAGGGCCAAATCTCAGTTGCCAAAGCGTCGAGTGTACTGGTGGCGACCAGAACTCCGCGATCTGCGGAACGCTTGCGTGACCGCGCGCCGCCAGTTCACAAGATATAGGAGGAGGCAAACCAGAGACCAGACTGAAGAAGACGCCCTGTACAACACCTACAGGGCCGCTCGCAAAACTCTGGAGACGGCCATAGCGCAAGCTAAGGAGGCGGCCTGGGAGGAGTGGCTCGAGACCCTCAACAGGGACCCATGGGGCAGACCATATAAGACCGTGAGGCAAAAGCTCCGGCCTTGGGCCCCCCCTTTGACAACTAGTCCCGAGCCAGAACTCGTAAACCGGGTCGTAGGCGCCCTCTTTCCCGAAAGAGATGAGTTTGCCCCACCAGCAATGGCACCTACAACTCGCCCACAGGTGATGGAAGCGGAGATACTGCCGGTGACCGAAGCCGAGCTCACCGCTGCAGCGTACAAACTCCGGTCAAAAAAGACGGCCCCCGGACCAGACGGCATCCCTGGACGTGCTCTAGCCATAGCGCTCAGTGAATTGGAGAAACGAGTCGGAGACCTTTTCACTGCCTGCATGACACAGGGGCGGTTCCCACAAAGGTGGAAAACAGGGAAGCTGGTGCTTCTCCGAAAGGAGGGGCGCCCCCCTGATCAGCCGTCGGCCTACCGCCCTATTGTGCTACTTGACGAGATGGGAAAGCTCTTTGAGCGTATAATCGCCACCCGTCTCGTCAGGAGCATGCAGCCGGGTTTGAGCGACTGCCAGTATGGCTTTCGACCTCTACGCTCGACGCTGGACGCAATTGCCAAAGTCAGAGACTTTGCGATGGAGGAAGTTTCCCAGGGTGGGGTTGTGATGTCTGTGTCGCTGGACATCTCTAACGCCTTCAACACCCTGCCCTGGGAGACAATAAAGGCGGCGCTGAAATACCACAACGTACCCAAATACCTGCAAGACCTCGTGGCGGACTACTTTGCCGGGCGCGTTGTGGTATTTCCAACAAAAACTGGGGTTGGCAGGCGGCAAATGTCGTGCGGTGTTCCACAGGGCTCGGTCTTGGGCCCTCTCCTGTGGAACATCGGTTACGACTGGGTCCTCCGCGGAGCCACCATACGAGGAATCAGCGTCACTTGCTACGCGGACGATACCCTCGTTTCGGCCCGAGGCAAGACGCATCGCGAGGCGACATACATCGCGACAGCAGGGGTGGCACATGTGGTGCACCGCATCCGCGCTCTGGGCCTGGAGGTGGCTCTACATAAATCCGAGGCCCTAGTGTTTCATGGCCCTCGGAATGCACCACCGCCAGGGGCCGTAATCACTGTCGGAGGAACTCCCATCGCCGTCGGGTCGACGATGAAATACCTAGGACTCGTCCTCGACGGTCGATGGAAATTCGATGAACACTTCCAGCGCTTGGCCCCTAGGATAATGGCAACAGCTGGGGCACTTGGCAGGATCCTCCCGAATAAAGGAGGCCCGAGAGGAGCGAGCAGGCGCCTATACGTGGCAGTGGTACGCTCAATGGCGCTGTATGGAGCGCCGATATGGGCGGACAACCTGAGTGCTCGGAGCGCGGCCCAGCTGCGGAGGCCGCAACGGGCCATAGCACTCAGGGTGGCTCGAGCGTACCGCACCTGCTCCTACGTAAGTGCCTGTCTACTAGCCGGGTGCCCGCCCTGGGACCTCGAAGCAACAACGCTGGCGGAGGTGTACTGGAGGGTGAAAGAGGCCAGAGCGCGGGATAACCATCCAGCCCCGCAAGAAATCAGGAAGTGGAGGGAGGAGGCCAGAAATGGCCTCTTCGAAAAGTGGGCCGAGAGACTGGAGATCCCGGGAGCTAGCCGGGAACTAGTAGACGCCGTTCAGCCCATCCTACAAAAATGGGTTGATCGGAAGCACGGCGCACCATCGTACCATCTCACGCAGATGCTCACGGGGCATGGTTGCTTCGGCAGGTACCTGTGTGAGGTGGTACAAAGAGAGGCAACTCCAAATTGCCATCATTGTGGAGGACGGGCCGCGGACACAGCCCACCACACGCGCGTGGAGTGCCCTGCATGGGCGGAGCCCCGCGCTGCTCTGTCCGCGGTCGTAGGAAGAGACCTGTCTCTGCCGGCCTTGGTGAGGCGAATGGCAGAGGAAAAAGAGGCCTGGGAGGCGATGGCCACCTTCTGCGCTGAGGTTATGGCGCAGAAGGAGACAGCAGAGCGCGAGCGCGAGAATGACGCGGATGCGCTCCCTCAGCGCAGAAGGAGAGCAGGGCGGCGGCGCAGAGCCTTTGCAGGCCGCATGCAGCCGCCGTAAGGGGGACCTGCGGGTGATGGGTTGGGAGCCCCGTCATCCGCCTGGAGAGGTCCCGAGCCGGATAGCCCTCAAGTGTTCCGAGGTGCTATCGGCGGAGTAGGCTGCTTCAGCAGCCCATAAGACGGGCCCACACGGGCAACGCTCGCGGGGTTCTCGGAGGTGTGCAGCAGCGTTCCCGAAACCCCGCACACAGAGTGAGCGGTGGAACACCCCAGGGGTTTAGTCCGTGAGAGTCGGACATAACCACCCGGTTACTCCCGGGCCGGGTGGTATCCATAACGGATTCCCCTGGGTTAACAAAAAAAAAAAAAAAAAAAGGTTAGGTTAGGTTGGGGTGCAGGGCTGGTTCCTCCTCGTGGTGCACCCTGGGAGGGGGAGGATAGCCGCTCAGTTGCGCGCTTGCTATCCTCCCTCTGCGAATACCAGCAACAGTGGTGGCAGCAGTCGAGTTTACTCCTGCGTGGGCTTCAGTGCCGGGTCTTGTCTCAGGCTGCTCCCAGCACGCCTCAGGTCATCTGAGATGGCATGGGATGCAGCCTGGCCCTTCGGGCAGCGGTGGTGGTGCGTGGCACCGTGTTGTCGGGGCTCTTTAGAGCCAGCGGCCGCTGAGCGGCGTGGGATGGCGGGCCTTCAAGGCTCGCGGCGCGGCGGGTGGGTTCCGTCCCTCCGTCGGGCAGACCGTAACCCGCACTGAGCGGGCCGGGGGCGCTGCTCACTGAGAGTAGTGCCGCGTGGAACAAACCACTATAAAAAATGAAACGGAGGAGGGTCGCTCCAGAAATGGATGCGATGGGTGCGGCGATGTGCCAGGTGCACTCGACGTGTAGTCGACGCCGGACCGACCCGTTGCTCGTCAAGGCCGTAGTCATGTTTTGCGACTTTGGTAGGGCGGCGGGGCCCCTGCCTTAATTGGCCGGGCCGCGAGGAAGAAAACCTCAATAAAAAATTACCCCCAATCCTAAGCGGCGCAGCACCGCGAGAGGATGCATGGCTGAGGTGGAGTCAGTCGTTAGTGCTTGCCCCGTTAGTGTACCGGCCGACACACTAACGGGTTACGCTAGGCTTATCCAGGTGCAGAGGGCACCGCCTGGATGGACTTTTATATCCCTCACACTCGTGGGAACTGTTTTATGGCACCTATTATAAAAAAACACACCAACGGCCCTTCTCAGGGCCAAAACGAAAACGGCTCTTCTCAGAGCCAAACAGAAGAGAGGAGGGAGGAAGAAAGGAGGAGCAAAGAGGAGACATCACAAGAAGATGTCTCAGACAAAACGGAGGCACAATTACAGCCGGTTGTCAGGCTAGTTCGGCTGTCGGAGTCCGACTCTTCAACAGCCAGTATGGAGACGGTAACCTCTGCTGGCGACTCCCCCTTCGGCAAGCTGTGGAGGAAAGGTGAGAAAAGAGCCGCTGAGGAGGAAACCTCCGGCTCGGAGAGTGATCGCGGAACCCGCAGTGATGGAACTCCACAAACAAAGAGCAAGTTCCTCAAAACCACACCCAAGCGGGGAAGAGGCCGCCCACCAACAACAGGGGAATACGTAGGCTTCGGCAAGTTCCATTCTGAGCTCGCCGCCGAAAAAGCCCGCGCGAGAAAGCTGGAGACTGAAAAAGCCCTGGCAGCTTTCCTCGTATCGGCGGAAGTGGCTGCAAAAGAGAGGTCGGAGCGAGTAGCAAACAGGAACCTACCCAGCTGCAGCCAGGAGTCACTACCGGCCACCGAAATTGAGGCTCATGTCGAGGACGCCCTAAAAGCGGTCCTACACGTGATGGACACATCGGGCCACCTTAAAGGCACTCACCAGAAGCTCCTAAAGAGCTCTGTAGCTACTATCAGCAGTGCCTTCTCGGAGCTCAGGTCACGCACTGTGACGGAGGAGGTTGCTCGCCTGGAAGCAGCAAACGCGCGACTCACAAGTCAGCTGACGGAACTGCGCCTGCAAGTCCAGGAGATACGCAGCACTCAGGCAACAGCATCGTCCGAGCCTGACTTGAGAAGGATTATGGAGGATGCTCTCCGCGCGAGCAGGGAGCAATTTAATAATATGTTAAACGCCCGGCTGGACGGGATCGAAAACCGCCTTCTCCCGGAGCCACGGATGCGTCCGCCCTTAGCATCTGACCGGCGTGCAACACAACCTCCTGGATCGAACGCAAGGCCATCGAGCTCAGCGACAGTGCAGCCTGAGCCTCTACCGGAGGCCACAATCGTGACCCCGGTTGTCCTACCTGATGGAAACCAGGGGAACCTCAAGACGAGAACCCAAAGGCGCAAAAAATCCAGCCTAGCGGCAAAAGAGGCGGCGGCTGCTAGACAAGCACCCTAGGCTGAACAAACACCCTCCGCGTCCAACCCTCCTACGGGTAGCTGGAAAGACGCCGTTGGTCGGAAAGTTAAAAAGGCAACCAAGGGACCGGCATCTTCCGCAACGCAAGACCCAAAGCCCAAGGCCAAGGTGACAAGAAGGAAACTTCAACCTCCACGAACCGCTGCCGTCACACTCACCTTGAAGGCGCAAGCAGCCGAAAAAGGTGTAACGTACGAGGCGATATTGGCTGAGGCTAAGAAGAAAATCAAGCTGGAGGATGTTGGGGTGGCTGCGGTCCGCTTCCGCACCACAGTAACCGGGGCCCGTATGCTTGAGCTGCCCCCTGACACGCCCGACGCAGAAACAGCGGCGGATTCTCTCGCCGCTAAGCTAAGGGAGGTTCTTGATGCCACTGTAGTCCAAATTCAACGACCGGTCAAATGCGCTGAAATACGAGTCTCAAGGCTTGATGACTCCGCAACAGCAGACGAAGTGGTGGCAGCTGTGGCTGCGCAGGGGGGCTGTCCTGTCGACGTTGTCAAGGCCGGCGTAATTTCACGCAGCCAAAGTGGCTCCGGATCTATTTGGCTGAGTCTTCCTATAGCTGCGGCCAAGAAAACCGTCGAAGCTGGCCGACTTAAAGTAGGCTGGGTCTCGGCTAGGGTAGTACTACTGGACGCCAAGCCCCTAAGGTGCTACAGATGCCTCGAGACTGGTCATGTTGGCGCTAAATGCGACAAAACGGTTGACCGCAGCAACCTCTGTTACCGCTGTGGGGAACCCGGGCACAAATCGCGGGAGTGCACTGCCGAGGCCTGCTGTGCTATCTGCAAGGCAGCCGGCAAACCAACAGGCCATTCCATTGGCGGTAAAGGGTGCCAAAACCTCAAACCTCGCCCTGGCAATAGGAACGGAAAGAAGACGACGGTAGGCTCTATAGCTACTCCGTCTTCTCAGTCGGCGGAGACCATGGACACCGCTCAATAATATGGCCTGCAAGTGCCTCCAGGCGAATACAAACCACTGCGCCGGTGCCCAGGACCTTCTAGTCCAGACAATGGCTGAATGCGAGATTGGTGTGGCTATTGTCTCAGAGCCTTACTACATCCCGAGCCGAAGCGACTGGGCAGGGGATTTAGACAATTCAGTTGCCGTTGTAGTTCCCGTCGCAGCTGGTTCCCCGACAATAGGCAGAATAGTGAGGGGCAATGGGTTTGTCCTGACGGTAATAGGCGAAATGGCAGTTATTGGGGTCTACATCTCACCAAGCCGTTCCCTTGCGGAATTCGAGCATGTCCTCACCGAAGTTGAAGCCCTGGTCCGGCTAACCTCCCCCATCCCCATGTTAGTTGCTGGCGACTTCAATGCCAAATCAACGACATGGGGATCTCCCGTGACAGACGTCCGGGGGGAGGTCCTGGAAGAGTGGGCTATTACTTTAGGACTGACTGTCCTCAACACCGGGTCGGAGAGCACGTGCGTGAGGCAACAAGGCGAGTCCATAGTGGACATAACTTTTGCATCCAACGCCTTAGCCCGCCGTGCTCAAAACTGGAGGGTAGAAGTTGGGGTAGAAACCTTATCGGACCACCGATATATAAGGTTCGATTTTGCTACCCCAACTGTAACGCGTGCCGAGCAGCTAAGAAACCGACCCGCTGCAGGGGACAGTCGAAGATGGGTCATAAGTAAACTGGACAGGCAGCTCGCCAAGGAAGCGGCAATAGTCGAGGCCTGGGGGGCCAGTACGATTCCAGAAGGGCCAATAATGGTTGACGAAGAGGCACAGAACCTTGATGACGCTTTAGGCCGTGTGTGCGACGCGTCGATGCCTAGGGCCAAATCTCTGCTGCCGAAGCGTCGAGTGTACTGGTGGCGACCAGAACTCCGCGATCTGCGGAACGCTTGCGTGACCGCGCGCCGCCAGTACACAAGATATAGGAGGAGGCAAGCCAGGGACCAGACTGAGGAAGATGCCCTGTACAACACCTACAAGGCCACCCGCAAAACCTTACAGACGGCCATAATGCAAGCGAAGGAAGCGGCTTGGGAGGAGTGGCTCGAGACCCTCAATAGGGACCCATGGGGTAAACCATATAAGACCGTGAGGCAAAAACTCCGGCCTTGGGCCCCCCCTTTGACCACTAGTCTCGAGCCAGAACTCGTAAACCGGGTCGTAGGTGCCCTCTTTCCGGAAAGGAATGAATTTGTCCCACCTGCTATGGCACCCGCAGCTTACCCACAAGTGAGGGAGACGGAGGTACTGCCGGTGACCGAAGCCGAGCTCACCGCCGCAATGTACAAACTCCGGTCCAAAAAGACGGCCCCCGGACCAGACGGCATCCCCGGACGCGCTCTGGCCATAGCGCTCAGTGAATTGGAGAAACGAGTCGGAGACCTTTTCACTGCCTGCATGACACAGGGGCGGTTCCCCCATAGGTGGAAAGCGGGAAAGCTGGTGCTCCTCCGAAAGGATGGGCGCCCCCCCGATCAGCCGTCGGCCTACCGCCCTATTGTGTTGCTTGACGAGATGGGAAAGCTCTTTGAGCGTATAATCGCCACCCGTCTCGTCAGGAGCATGCAGCCGGGTCTGAGTGACTGCCAGTATGGCTTCCGCCCGCTTCGCTCGACGCTGGATGCAATCGCGAAAGTAAGAGACTTCGCGCTGGAGGAAATTTCCCAGGGTGGGGTTGTGATGTCCGTGTCGCTGGACATTTCTAACGCCTTCAACACCCTGCCCTGGGAAACAATACAGACGGCTCTCAAATACCACAACGTGCCCCAATATCTACAAGATCTCGTGGCGGACTACTTTGCCGGGCGCGTTGTGGTGTTTCCAACAAAAACTGGGGTTGGCAGGCGGCAAATGTCGTGCGGTGTTCCACAGGGCTCGGTCTTGGGCCCTCTCCTGTGGAACATCGGATACGACTGGGTCCTCCGTGGAGCCACCATACGAGGCATCAGCGTCACTTGCTACGCGGACGATACCCTCGTTTCGGCCCGTGGCAAGACGCATCGCGAGGCGGCATACATCGCGACAGCAGGGGTGGCACATGTGGTGCACCGCATCCGCGCTCTGGGCCTGGAGGTGGCTCTTCACAAATCCGAAGCCCTAGTATTCCATGGGCCTCGGAACGCACCACCACCAGGAGCCGCAATCACGGTTGGAGGAACTTCCATCGCCATCGGGTCGTCGATGAAGTACCTGGGACTCGTCCTCGATGGTCGATGGAAGTTCGACGAGCACTTCCGGCGCTTGGCCCCAAGGATAATGGCAGCAGCTGGAGCACTCGGCCGGATCCTCCCGAATAAAGGAGGCCCGAGAGGAGCGAGCAGGCGCCTATACGTGGCAGTGGTACGCTCAATGGCGCTGTATGGAGCGCCAATATGGGCGGACAACCTGAGTGCTCGGAGCGCGGCCCAGCTGCGGAGACCGCAACGGGCCATAGCACTCAGGGTGGCTCGAGCGTACCGCACCTGCTCCTACGTAAGTGCCTGTCTACTAGCCGGGTGCCCGCCTTGGGACCTCGAAGCAACAACGCTGGCGGAGGTGTACTGGAGGGTGAAAGAGGCCAGAGCGCGGGATAACCATCCAGCCCCGCAAGAAATCAGAAAGTGGAGGGAGGAGGCCAGAAACGGCCTCTTCGAAAAGTGGGCCGAGAGACTGGAGATCCCGGGAGCTAGCCGGGAACTAGTAGACGCCGTTCAGCCCATCCTACAAACATGGGTTGATCGGAAGCACGGCGCACCATCGTACCATCTCACGCAGATGCTCACGGGGCATGGTTGCTTCGGCAGGTACCTGTGTGAGGTGGTACGAAGAGAGGCAACTTCAAATTGCCATCATTGTGGAGGAGGAGCCGCGGACACAGCCTACCACACGCGCGTGGAGTGCCCTGCATGGGCGGAGCCCCGCGCTGCTTTGTCCGCGGCCGTTGGAGGAGACCTGTCCCTGCCAGCCTTGGTAAGGCGAATGGCAGAGGCAAAGGAGGCCTGGGAGGCGGTGGCTACCTTCTGCGCCGAGGTTATGGCGCAGAAAGAGACAGCAGAGCGCGAGCGCGAGAATGACGCAGATGCGCTCCCTCAGCGCAGAAGGAGACCAGGGCGGCGGCGCAGAGCCTATGCAGGCCGCATGCAGCCGCCGTAAGGGGGACCTGCGGGTGATGGGTCGGGAGCCCCGTCATCCGCCTTGAGAGGTCCAGAGCCGGAAGTGTTCCGAGGTGCTATCGGCGGAGTAGGCTGCTTCAGCAGCCCAAAAGACGGGCCCGCAAGGGCAACGCTCGCGGGGTTCTCGGAGGTGTGCAGTAGCGTTCCCGAAACCCCGCACACAGAGCGAGCGGTGGAACACCCCAGGGGTTTAGTCCGTGAGAGTCGGACATAACCACCCGGTTACTCCCGGGCCGGGTGGTATCCATAACGGATTCCCCTGGGTTAACAAAAAAAAAAAAAAAGGTTAGGTTAGGTTAGGTTAGGTTAGGTTAGGTTAGGTTAGGTTAGGTTAGGTTAGGTTGGGGTGCAGGGCTGGTTCCTCCTCGTGGTGCACCCTGGGAGGGGGAGGATAGCCGCTCAGTTGCGCGTTTGCTATCCTCCCTCTGCGAATACCAGCCATCGGTGGAAGTGCAGTCGAGATTCTCCTGCGTGGGCTTTATTGCCGGGTTTATAACTTGCTGCTCCCGTCTTGCCTCGGATTCTCTGAGATGGTAAGGGATGCAGCATGGCCCTACTGGGCAGTGACGGTGGTGCGTGGCACCTTGTTGTCGGGGCTCTCTAGAGCCAGCGGCCGCTGTGCGGCGTGGGATGGCGGGCCTTCAAGGCCTGCGGCGCGGCGGGTGGGTTTCCGGCCCCCCGTCGGGCAGCCCGTAATCCGCACTGAGCGGACCGGGGGCGCTGCTCACTGAGAGTAGTGCCGCGTGGAACAAACCACTATAAAAATGAAACGGAGGGTGTCGCTCCAGAAATGGAGGCGACGGGTGCGGCGATGTGCCAGGTGCACTCGACAATGTCGACGCCGGACCAGCCGTTGTCCACACCGAGTCCGTAGTCATGTTTTGCGGCTCTGGTTGGACACCGGTGGCCTTGCCTTAATTGGCTGGGCCGCGAGGAAGACAACCTCAATAAAAAATCACCCCCAATCCTAAGCGGCGCAGCACCGCGAGAGGATGCATGGCTGAGGAGGTGTCAGCCGCTAGTGCTTCCCCCGTCAGTGTACCGGCCGACACACTGACGGGTAATATTAGGCTTACCCAGGTGCAGAGGGCACCGCCTGGGTGGACCATATAGATCCCTCCTACTCGTGGGAACAGTTTTTATGGCTTCGCAATTTAAAAAATCCCAAAACGGCCCTTCTCAGGGCCAACCCGAAAACGGCCCTTCTCAGGGCCAAACCGAAGAGGCGTGGGGAGACGCAATCACTAGCGTCACAACAGAGACGGACAGCGTTTTTACTTTTAATGCAACTCCGGCGCAACTGCATCTGCGGGATTGCCGAGTTTCAATAGAACGCTTAAATAAAATGGACACTGGAGGCAACCTGGAAAACTCTGATACGGATTCCAGTCTTGTCACGGTTAGGACGAGATCGAGATCCGGATCTGCGTCTAGCACTGAGTCATCGACCCGTTTCTGGGCTGACGAAAGTTTGAAACGGCGGATAGAGCTCTCCGAGCCTAGTGAGGAGGAACTGGAGCCGAGGAAAAAACCCACCGGCAAAATCCAAAAAGGGAAGGATCGCCCCATGACGGGGAAATACGCAGGCCTGGGCAAGACCCGGGAACTATACAAAGCGGCAAAGGAGGAATACCGTCGACAAACTGCGGAAAAATCAGAGGCTGAGGTGGAATGCATGACAATACGCATGCGGCCTACAGCTGAGAGTAGGACGGCAAATGGGTCAGATGCAGGCGACCAACTTATGTCTGCACTCAGTGCCCAAGTAATGGACAGCGTGGCCGTGGTGAACAAGGTGGTTGCCACGTCAGGGAACCTCAAGGGTACCTATCAAAGGAAGTTGAAGGATGCGGCTGCGGCCATCACAGACTTCGCTCAGGTGATGCTGGAACGCACCACCACTGAGGAAACGAAGAAGCTGCAGCGAGTCATAGCTCGGCTTCAATCACAGGTGGCGGACCTTCAAAAGGAGCATGAGGAGTTGCGAAACGAGCTACGACTCGCGAGAGGAACACCATTTTCCTCACAGATCACATCTTCGCAGCCCTTGACTGTGGCGTCAGAACCTAAGTCACAAGAAGAAATAGAGCGCGCGATGATGATTAGTGTAGGAACAATGATGAATGCAAGATTAGAGGCATTGGAGGACAGACTCCTCCCACGAAAGACCCTGCGGCCGCCACTGGCCGCAGATAAGGCTAAAACGACGGCACGACCAGCCACCAGTGCAGGCAATACACGGCTGGTTGCATCCACGGCGTCAGCGTCCACTCCCGAACCAGTTGCTGGTCCCAGTGGACTAAAAACATCGAAGGCCCCCGGCGGCTCAAAATCGGCTCCTCGAGAGGGGGGTAAGAAGAAAGCTCCCACGAAAAAGAGGGGTAAAGTGGTCCAACCTGAAGATAAATCGCAGGAATCCCGCCCACTTCCACCTGCTCCGGCATCCATGGAGGAAAGCTGGACCACGGTAGTTAGAAAGGGCAAGAAGACTGTAGCGGCAACTAAGCCCAAATCACAATCGGTGGCTCCCAAAGCGACGCGTAAACTGCGTCCTCCACGCTCCGCGGCGATCGTTCTGACGCTGAAGCCGGAAAATGGCGAGCAGAAAACGACGTACGCGGACATAATTAAGGAGGCGAGGTCAAAGATTGACCTCAATGAATTACAAATAGAGGGCGTGCGGTTCAAGAGAGCACTCACCGGAGCCACAATAATTGAAGTGCCTGGTGTAACGAGTGGCGAAAAAGCTGATGCACTCGCCAACAAATTGAAGGAGAAACTCAACAATGAGCTTGTCCAAGTCTCCAGGCCCACGAAAACCGCTGAGGTGCGAGTATCAGGCTTGGACGACTCTGTAACTCCCGAGGACATTGTAGAGGCCGTGGTCAAGGCATGCGGGTGCCCCTCAGATCAAATTAAATGTGGCGCAATCCGCCAGGACCCGTCAGGTTTGGGATCTGCTTGGGTTCGTTGCCCAATAACAGCGGTAAAGAAGTTGACGGACAGCGGACGTCTTCTCGTTGGATGGGTGTCGGCGAGAGTGAGGCTTCTGGACCAAAAGCCTTTGCGTTGCTTCCGGTGCTTGGAAGCAGGGCACGTTCGAGCGCAGTGCAAGGCAGAGGAGGATCGTAGCGACCTATGCTATCGCTGTGGCCAGGCCGGCCATAAGGCAGGCACATGCTCCGCCACGCCACATTGTGCTGTCTGTGCGGCAGCCAATAAACCGGCAGGGCACACGGTAGGGAGTAAGGCTTGCGTTACTTCCAAAAACAATAGGAAGGGGAAGAAGAATGGCGGTGGCTCTCAAGCCCCCTCACAATTCGTCCGCCAATCTGCCACAGTCGTGGCTGAAGCTGAGAAGGCAGCACCGATGGAAACGATATAATGGCGCTACGTTTCCTTCAGGCGAATATTAACCACTGCCTCAGAGCTCAAGATCTCCTTTGTCAGAGCATGGTGCAGTGGTTGATACACGTGGCAATCGTCTCTGAGCCCTACTTTATCCCCCAAAGGGACAATTGGGCTGGGGACCTCGATGGCTTGGTGGCGATTGTCACGCAACCAGCACATGGCTCGCCGACAATTGACAAAATTGAAAAGCGGAATGGATTCGTGGTTGCTGTGCTTGGTGGCGTCACGATTATCGGTGCCTATTTTTCACCGAACAGGAGTCTTGCCGAATTTGAAAATTTCTTGGCAGATATTGGTGCTGTAGTTGGTAACGGTCATCCACGTCCTGTGCTTCTTGCTGGTGATCTAAATGCCAAATCTGTGGCGTGGGGATCACCGTCAACAGATGCTCGTGGGCGTGAATTGGAGGAGTGGGCTATTGCTTCAGGTTTATTCATAGCTAACCAGGGTGCAGTTGACACCTGCGTGCGCCAGCAGGGCGGTTCCATTGTGGACGTGACCTTAGCAAACGCCACCTTGACGCAACGAATACAGGCCTGGGAAGTGTTGGAACATGTGGAGACATTGTCTGACCACCGCTACATTCGTTTTAACATCACAGCACTCCCAGGCAGACCGAGTGGCCCGATCACTCAGGCACTGCCCGGAGACGGACCACGATGGGTGTTAAAACGTCTTGACAGGGAGGCACTTGATCTTGCTGTAGAAGTGCAGGCGTGGAATCCGGTTCCAGAGGACCCGATAGATATTGAAGGAGAAACACAATGGTTCGGCGAGGCGATGACAAATATCTGTGACGCAGCTATGCCCCGAGCAAAGCCTGGCCCACGCAGAAGACAGGTTTATTGGTGGTCTGTAGAATTAGATGACCTGAGAAAAGCTTGCGTGGCTGCAAGGCGTGCCTACAGTCATGCACGAAGGCGCCTCCACAGAGACCTAGCTAGAGAAGGTGTACTCTACAGTACATATACGGAGTGCAAAAAATCGCTGCAGGTGGCCATAAGCCAGGCAAAGGAGGGTGCCCACCAGGAGCTACTTCTAACGCTTAACAGTGATCCTTGGGGCCGTCCGTACAAAATGGTCAGGAAGAAGCTTCGCCCATGGGCACCCCCCTTAACGCGAACTCTTGAGCTGGACTTGTTGCAGAACGTGGTGCAATCGCTGTTTCCGACCTGCGACAATTTCGTCCCACCTGCCATGGCACCAACGACAATTGACGGTGTAGATGAAGAGGAGGACGTGCCCGCAGTCTCTGAAGGGGAAATAAGAGCCGCTATTCTAAGACTCAAGGCCAAAAACACAGCCCCCGGACCGGATGGCATACCGGGGCGTGCCTGGGTCTTGGCTAGTAAAGCTCTTGAGCCAAGAATGCTGCGTTTGTTTACTGGGTGCTTCCAACAAGCCAGTTTCCCGAGACTGTGGAAGACAGGAAAACTAGTTCTTCTGAGGAAGGATGGGCGACCGGCGGATTCACCATCTGCGTACCGCCCCATTGTGTTACTTGATGAGGTTGCAAAGCTGTTCGAGCGTATAACGGCGAACCGGATCATCAAGCACCTTTGGCGTGTAGGACCTGACGTGGCAGACTGCCAGTTTGGTTTCCGCAGTGGCCGGTCGACGGTTGGTGCTATCTTGCGTGTTAGAACTCTGGCGGATGAGGCAGTGTCCCGAGGGGAAGTCATCCTGGCCGTCTCTCTGGACATTGCCAATGCCTTTAACACTATGCCATGGAGTTGTGTAAAGGAGGCGCTGCGGTACCACCAGGTACCTGGGTATCTAAAGAGGGTGATTGGCTCGTACCTGTCTGATAGGTTTGTCACTTATCCAGGTCGAGATGAGTGGGCAAGATACCCCATGTCGTGCGGTGTTCCACAGGGGTCAGTCCTTGGGCCACTCCTGTGGAACATTGGGTACGATTGGGTCCTACGAGGTGCAAATCTTCAGGGTGTGAATCTAACATGTTACGCCGACGACACCCTAGTAACTGCTCGCGGGAAAACATTCAGGCAGGCCGCCATACTGGCGACGGCAGGAGTTGCTCATGTGGTGGGTCGTATCCGGCGTTTGGGACTTAAAGTGGCCCTACAAAAGTCAGAAGCTTTATGCTTTCACGGGCCCCGTAATGCGCCTCCGCCGGATGCGCATATTGTGGTGAGTGGAACCAGGATCGAAGTCGAGTCCAAAATGAGGTACCTGGGCTTAACACTCGACAGTAGATGGACGTTCCACTTCCACTTCAAGCAGCTTCTGCCGAAGCTGCTGGGAGCCGCTGGTGCTCTAGGGCGTATACTCCCGAACAAGGGGGGGCCCAAAGCGTCGTGCCGACGGCTGTATATGAATGTCGTGCGATCCATGGCTCTGTATGGAGCTCCAGTGTGGGCTGATGACCTTAAAAAGGACGTGGCATCTCTCCTTAAAATGCCTCAGAGAGCAATAGCCACAAGAATGATTAGAGGATACCGTACTATATCCTACGAAGCGGCGTGCGTAATGGCTGGTTCTCTTCCATGGGACCTTGATGCGAAAGCCCTCGCAGCGGTTTACCGCTGGCATGAGGAGGCGCGTCAGAGAGGAGATTCACCGGCACCGAGGGAAATAGAAGGGCAAAGAGATGCCATTCGGACAGAAATGGTGGATGTTTGGGAACTGAGGCTGTTACGTCCCAATGCTGGACAAAGAACCATTGAGGCTATTCGACCGGTTCTAAGACAGTGGCTGGGCCGAGAGCATGGCCCAATGACGTTTAGATTGACGCAGATCCTCTCGGGACATGGTTGTTTCGGGGGGTATCTGCATAAAATAGCTCAGAGGGAGCCCACAGCAGTATGTCACCACTGCGACAACTGTGCTGAGGAAACCGCCCAGCATGCGCTGGAAGTGTGCCCAGCGTGGGAAGAGGAGCGCCGCGACTTGAGCGCAGTGGTGGGTCTGGATCTGTCATTGCCCACGGTGGTCCGCTGCATGGTGGACAGTGACAGATCCTGGAAGGCTGTCCTCAAATTCTGCGAGGCAGTCATGGAAAAGAAAGAGGGGGCAGAGCGAGAAAGGGAGAATGATCCTGCCTCCCAACAAATAAGGCGCAAACGTGTGGGGAGACGGCGGTTGGCGTATGACCGCCGACTTCCCCCCTAAGGGCACCTGTGGGCGGCAGACACAGGGACATCTGTCGCCTACACACAAGAGTCCCGAGTTGACACGCGTGCCTTAGCATGCTTAAGATGACGGCCTTTTTCACAAAAGATGGGTCTGGTGTCTGGACAGCCGCTGGCAGGTTCGCGGAAGTTATGCCAAGGCGGTTCCCGCAAGCCTGCCCTATAGCGTTGAGTCGGCAGACCGTGGGGTTTTAGTGGGTAGACCAGGGCCTCACTAGCCCTGGGAGTCCCACATAACCTCCCGGGTCCGTCCCTGCACCCGGGTGGTATGCGTAACGCATTTCCCCACGTAAAAAAAAAAAAAAAAAAAAAAAAAAAAAAAAAAAAAAAAAAAAAAAAAGGTTAGGTTAGGTTAGGTTAGGTTAGGTTAGGTTAGGTTAGGTTAGGTTAGGTTAGGTTAGGTTGGGGTGCAGGGCTGGTTCCTCCTCGTGGTGCACCCTGGGAGGGGGAGGATAGCCGCTCAGTTGCGCGTTTGCTATCCTCCCTCTGCGAATACCAGCCATCGGTGGAAGTGCAGTCGAGTTTCTCCTGCGTGGGCTTTATTGCCGGGTTTGTAACTTTGCTGCTCCCGTCTTGCCTCGGATTCTCTGAGGCAGTAAGGGATGCAGCATGGCCCTAGTGGGCAGTGGTGGTGGTGCGTGGCACCTTGTTGTCGGGGCTCTCCAGAGCCTGCGGCCGCTGAGCGGCGTGGGATGGCGGGCCTTCAAGGCCTGCGGCGCGGCGGGTGGGTTTCCGGCCCCCCGTCGGGCAGCCCGTAATCCGCACTGAGCGGACCGGGGGCGCTGCTCACTGAGAGTAGTGCCGCGTGGAACAAACCACTATAAAAAATGAAACGGAGGGTGTCGCTCCAGAAATGGAGGCGACGGGTGCGGCGATGTGCCAGGTGCACTCGACAATGTCGACGCCGGACCAGCCGTTGTCCACACCGAGTCCGTAGTCATGTTTTGCGGCTCTGGTTGGGCACCGGTGGCCTTGCCTTAATTGGCTGGGCCGCGAGGAAGACAACCTCAATAAAAAATCACCCCCAATCCTAAGCGGCGCAGCACCGCGAGAGGATGCATGGCTGAGGAGGTGTCAGCCGCTAGTGCTTTGCCCCATCAGTGTACCGGCCGACACACTGATGGGTAATCATAGGCTTACCCAGGTGCAGAGGGCACCGCCTGGGTGGACCATATATTTCCCTCCTACTCGTGGGAACAGTTTTTATGGCTTCGCAATTTAAAAAATCCCAAAACGGCCCTTCTCAGGGCCAACCCGAAAACGGCCCTTCTCAGGGCCAAACCGAAGAAGCGAGAAGTGGCGCAACCGCAGGCGTCGAAACAGAGATGGAAAACAGTGGCGTTTTTACTTTTAACGCAACACCGGCGCAACCGCAGCTGCGGAACTGCCGAGTATCAATCGAGCGTCTAAATGCCATGGATACCGAGGGCAAACTGGAGGGTTCTGACACAGACTCCAGTCTTATGACAGTCAAGACGAGGTCAAGATCTGGGTCTGCATCCAGTACCGCGTCGTCGTTCACCCGTTTTTGGGCGGAGGAGAGCCTTAAAAGGCGGATAGAGCTCTCGGAGCCCAGCGAGGAGGAGCTAGAGCCGAAGAAAAAACCTACCGGCAAACAGCTAAAAGGAAAAGACCGCCCCATCACGGGGAAATACGCCGGCCTGGGCAAGACCCGGGAGATGTACAAAGCGGCCAAGGAGGAATACCGACGGCAAACTGCCGAAAAAGCCGAGACGGAACTTGAGAGCATGACAATACGTATGCGACCAACTGCAGAACGTAGGATTGCGAGTGGGCCAGATACAGAGGACCAACTCATGTCAGCTCTCAATGCCCAAGTAATGGACAGCGTAGCCGTGGTCCACAAGGTTGTTGCTACGTCAGGGAACCTCAAGGGTACCCACCAACGTAAGTTAAAGGACGCGGCTGCTGCTATCACGGACTTTGCTCAAGTGATGCTTGAACGCACCACCACGGAAGAGACGAAAAAGCTGCAGCGAGTCATAGCTCGGCTTCAAGCCCAGGTAGCGGACCTCCAAAAGGAGCACGAGGAGCTACGGAACGAGCTACGACTTGCTAGAGGAACTGCACCTTCCTCCCAAATTACGCCATCGCAGCAACAGACTGTGGCTACAGAATCGGAGCCACAAGAAGTCACAGAGCGAGCGATGATGATTAAAGTAGGGAAGATGGTAAACGCAAGACTGGAGGCGCTGGAGGACAGGCTCCTCCCGCGAAAGACCATGCGGCCGCCGTTGGCCGCAGACAAGGCGAAAATGACAGCCCAACCTGCCACCAGTGCAGGCAATACACGGCAGGAAGCACTGGCAGCTCTAGCTTCTGCAGCTCAACCAGTTACAGGACCCAGCGGACCTAAAAAATCGACGGCCCCCGGTGGCTCGAAACTTGCTCCTCGTGAGGGTGGCAAGAAGAAAGCCACCAAGAAAAAGAAGAGTAAAGTGGCTCAACCTGCAAACCAACCGCAGGAACCACGCCCACTTCCACCTGCACCGGCGTCCATGGAAGAAAGTTGGACCAAGGTAGTGAGAAAGGGCAAGAAGACGGCAGCGGGCCCTAAGCCCAAACCATCAGTGGCAGCTCCGAAACAGGCGCGGAAACTGCGACCTCCTCGCTCGGCGGCTATTGTCCTGACGCTGAAGCCAGAGAATGGGCAGACTAACGCGACGTACGCGGACATCATAAAAGAGGCAAGGTCAAAAATAGACCTCAACGAGCTGAACATTCAGGGCGTTCGGTTTAAGCGGGCACTCACCGGGGCCACCATTATAGAAGTGTCCGGTGAGACAAGTGGCGACAAAGCCGACGCTCTCGCCAACAAATTGAAGGAGCAGCTGAACAGCGAAGTTGTCCAAGTATCCAGACCCACGAAAACCGCAGAGGTACGGATTTCAGGGCTGGATGACTCGGTTACTCCCGACGACGTCAGAGAGGCCGTGGTCAAGGCTGGCGAGTGCACTCTTGACCAAATAAAGTGTGGGGAAATCCGCCAAGACCCGTCGGGTCTGGGATCCGCCTGGGTTCGCTGCCCGGTTACAGCGGTGAAAAAGTTGACGGACAGCGGACGACTCCTCGTAGGATGGGTGTCAGCTCGTGTGAGGCTGCTAGACCAAAAGCCTCTGCGCTGCTTCCGGTGCTTGGAACCAGGACATGTCCGAGCGCAGTGCAAGGCTCAGGAGGACCGCAGTGACTTATGTTATCGCTGTGGTCAGGCTGGCCACAAGGCAGGTGCGTGTTCTGCCACGCCACATTGTGCTGTCTGTGCGGCAGCCAATAAGCCGGCAAGCCACACAATTGGGAGTAAAGCGTGCGCTGCTTCCAAAATTAGTAGAAAGGGGAAAAGGAATGGCGATGGCTCTCGAGCCCCCTCGCAATCCGTCCGCCAACCTGCCACAGTCGTGGCCGAGGCTGAGAAGGCAGCGCCAATGGAAACTGCGTAATGGCTCTAAGGTTCCTTCAGGCGAATATCAACCACTGCCTCAGAGCTCAGGACCTCCTTTGTCAGAGCATGGCGCAGTGGTTGATACACGTGGCAGTCGTCTCCGAGCCCTACTTTATCCCCCAAAGGGACAATTGGGTTGGGGACCAGGATAGCTTGGTGGCGATTGTCACGCAACCGTCGCATGGCTCACAGCCATTTCAAAAAGTTGAAAGGCGAAAAGGCTTCGTGGTTGCTTTAATTGGTGGCATCACAGTGATAGGGGCGTATTTCTCACCAAGTAGAAGCCTAGCGGAATTCGAATCCTACTTGGCTGATATCGGAGCGCTAATTGGCGCCTGCCATCCACGCCCTGTAATTCTTGCTGGCGACCTCAATGCCAAGTCAGTATCGTGGGGGTCGCCGTCAACGGACGCTCGTGGGCATGAGCTGGAAGAGTGGGCCATCACTGCGGGTCTGATTGTAATGAATGAAGGATCAGTCGATACCTGCGTGAGGCAACAAGGAGGCTCCATAGTGGACGTGACGTTTGCCAACGCTGCCTTAGCACGTCGAGTCCAGGGCTGGGAAGTACTGGAGAGCGTTGAGACACTTTCTGACCACCGTTACATACGGTACCAGATCTCAGCGCTCCCAGATTCCCCGAACGGCCCAATTAGTCAGTCTCTGCCAGGTGATGGCCCTCGGTGGGCATTAAAACGCCTGGATAGAGATGCTCTAGCTCTGGCTGCGGAGGTCCAGGCATGGAACCCGGTCCCCAATGATCCGATAGACGTAGAGGAAGAGGCGCAATGGTTCGGCGGAGCTATGACAAACATCTGCGACGCAGCGATGCCCCGAGCTAAGCCCCTTCCTCCTAAAAGACAGGTGTATTGGTGGTCCACGGAGCTGGACGAACTTAGGAAGACGTGTGTGGCGGCAAGGCGCCTCTACAGTCACCAAAGAAGGCACAGGCGCAGAGATCCAAATCGCGAAGCGGAACTGTACACGACATACAGAGAGCACAAAAAGACTCTGCAGGTGGCCATCAGCCAAGCCAAAGAGAGATCCCAGTTAGAGTTGCTCAAAACTCTCGACAATGACCCATGGGGCCGGCCATATAAAATGGTCCGAAGCAAGCTCCGCCCCTGGGCTCCTCCTCTAACACGGACTCTAGAGCCGGACCTACTTTCGAGCGTGGTGCAAGCGCTATTTCCGGACTGCGATGATTTCGTTCCTCCGGCAATGGTTGCAGCTACGGAACTCTCAGCGGATGAAGAAGAGGTACCTGTAGTATCCGGTGGCGAACTTGGTGCCGCTATACTAAGACTCAAGGCCAAAAACACAGCCCCCGGACCGGATGGCATACCGGGTCGCGCTTGGGTCTTAGTGAGCAAGGTTCTTGAGACAAGAATGCTGAGGCTATTTACAGGGTGCTTCCAACACGCCAGCTTCCCACGGCAATGGAAGACAGGCAAGTTGGTCCTCCTGAAGAAGGACGGGCGCCCGGCAGACTCTCCATCTGCATACCGCCCAATAGTGTTGCTTGATGAGATCGCAAAGCTGTTCGAACGCATAACGGCAAATCGACTCATCAAGCACCTTTGGCGCGTTGGACCTGACGTGGCGGACTGCCAGTTCGGTTTCCGCAGTGGCCGGTCGACGGTTGGCGCTATCTTGCGCGTAAAGGCTCTGGCAGATGAGGCGGTGTCCAGAGGTGAAGTCATTCTGGCAGTCTCTCTGGACATCGCCAATGCTTTTAACACCTTGCCATGGAGCTGCGTCATGGAGGCACTGCGGTACCACCAGGTACCTGAATATTTGAGGAGGACAATTGGCTCTTACTTGTCTGATCGTTACGTTACATACCCGGGTCGGGAGGAGTGGGCGAGATATCCCATGTCGTGCGGTGTTCCACAGGGGTCAGTCCTAGGACCACTCCTGTGGAACATTGGGTACGACTGGGTTCTGAGAGGAGCAAATCTATCAGGCGTGAACCTCACCTGTTACGCTGATGACACCTTGGTGACTGCACGTGGCAAAACGTTCAGGCAGGCTGCCATACTGGCGACGGCAGGAGTTGCCCATGTGGTGGGGCGAATCCGGCGCTTGGGGCTTAAAGTAGCCCTACAAAAATCGGAAGCCTTGTGTTTTCATGGGTCCCGCAATGCGCCCCCGCCGGATGCGCATATAGTGGTGAGTGGAACCAGAATCGGAGTCGAGTCGACTATGAGGTATCTGGGCCTGACACTCGACAGTAGATGGACGTTCCACTCCCACTTCAAGCACCTTCTGCCGAAGCTGCTAGGAGCTGCCGGCGCCCTAGGGCGTATACTCCCTAACAAGGGGGGGCCCAAGGCGTCGTGTCGACGGCTTTACATGGGGGTCGTTCGATCTATGGCCCTGTATGGAGCCCCGGTTTGGGCAGACGACCTCAAAAAGGAAGCGGCATCCTTGCTCAAAACGCCCCAGAGGGCGATGGCGACGAGAATGATAAGGGGGTACCGCACTATCTCGTTTGAGGCAGCGTGCGTAATGGCTGGCTCTCTCCCCTGGGACCTCGACGCGAGAGCCCTCGCAGCGGTTTACCGCTGGCGCGAGGAGGCACGTCAGAGAGGGGAATCGCCAGCACCTAGAGAGGTGGAAAAACAACGAGACACGGTTCGTCTCCAAATGATTGAGATTTGGGACTTAAGATTAATGCGTCCCAGCGCCGGTCAGCGGACCATCGCTGCAATCCAGCCGGTTCTTAAGCAGTGGCTTGATCGGGAACACGGCCCTATGACGTTTTGGCTAACACAGGTTCTTTCTGGGCATGGTTGTTTTGGAAAGTACCTTCACAACATAGCCCAGAGAGAACCTACATCAGAATGCCACCACTGTGGCAACTGTCCGGAGGAGACGGCCCAGCACGTGCTGGAAGCATGCCCAGCCTGGGAAGTAGAGCGCCTTACATTGAGCGCCGTAGTAGGAAGGGATCTGTCACTGCCTGCCATAGTACGGAGCATGGTAGACAGTGATAGATCCTGGAAGGCTGTCCTTGATTTTGCTGAGGCAGCCATGTCAAAAAAAGAGGCGGCAGAGCGCGAAAGGGAGGACAACCCTGCCTCCCAACAAATGCGCCGAAAACGCGTGGGGCGAAGGCGGTTAGCCTATGACCGCCGACTTCCCCCTTAAGGGCACCTGTGGGTGGTAGACACGGGGACATCTGCCACCTACATGAAGGTCCCGGGGTGTCAAGCGTGCCGCAACAGTAGGTAACGCGTTGGTAGAGGATGAACATCAAGTCTGGGTCCGGCAACGGGCAGCCGCTAGCGAGGCCGCGGAAGTATGCATTGGTCGTTCCCGCAGCCTCGCTTTATAGCCTTGAGGCGGCGACCGTGGGGTTTTAGTGGGTATACCAGGGCCTCATTAGCCCTGGGAGTCCCACATAACCACCCGGGTCCGTCCCCGCGCCCGGGTGGTATGCGTAACGCATTTCCCCACGTAAAAAAAAAAAAAAAAAAAAAAAAAGGTTAGGTTAGGTTAGGTTAGGTTAGGTTAGGTTAGGTTAGGTTAGGTTAGGTTAGGTTAGGTTAGGTTAGGTTAGGTTAGGTTAGGTTAGGTTAGGTTAGGTTAGGTTAGGTTAGGTTAGGTTAGGTTAGGTTAGGTTAGGTTAGGTTAGGTTAGGTTAGGTTAGGTTAGGTTAGGTTAGGTTAGGTTAGGTTAGGTTAGGTTAGGTTAGGTTAGGTTAGGTTAGGTTAGGTTAGGTTAGGTTAGGTTAGGTTAGGTTAGGTTAGGTTAGGTTAGGTTAGGTTAGGTTAGGTTAGGTTAGGTTAGGTTAGGTTAGGTTAGGTTAGGTTAGGTTAGGTTAGGTTAGGTTAGGTTAGGTTAGGTTAGGTTAGGTTAGGTTAGGTTAGGTTAGGTTAGGTTAGGTTAGGTTAGGTTAGGTTAGGTTAGGTTAGGTTAGGTTAGGTTAGGTTAGGTTAGGTTAGGTTAGGTTAGGTTAGGTTAGGTTAGGTTAGGTTAGGTTAGGTTAGGTTAGGTTAGGTTAGGTTAGGTTAGGTTAGGTTAGGTTAGGTTAGGTTAGGTTAGGTTAGGTTAGGTTAGGTTAGGTTAGGTTAGGTTAGGTTAGGTTAGGTTAGGTTAGGTTAGGTTAGGTTAGGTTAGGTTAGGTTAGGTTAGGTTAGGTTAGGTTAGGTTAGGTTAGGTTAGGTTAGGTTAGGTTAGGTTAGGTTAGGTTAGGTTAGGTTAGGTTAGGTTAGGTTAGGTTAGGTTAGGTTAGGTTAGGTTAGGTTAGGTTAGGTTAGGTTAGGTTAGGTTAGGTTAGGTTAGGTTAGGTTAGGTTAGGTTAGGTTAGGTTAGGTTAGGTTAGGTTAGGTTAGGTTAGGTTAGGTTAGGTTAGGTTAGGTTAGGTTAGGTTAGGTTAGGTTAGGTTAGGTTAGGTTAGGTTAGGTTAGGTTAGGTTAGGTTAGGTTAGGTTAGGTTAGGTTAGGTTAGGTTAGGTTAGGTTAGGTTAGGTTAGGTTAGGTTAGGTTAGGTTAGGTTAGGTTAGGTTAGGTTAGGTTAGGTTAGGTTAGGTTAGGTTAGGTTAGGTTAGGTTAGGTTAGGTTAGGTTAGGTTAGGTTAGGTTAGGTTAGGTTAGGTTAGGTTAGGTTAGGTTAGGTTAGGTTTTTTTTTTTTTTTTTTTTTTTTATATTTGTACTATGAGTAGTACCAATGGTCCCCGCTAATGATACGGGCGACCATTGGACTGTGTGCTGGTGTGATTCCCGCATGTGGAACGGGCAATCTATGTTTAATACTTTTGTTATTTAAACTTTGATGTATTATATACTTTTGTATTTATTGCAAGTCAATATTATTTCGCGTATGAATGTTTACGTTTTGTTGAATTTTTTCAGGCTGTTGATTATGTCATTGATGTATTTGACAAACGATTCTTTAGTACCTTCTTTCTGAATCAAATCCTGCAAGTTATAAGGTCTTATATTGTTGATAGAACATAACAGTTCATGATTTGCTCTTTTGCTAGCGTACCTTGGGCAGCTTTCCAATAGGTGTTTTATAGTTTGGGGTGTGATGTCATCACATGGGCAAACATTAGTCTCAGTTATGTGGTGTCTATTGAGATAAGTCTTATTATACCCGTGCCCGGTAATTATCTGAGTCATTTGAAATGATAAACTAAAGTGTTGTCTGAATGTTTTTATATGGTCCAACGTCGGTAGCCACTGTTTAATGTGCATTCCCGTAGTGCTACTCTGGTATGTGGTGTCATGAGCTTTTATAGATTCACTATGTAGATGTTTCTTGTGGTAGGACAGGGGAAATTTATGGTAATCCGGCTGTTTATGTTGCGACGCTGCTGATTTGGCGGCCATGTCAGCCTCCTCGTTGCCAAGGAAGCCAGCATGCGCCTTAATCCAGCAGAATTTAATGCTGTGCGCTTGACCTCGGAGCTGTGCAATGCGTTTGTGTGCCCTATTTACAATCGCATTAGTGCTGTTTCTGTTGCTCAATTCGATAAGTGCAGCCTTCGAGTCTGAGAATATAGTTGCGTGTTCCAAGCCGAGATTCCAGCAGAGATTGCAAGCTTCTTCGATTGCAAGACATTCGGCCTGGAACACCGTGCAACTATTGTGCAGCTTTAGTTTCTTGGTTTGGCTGCGACCGTCCGGGTAGTGAATGACGACTGCAGCGCCTACTACTCCATCATGCTTGCTGCCGTCAGTGTAGACACGATGCATGGTGGTGGAGTAGTAGGGCTCCAGGTCATTGTTATTGTTGATGTCTTTGACATCTATGTGAGGGCGTAGGGCTGGATGTAAGAGTTCTGTGACAGGCGCTCTCTTGTCATATGTGATATCTTCAGGTAAATAATCTGTAGTTAATGATCGTTTAACCTTCTCTATAGAGGCAACTTGCTTTATTTTGAGTGGAAGCGGCGTAAGCCCTGCTAGTGCTATAGAAGGTGTTGTGGGCAAAGTTCTAAAGCCATGAAGGATTTTTATAGCGAAAGCACGCTGCAAACTTAGCAGTGAGTTACATACCTTCTTGTAATTGGTGGCATGCCACCAAACTTCTGCCGCATATGTAATTATCGGTTCTATGACCTGCCTATAGATGATATTGATGTTGGCGGCATGCACACCCCAAGTAGGTTTAATAAATATACATAATCTTTTATATATTTTCTGTGCTTTATTTATTATATATTCCGTGTGCTTTATGAAGTTCAGGCGTTCGTCGACAATTACTCCCAGCAGCTTGAATTGCGTGTCAAAGGGTATGTGTGTACTGTCCATGAATATTTTTGCTGCTTTTGCCTTTTGGGTGTGCGCTATCATCTTAGTTTTCTCTGGTCCGAACTCTAGCTTATTGTTTTTCCCCCATTGAAAGACGGTATTTAATGAGTTATTGGCATTAAGTTCTAATTCTTGGATGTCTTTTCCTGAGCAGATTAGCAGTACATCGTCAGCATACGCCTGGATGTAGTTCTCTGCTGCCAAATCCTGCTCAAGCAGGGTGTCCATGATAGCATTCCAGAAGATGGGTCCAAGAACTGATCCCTGGACGCATCCTCTGGTCTGCTCTTTTGTGATTATTGCATCCGAGTAGCTTAGTGTGACTTTTCTATCAGTCAAGTAATTGCAAATTAATTTTAAGAGGTTATTAGGGCATTTGATATCAGATAGCCGTTTGATGAGGGCAGGCCACCATGCGCTATCAAACGCACCTGCTATATCGAGTGAGATGGCAACGGCTAGTCGATTCTTGGCTTTTTGCTGTTTCAGTTTATGGATGGCACTGCTGAGCGCGTCGGTGGTAGATCGCTGCTCCCTAAATCCATACTGGTTATTGCTACATGAGTTATTAATTTGCATGTAATATGTTAGTCTGGTAGCAATTAGTTTTTCAAGGATCTTTCCAAAAACGTTGATCAACCCGATTGGTCGGTAGGCAGATGTTTCTTTGTAATTAGCTTTATTAGGTTTTGGTATTGTCCTGATATATGCGGTTTTCCAGGCAGTTGGAAAGTAATTAATAGTGAGGCATCGGTTGTATAATTTAGCTGTGGACTCAGGGTAACACTCTATATATTTCCTACAAATATCTGCTGTAAGGTGGTCATCACCAGGTGCCCTTTTAGGGTTCATATTCTTAGCAATTTCCAGAATTTCGTTGACATTAAATAGTGGCTCATTGTTTACTGCTGCATGTATATTGTTGTTTATTATGGTGTGTGCTACTGTTTCTCTAATATGCCGGTGATGTGGGGTATCATCACACATGCTATCAGAAGGAAAAAATTTCGCTGCGAGTTTTTCAGCCGTATCTGTACATGATGTTGTGTACGTGCCATTGTCTGTTTTAAGGGTGGCAGGAGGTTGCGGTTGTGGTGCACTTTTCAGCAGACGATTAGTAATAGACCAGACATCATCCTTGCCTTGGCTTTGACAAAAATCTCGAAAGTGTTCGGTGGATGTACTACGTATTTTTTGTGCGTACAGAGATCTTGCTTCAGCCACCTCTTTTAAGATGTTGGTGATATTTTTCCCTCCTCTCTTCAAATCTTGCAGGCGGTGATGTAGGCGTATAACGTGTTTTTTCATGTTGGTCAATTCCTCCATCCACCATGGAATCTTGACATGTGCGGTTTTGCGAGTTAGAACTTTATTGCAGGTTTTAGTTATCACATTTATCATTTTATGTATGTACGAGTCTATACCGTGAGCATCAAGTGTATCTGTGTCTGTGTTTTCAAGGTGGGCTTGTTCCACGTTTGTCTTCAATTCTTGTGAGAAATTTTCCCAGTTGACTCTTTCGGTGCAGTATCTGTAGGTGGATGTGGATGTTGGTTTCGCGGTTTTGTCGTGCATTGTTCTAATAGCGAACTCAATCGCATGGTGGTCAGAGGTTGGGACAATGTCAGGTTCAACTTTCCAGTCCAGGATGTTATTGGCTATACCCAGTGATGCCAGGGTGAGGTCTACTATTGAAGTTCTAATCTGGCCGTGCGTCACCGTCTCAAAGGTGGCTGCATTACCCACGTTGCAGACAACTATATCGTTAGCTATCATGAAGTCACAGATCGCTCTACCCCTGTCGTTGTTTTTCACTGAGCCCCATGTGGTGTGCCAGCCATTCATATCCCCACAGATTATGTGATCTGTGTTGGGGTGTGACTTGACAACTTGCTCTAGTTTATTCATGGTGTGAAAGGGATCTTCGGCGGGTTCGACATATATCGAAGTGAGGAGGATTCTCTTGGGTCCTAATGTTATTTGAACCGTGGCTAAATTGGTGGTAGCGTGTTGTGTGATTCCTATGTAGTTGCCCATGTTCTTCCTAACTGCTAGACAGGCCTTGGTTCTTTTATTGGTATCACCATATTGATAGATGTCGTACCCGTCTATTCCCTTCATGATGTTCTGCTTACCCACATAGGGCTCAGTGATAAACATTACGTCGTATTTCTTGTCCTTGGCGCATTGCGTCAGTTCCTGCGTAGCATTGTAGCCTTTGCCCAAGTTACATTGTACTGCTTTAATAGGTTTGATCCTGTTGGTGGTGTTCTTCGGGACGCCCTTAGCAATACCGTATAGCCGTTCTGGCTATACGGTCCCATTTAACCCACTCAGGGCAGGTTTGGCTAAAGGCGTAGTGTCCATCGTCTCTATCAGTTTTAGCACAGTTGATGCAACGTGGTGCGATTTCCCGTTTGTTGCAGCTGCGCGTATCGTGCTCATCAGCACAGTACGCACATCTGCTCCCGGTCCGACATTCCGTTGCCCGATGTCCAAAGCCGAGGCATTTGAAGCATTGCAGTATGGGCGATTGGTCTACTGCCAACACAGATTGGAACCCTACTTTGACTTTCTGGTCTTTCAAGGCATTCCAGACCTGCGGGCTGACCTCCACTATGGTGTTTTTGATTGAGTCGTTTCGTCCTTTCACGGCTCGAACGTACTTGACCAGTTTCTCGTCCTCTGCAATGCCTGTTAGTAGTTTGGTGTTCTGATTCTTAACGGCGTCTTCTATTTTGGAATTCGCGTAGTCCGGAATGACGCCAATGATCCGCAAATGTGGGTTTCGAAGCTTGGGCACCTCAACAGTTATGTTGGTCGTCTTAGACTTGATCGCGGCGCTAAGCTTTTTCCTGTCCTCGTTGCTTTCACAACTAATGACGACTTTATTATTTCGGGTCTCGCGAACACTTGTGATGCCCACTCCAATGTTAACTACGTTAACTTTGTCCTTTACTTCTTTTAATACATCTTTGCCGCTGTGTCTCGGGTCTATCGACTCAAGTAAAACGGCGAAGTTGGTCGGCGGCGTAGAGGGCGCGTGTGTCCGGATGATCTTGGGCCTGTACGGTCTAGCAGCGGCAGGCAAAGCCATGTCATCCTCGTGGCTCACACCCGCCGCCGCTGCCAGTGCAGCCTCAGACTGATGTTTCCGGCTTTTGGACTTGTTGACAACAGTGGCGAATGTTTCATTTTGTTGTTTATTCTCATCTTCACTCTTTTTTCCTTTTGTTATGGTAGTAATAACCATTTCTTTTAGAGCCTGTTGTTCGGCGCGCATTTTTGAAAGTTCAGATTGAATTCCTGAGATGATGTCTCTTTTGAGCTCATTTATATTTATTGTAGGTTCTTGTGTTGTTGTCATGTTAGGTGTTTTGTTCATGTGGTCAACGCCCATAACATCCATTTCACTTGTGAACCTTAAGGTAGCATCCCGGATGGCTTCGACAGCCTTTAATATAGTCAGTTTGTTCTGTTTTGTGACGCTCCTATTTTGTTTTAATTGCGTCACAATGTCATCAAGATTGCGGGTGACTTCAGTGCGGTGCCGTCCAGCGCGGGTCTTGGATCCGGGGCTACTGATGGATGCATCTCCGCTCATCCACAGCCGCCCCATTTCCGTTATGTCAGAGCTAGGACTACCAGCTTCAGCAATTGGCCCCTCCGTCGCCGGGATCGGGGCCAATGTCGTCGCTGGTACTGTCGTTATTAGTGCTGGTCGCGGAGTTGAGGTGTTAGCCTCGAGTGTCGGCCTGTGCACCTCCGCTTGTACCACGAAAGTTTGATTTTGAACCCTTTCCGGCTCGAGCTCGACGTCCTGCAGGTCTATGAGCGGTGGTTCCTGTTCAAATCCCTCAGCGGGTTGCTCCATTGCCTGCCCGGATGTATCTTTATGAGGCTGGGGACCTTCTGCAGCGGGTGCCGGTTTTGGAGGTGTCGTACGTGCCTTTCTAGGCGATGTGGGAGGTGTACGATACATTTTCATTTACAAGAAATTACCGAAAATTTAAAAATGTATTTCTCTTAAACTATTATAGATATCCCAAAAAATCAAAAAGGTATTTATGGGTACTATAAGTATCTATGTGTGATTCTATTTCTAGATTTTTAACTCAAAAGGTGGCCGAGATATAAAATTATTTCTGTGTATTTTTATAAAAATTTAAAAATCAAATTTAAAGAGTGAAGATGTGGATTCTAAGAAAAAGTACTCAAGAAAAACAAAGATGCAATTAATATCTATCTAATGAAAAACTTAAAACTTAAATCTACCGAGTGGTTCTGCAGAAATTTACAATTTAATGTCGTTGCCGCCACACTTTCTTCAGGCGCTAAAAAATCTGTAGGTATTTGTGATTTTTGTTAGAAAAATGTGCTGAAAAACTAAGTTATTGCAATGGATAAAATAAAAGGTGCAAAATGAAAGTTAAATAAAGAAAAACTATTGAAATTTATGAAGAGACTAAAAAGTTATCGCAATTCTAATTTTTGACTTTCAAGATATGGCTTAAAAATTATTTTCTCGAAAACCCGTTAACGTACCGATGTGGTTTTGGTGTCTAAAAATGCGGGCAAATAAACTTTAAATTATACGTAAAAACTAGAATTTTAAAACAAAGTTGGCTTAACAAAAGTGTCGAAAAACTGAAAATTTAGTAAAAAAGATGACGGAAGTGACTTTTTGATATTACGCAGAAACTAATGGGTGTATTGCAAAACTGTGTATGACATAAAAGATTACAAAAAAATTACCGAATCTAAAACACTAAACAAAACAAAAATCTACCGTGGGATACTAAAGTTATTGCTCAAAAACAAGATTGCTCAGAGGTTTTCATGAGGGTACGACTTTTTTCCAAAGATGTTGAAATTTAAAACTGATGCTAAGTAAAAGGAATTTATTGAACAAATACGTAATTTAAAACTAATTGAGAGGAACAATACTGCAAAAGAAAAAATGGAAAATGTTGAAAACTGAATTTTTTATGAATTGTTGAAAAACTGGTAAGTGAACTCTAAGAAAAAATTTAATATTTCAGTAACCAGAAGGGCTAGGGGGGTAAGAGTAGTATCGAAAAGTCGGGGCAAATTAGCTTTAAAATTATGTCAAATTGGGTCGGTTAGGTTAGGTTAGGTTAGGTTAGGTTAGGTTAGGTTAGGTTAGGTTAGGTTAGGTTAGGTTAGGTTAGGTTAGGTTAGGTTAGGTTAGGTTAGGTTAGGTTAGGTTAGGTTAGGTTAGGTTAGGTTAGGTTAGGTTAGGTTAGGTTAGGTTAGGTTAGGTTAGGTTAGGTTAGGTTAGGTTAGGTTAGGTTAGGTTAGGTTAGGTTAGGTTAGGTTAGGTTAGGTTAGGTTAGGTTAGGTTAGGTTAGGTTAGGTTAGGTTAGGTTAGGTTAGGTTAGGTTAGGTTAGGTTAGGTTAGGTTAGGTTAGGTTAGGTTAGGTTAGGTTAGGTTAGGTTAGGTTAGGTTAGGTTAGGTTAGGTTAGGTTAGGTTAGGTTAGGTTAGGTTAGGTTAGGTTAGGTTAGGTTAGGTTAGGTTAGGTTAGGTTAGGTTAGGTTAGGTTAGGTTAGGTTAGGTTAGGTTAGGTTAGGTTAGGTTAGGTTAGGTTAGGTTAGGTTAGGTTAGGTTAGGTTAGGTTAGGTTAGGTTAGGTTAGGTTAGGTTAGGTTAGGTTAGGTTAGGTTAGGTTAGGTTAGGTTAGGTTAGGTTAGGTTAGGTTAGGTTAGGTTAGGTTAGGTTAGGTTAGGTTAGGTTAGGTTAGGTTAGGTTAGGTTAGGTTAGGTTAGGTTAGGTTAGGTTAGGTTAGGTTAGGTTAGGTTAGGTTAGGTTAGGTTAGGTTAGGTTAGGTTAGGTTAGGTTAGGTTAGGTTAGGTTAGGTTAGGTTAGGTTAGGTTAGGTTAGGTTAGGTTAGGTTAGGTTAGGTTAGGTTAGGTTAGGTTAGGTTAGGTTAGGTTAGGTTAGGTTAGGTTAGGTTAGGTTAGGTTAGGTTAGGTTAGGTTAGGTTAGGTTAGGTTAGGTTAGGTTAGGTTAGGTTAGGTTAGGTTAGGTTAGGTTAGGTTAGGTTAGGTTAGGTTAGGTTAGGTTAGGTTAGGTTAGGTTAGGTTAGGTTAGGTTAGGTTAGGTTAGGTTAGGTTAGGTTAGGTTAGGTTAGGTTAGGTTAGGTTAGGTTAGGTTTTTTTTTTTTTTTTTTTTTTTTTTTGAGTTAAACTTTAAGTAGTACCAATGGTCCTCGCTATTGATACGGGCGACCATTGGACATTTTACTTAGTGTAGGTTCCCGCATGGGATACGGGCAACCTCTTGTTTATATACTTGTTCATTTTTGGTTAACAAATGTATCTTAATTATACATTTGTTATTAGTATGATCTTTATTATTTAATCTATGATGTTGTTATGCTATTTGTATTGCTGAGTGCTATTATTTTCGAATTAGCTATGTGCCGTTAAATTTCTTTAGATTGTCTATTATGTGACTAACATACAGTTTGAATGATTCTATTGTTGTTTCTCTCTGGATTATCTGTTCAATGTTGTACGGCTCTATGTTATTGATGCTACATAATGTTTCATGGTTGGCTCTGGTATTTGTGAATCGTGGGCAATCCTGTAGCAAATGTTGCATTGTTTGTGGTGTCTGATTGTCACACGGGCAGTCGTTTGTGTCTATTATGTTGAATCGCTTTAAATATGTTTTACTGTAACTGTGTCCTGTCAAGAGTTGAGTCATCTGGAATGTCATGCTGAAGTGTGTTTTAAAGTTTTCTATATGCGCTATCGTTGGTAACCATTTCTTTAAGTGTGCTCCGGTTGAGCATGTTTGATACATGTTGTCTGTGATAGTTTGCAGGTCTTTTCGTAGGTTCCGCTTGTGGTAAGAAAGCGGGAACTTAATGTAATCCGGCTTTTTGTGCAGTGAGGCAGCTTGTTTAGCCGCAGCATCGGCCTCCTCATTACCTAGGAGACCCGCGTGCGCTTTAATCCAGCGGAACTGAATCATTCCACCCCGCTCCCTGATCGAAGCGATGTGTTTGTGTGCCTTGTTGATAATGGAGTTTGTACTGTCCCGGTAGGCCAGCTCAAGCAAGGCAGCTTTCGAATCAGAGAACACGGTGGCCTGACCCAGTCCCTGTGTGTGGCACAGGCCACAAGCCACCTCAATGGCTAAGCATTCAGCTTGGAATACTGTACAGCTGTCATGTAGTTTTAGCCTTTTGGTTGTACTGCGCCCATCTGGATATTGCATGACCACCGCTGCACCAACTACACCATCATGCTTACTACCATCCGTAAAGATGTTTACCATTTCTGCGGTATAGTACGGCTCTAGGTCTTCCGCATTATTAATGTCCTCTATGTCGATCTGGATTCTTGAGGCTGGGTGCGGTAGCTCAGTAATGGATGCTCTCTTGTCATAGAGGACATCATCAGGTAGGTACTCTGTTATTAGCGTCCTTTTTACCCTTTCCGTCGACGCTATTTCCTTGACCTTTTCCGGGAGGGGTGTAAGTCCCGCAAGCACAATAGCCGGTATTGTGGGAAGCGTACGGAATCCGTGCAGCATCTTAATCGCAAAGCCGCGTTGCAAGCTCAGCAGCGAATTCCGTACTTTCCCGAAATTAGTTGCCGATCCCCAAATTTCAGCACCATATGTAATTATCGGCTCGATGACCTGGCGGTATATGGTTTCTACATTTGCCGCATGTACACCCCATGTTGGTTTAATAAACATACAGAGCCTCTTATATATGGCTTGCGCCTTTGTTATGGCATGCTCTGTATGTTTAATAAACTTTAGATGTTGGTCGATTATCAGGCCTAGCAGTTTAAATTGGTCATTGAATTGAAGTTGTATCCCATTCATACGGATTTTAGCTGCCTTAGCTTTGGGTGTGTTCGTAATCATTCTGGTCTTTTGGGGGCCAAAGCTCAGCTTGTTGTTTATTCCCCAGTTATAAATCCTGTCCAAAAGACTATTAGCATTGGCTTCGAGCTCGCTAATATCGTTGCCGGAGCAGATCAGCAATACGTCATCCGCATAAGCTTGGATGTGGTTGCCATCCGGTACTGTCTGCTCCAGCAGCGTATCTATGATAGTATTCCAGAAAATCGGGCCCAACACCGATCCCTGGATGCATCCTCTTTTCTGTTGTTTAGTGATTGTCACATCAGAATAGTTGAGCTCTATAGTCCGATCTTTGAGGTAACTGCTTATCAGTTGGTATAGGTTGTTGGGGCAGTCGATGTGCTTCAGTCTATTCAACAACGCCGGCCACCAGGCGTTGTCGAATGCTCCCGCTATATCAAGCGATATGGCCACGACTAGCTTGTTGTTATTTTTGCCCTCTTTAAGCTTATTTACTACGTTGTTTAGCGCGTCCGTGGTGGAGCATTGCTCTTTGAAGCCATATTGCTTGATAGAGCAGGCGCCCTTCACTCGCATATAATAAGCCAACCTCGTGGACATCAACTTCTCCAACACCTTGCCAAAGACGTTTATGAGGCCAATGGGTCTATAAGCAGTCACCTCGCTGTAATCGTCCTTGCCAGGTTTGGGCAGTATCTTGATGAATGCGTTTTTCCATTGGGCTGGGAAGTATCGCAACGCTAAACATCTGTTATACAGCTTGGTGACGTTATCTGGGTAGCAGTCTACATAGTGTTTGCAAATGTCAGATGTTAGATGGTCAGTGCCAGGCGCCTTTTTGGGACTCATATTTTTGAGGACGTTATTAATCTCCTGGATGGTAAAAGGTGGTTCATCGTGCTCTATTCCTAGTTGTTGTTGTCTATTGGCATTGTTATCATATTGTTCTCGTCTTATTTGCCGGTGGTGCTCATTGTCGTCAGCTATTTCATCTTCAGGGATGAATTTCTTGGCTAGGGCCGCAGCTGTATCCAGAAGCGAGTGAGTGTATGTCCCGTTTTCTGTTTTCAGTGTGGAAGGTGGTGGCTGTTGGGGTGCAGTCTTGAGTAGACGGTTGGTGACTGACCATACGTCTTCCTTGCCTTGTCGGTTACAAAACTCCTTGAAGTGGGCAGTTGATATCGATCGGATCTTGCTGGAGTACTCCGTTCTTGCATCCTGCAGCTCTTTAATAATGTTGTCGAGGTTTTTATTGCCTCGTCGAAGGTCTTGCAGTCGGTGATGAAGAAATATTACTTTCTTCTTCATGTCCGTCAACTCTTGTGTCCACCACGGAATCTTTTGGTACGGTTTTCTTCTAGTTAGTGTAGTGTCACATGTTTTACCTATCAGATTAACCATATTTGATATATAATCGTCCAGTCCTTGTTCGTCTAGTGATTCTAAATGTATAGTGTGTAAGTTGCTGTTTTCAATGTTGTCTTTTAACTTGTCTTTAAAGATTTCCCAGTTTACGCGTTCAGTGTTGTATTTGAAAGTTGATTTGTATTTGTTATTGTTATTTTTAGAGCCTCCAATTTTGATATTAAATTCAATTCCGTGGTGATCCGATGTTGGCACAATATCGGGTTCGACCTTCCATCCAACGATACTATTGACTATGCCTAGTGATGCAAGAGTGATGTCCACTATGGAGGTTCTGGTCTGGCCGTGCGTTGTAGTTTCAAATGTGGCTTCGTTACCCACATTGCATATGGCTAGATCGTTAGCTATTACGAGGTCAAAGATTGTTCTTCCCCTGTCATTGTTTTTCACTGAGCCCCATGAGGTGTGCCAGCCGTTCATATCCCCACAGATTATGTGATCTGTGTTGGGGTGCGACTTGACAACTTGCTCCAATTTGTATAAGGTGTTAGAGGGATCCTCACCTGGTTCGACATACACCGATGTAAGTAGCAGTCTCTTAGGTCCAAGTGTTACTTGAACCGTGGCTATATTGGTAGTGGCATGTTGGGTAATACCTATGTAGCTGCTCATCTTTTTCCTCACTGCGATGCAGGCCTTGGTTCTGCCACATACACCACCATGTTGATAAATGTCGTATCCCTCTATACTCCTCATTATGTGTTGCTTACCCACATAGGGCTCAGTGATAAACATGACATCATACTTTTTATCCTTGGCGCACTGTATTAATTCCTGGGTAGCGTTGAAGCCTTTGCCCAGATTGCATTGAACTGCCTTTATAGAGTTGAGTCTATTGGTGTTATCCTTCGGGACGCCCTCAGCAATATCGTATAGCCGATCTGGCTATACGGTCCCATTTAACCCATTCAGGGCACGTCTGACTGAAAGCATAGTGTCCGTGATCTCTCTCCCTATTTATGCAGTTAACACAACTCGGTGCGGACTCACGATTGTTACAGTTACGTGTGTCATGGCTTTCCGCGCAATAAGCGCACTTGGTCTCGGAACGGCATTCAGTTGCGCGATGCCCAAAGCCATGACATTTGTAACACTGAATTATGGGCGTTTGGTCCGCAGCTGTAACTGACTGATAGCCAATCTTAATTCTTTGGTCTTTTAATGCAGCCCAGACCTGCGGGCTGGCTTCAACTACAACATTCCTAATTGAGTCATTACGGCCTTTGACAGTTCGAATGTATTTACAGACTTTTTCCTCCTCTGCAATGTTTGCGAGAAGTTTTGTATTCTGTTTCATTATGGCGTCTTCGATTTTAGCGTTAGCGTAATCAGGAATGACGCCGATAATGCGCAAGGAGGGATTCCGTAACTTAGGCTCCTCGACTGTTATATTTGGAGTCTTAGACTTGATGGCAGCGCTAAGCTTTCTCCTGTCCTCGTTAGTCTCACAGCTGATAATGACCTTTTTATTTCGGGTTTCTCTAATGCTGTTTATTCCAACTCCTAAGTCAACGACGTTTACTTTGTTTTTGACTTCTTTCAGCACGTCCTTGCCATCGTGCCTGGGGTCAATGGACTCTAATAGAACTACAAAGTTGGTCGGCGGCGGCGGAGGAGGCGCATGTGATCGAGTGACCCTAGGCCTATACGGTCTGCCGATGGCAGGTATCGCCATGTCATCTTCATGACCTGCGCCCGCCGCCGCAGCCAACGCTGCTTCTGTTCGGTGTTTCCTATTTTTATTCCTGCCGACAACTGTGGCAAACGTTTCAGTTTGCTTTTTGCCATCATCGCCGTTCTCGTTTTCGCTTATTGTTGCCATAACTATTTCTTTTAAGGCTGTCTGATCGGCGCGCAGTTTTGTTATTTCTGCTTGAACTCCTGCAATGATATCATTTTTAAGCTGTGTTATGTCAATTGAAAGCTCTTGTGTTGTCGAATTTGGTGTTTTGGTCACATGGTGGTCTACACCGATTACATCCATTTCGTTGGTAAATCTGATAGTGGCCTCTCGGATGGCTTCCACAGCTTTGAGGATGGTTAGCTTATTGGCTTTTGTAACGCTCCTATTTTGCTTTAACTGCGATACAATGTCATCGAGGTTACGAGTTACCTCGGTACGATGTCTTCCCGCTCGTGATTTCGAGCCGGGGCTACTAATGGATGTATCTCTGCTCATCCATAGTTGCCCCATTTCGGTTATGTCGGAGCTGGGACTGCCAGCGATGGCGATTGGTCCCTCCGTCGCCGGGTTCGGGGCCAGTGTCGCGTTCGGGGCCAGTGTCGCGTTCGGTGCCAGTGTTGCGTTCGGGGCGGTTTGTATCGTGGCTACTAGCGGAGTTGAAGTGCCGGCCTCGGTCACATGCCTGTGCACTTCCGCCTGGACCACGAATGTCTTGTTATGCGTATCGAGCGCTTCGTCCAGCAGATGTGCACGATTGTCGTTTCCGGCAGCCTTCTGTGGCTCTGTAGCTATCACCTGTACCTCGTCCGTAGGCTTTATGCCCGTGACAGGCTCCGAAGGGCCCATACGCGCCTTTTTGGGCGATGCGGGTGGGGTGCGGTACATTTTGCAATTAGATGACATGCGAAAAATTCAAAAATGTATATCTCACAGACTATGATAGATATCGCAAAAAATCAAAAAGGATTAAGTAGGTACGATAAATACCTATATAAAACCAAGATTTTAGATTTTTATCTCTTCAGGGGGCTGAGAAATAAAATTACTGCTATGTATTTTTACAAAAATTTAAAACTCTAAATAACAGGAAAACTAAGGATTTCCAAGGAAAAAGTTTCAAACAAAAAGCAAAGATATTTACAAGCACTATCAAAATAAACTATAAAAACTTAAGTCTACCGATTGGTTTTATAATTATTTACAATCAAATGTGATTGCCGCCACACTTTCCTCAGGCGCTAAAAATTCTGTAGGTATTTGCGATTTTTGTTAGAAAAATGTTCTTGAAAACTAAAGAATTGCAATGGATAAAATTAAAGGTGCAAAAAGGATGTGAAATAAAGAAAAACTATCAAAATCTATGGAGGGACTAAAAAGTTATTGCAGTTCTAGTTTTTGACTTACAAAAAGAGACGGAAAAATTAATTTCTCGGAAACCCGTTGAGGTACCGAGTTGGTTCTAGTGTCTAAAAATGCGGGCAATTGAACTTTAAATTATACCTAAAAACTAGATTTTTAGAACAAAGTCGGCTGAACAAAATTTCCTAAAATGCTAAATTCTACTGAAAACGACGAGGGAAGTGAACTTTGGATGTTGCAGGAAAACTAATGGAGATATTGACAAATGATGATGACATGAAATGTTGCAAAAAATTAAAGGAATCTAAATCAGAAAACTAAAACAAAATTGAACCGGGGGAAACTAAAGTTATGAGCGAAAAACAAGATTGCTCAGACACTTTTATGAGGGTACGACTTTTTCGTGTAGATGTGTAAAAATTGAGCTGAAACTAAGTGTGAAGATTTTATTTGTGAATGTAATTATTTAAAACTAATTGAAACTGAAATTACTGTGAAAGAAAAGGTGAAAAATGTTTAAAAATGAATTTTTGGTGAATTTTTGAAAAATCGCTAAGTGACGTGAAAGAAAAAATTTAATAATTCAGTAACCGGAAGGGTCAGAGGGGTGGAAGTGGTGTCTAAAAGTCGGGGCAAATTAGCTCTAAAATTGTGTCAAATTAGGTCTCTTTGGGTAGTTTAGAACTGTGGTGGTTAGGTTAGGTAGGTTAGGTTAGGTTAGGTTAGGTTAGGTTAGGTTAGGTTAGGTTAGGTTAGGTTAGGTTTAGGTTAGGTTAGGTTAGGTTAGGTTAGGTTAGGTTAGGTTAGGTTAGGTTAGGTTAGGTTAGGTTAGGTTAGGTTAGGTTAGGTTAGGTTAGGTTAGGTTAGGTTAGGTTAGGTTTAGGTTAGGTTAGGTTAGGTTAGGTTAGGTTAGGTTAGGTTAGGTTAGGTTAGGTTAGGTTAGGTTAGGTTAGGTTAGGTTAGGTTAGGTTAGGTTAGGTTAGGTTAGGTTAGGTTAGGTTAGGTTAGGTTAGGTTAGGTTAGGTTAGGTTAGGTTAGGTTAGGTTAGGTTAGGTTAGGTTAGGTTAGGTTAGGTTAGGTTAGGTTAGGTTAGGTTAGGTTAGGTTAGGTTAGGTTAGGTTAGGTTAGGTTAGGTTAGGTTAGGTTAGGTTAGGTTAGGTTAGGTTAGCGGTCCAGATCAAGCCCAACATAAAGTATCTGGGCTTGATCCTGGACAGATCGTGGGACTTCGGGGAGCATTTTGCGAGACTTGCTCCTCGTATTGTGGGAGCCGCTTCGGCCCTAGGTCGACTCCTCCCAAATGTGGGCGGACCGGGCACCCCAGCTCGCCGACTATATGCGGGCGTCCTTAGGAGCATGGCTCTATACGGAGCTCCAGTATGGGCGGATAGACTCTCGGAACGTAATAAGGCCCTACTCAGGAGACCTCAAAGAGTAGCGGCCCAAAGGATCACGAGGGCCTATTCGACTGTTTCCCATGCTGCAGCATGTGCCCTGGCCTGCACACCACCGTGGGAGCTTGAGTGCCAAGTAATGGCTGAGCGGTACAAGATGAGAGCGGAGGCTAGAGCACGAGGGGAGGTGTTGGACGCTGAGGTTACGGAGCGTATGACGAGACAGGCGGAGGACCGACTGCGTGAGCGATGGAGAGATTTTTTGGAGGGTTCGCTCTATGGTACTCGGACCATAGGAGCACTACTTCCGTCGCTCACGGAGTGGCTCAAGAGGAAAAAGGGGTCTATGTCCTATCGGCTGACGCAGGTGGTGACCGGACACGGGTGTTTCGGTCACTACCTGCACATGATTGGGCGGGAGCCGGATCCGGGCTGTCACGAATGTGGTGACCCGGACGACACGGCACAACACACCCTTGAGGTGTGCAGCCGATGGGACATAGAGAGGAACACCCTAAAAGCGGTGGTTGGAGGAGATCTCTCGCTGCATAGCGTCGTGTCGGCCATGCTGAGCAGCGAGAGAGGATGGATGGCGGTTGCCTCCTTCTGCGACACAGTAATGTCTCAGAAGGAGGCTGCTGAGCGGATGCGCGAGGAGGACGCGAACGCACATCCGCTCAGGCGCAGACGGAGGGGTAGAAGGCGGAGGCAGTACGCCGCCGCAGCAAATATCCCTCAGTAGAGCCTGTGGGTGGAGGGCCCACATTAGAGGCTATACACGTCTGAGAGGGGGGTCACTGCGTTACTGACCCTCCTCTCCTTTGGCGCGGGTGCTTCGGCTGAAGCTGCCGGGGGGCGCCATGGCAGAATGTCCGCGGTCCCATGACGTCCCCCCTAAACGGCATGCGGGAAACGCCGGTGTGGAGTTAGTGGGTAGGCTTTCTCCCTCCCTCTGAATAGCAGAGGGACAAAAGGGAGACTGAGAGTCCCACATAACCCCTCGTAGTCTTCCTCAGACGTAGAGGGGCATGCGTAAAGGCATTACCACATCGTCAACAAAAAAAAAAAAAAAAAAAAAAAAAAAAAAGGTTAGGTTAGGTTAGGTTAGGTTAGGTTAGGTTAGGTTAGGTTAGGTTAGGTTAGGTTAGGTTAGGTTAGGTTAGGTTAGGTTAGGTTAGGTTGGGGAGCTATGACAGAAAACCTCCTAGTGTGCCTGGACCTTTCCAGTTTCTGTTGATAGGTTTTATCCGCGGGAAACGGAAGGGTCTTGGCCGGTGCGCCCCGGGGGCAACAGTAAGTAATCTTTTGGCTGAGCTGATTTATTGCTTGCTGGTGCTGCCAATGTTCTGTCAGGGGGGGTATGGGGGTTCCACTCAGGGAGGCCTCCAGTCTAGGGTGAGGTCTTCTGAGAGTTGGCGAGTTGGGTGGCAGTTGAGTTTACTCCTGCGTTGGTGTTATGCCGTGTTTTGTTGTGGGCTGCTCCCGGCACGCCTCATTTTTCATGAGGTAGCAAGGGATGTAGTACTGCCTAGGTATCTGGGCAGTGGTGATGGTATGTGTACCATGGTGTTGGGCTCGTATGTGGGCAAGAGGCTGTATGACAGCGTGGGATGGCGAGCCTTCAAGGCTTGCGGCGCGGCGGGTGGCTCTCGGGTTCCCGTCGGGCGGCCCATTGCGGTGCTTTAGATGTTTGGAGTTGGGTCATGTTGCTGCTAAGTGTATTAGCAGCGTTGACCGCAGTGGAGTATGTTTCCGGTGTGGCCAAGCTGGTCACAAGGCGAGGGATTGCTCTGCTCAAGCTCACTGCGTTGCTTGCGCTCAGGCTGGTAGGGTGGCATCTCACCTTATTGGACGTAAGGGCTGTCTGATGGGAGGCGCTAAGGCCAGAGGAGGGCAGAGGACGGTGGGCAGCCTGGTAGCGCCCTCGGCTTCGCAACCTAGTGTTGTGGCGGAGACCATGGACGTCGCTCAATAAAGGATGGAGATGCATTGTCTGCAGGCGAATGTTAATCACTCGCGAAGGGCCCAGGACCTTCTGCTCCAATCTTTGGCTGAGTGGCGAATTGATTTAGCAGTGGTTTCGGAACCATATTTGGTCCCCGAGAGAAGTGATTGGGTGGGTGACCGGGACGGAACGGTAGCCATTGTGGTCCCTTCAGGCTCCGGAGGCCTGCAAATCGGGAGGACTTCCAGAGGGAATGGTTTTGTGTCGGCCGTTGTGGGAGGTGTCTTGGTTGTAGGGGTTTATTTCTCGCCCAATCGGAGCTTGGTCGATTTTGAGCGGTTACTTGCGGAAGTGGGGGCTCTGGTTGGGGAGGTGTCCCCTACTCCAGTGCTTATTGCGGGGGACTTTAATGCCAAGTCTACGGCCTGGGGCTCTGGAGTTTCTGATGCGCGGGGGGGCGTGTTGGAAGAATGGGTGGTCACTCTAGGCCTGGTAGTATTGAATGTTGGTCGGGTTAGCACCTGCGTGCGGCAGCAAGGGGAATCGATTGTGGATGTCACGTTTGCGTCTCGGGCCCTGGCTCGGCGGGTTCTGGAGTGGAGGGTCGAGGTTGAAGCTGAGACGTTGTCCGACCACCGCTATATACGTTTCGGTTTCTCCGCGCACTCGGATGGAGCTGGAGGAGGGGCTTCTGTGGGAGTGCAGATAGGCCCACGGTGGGTGCTTGGCCGGCTTGACAGGAGCCTTGCTAGGGAGGCCGCTATTGTGGAGTCTTGGTTGGCACCATCTCAAGTTGTGGAAGAGGTGGACAGCTTGGCTGGAGAGCTGGGTGAGGCATTAGCTCGGGTGTGCAATGTGGCGATGCCTAAGGCCAAGCCATTCAGGCCACGCAGAGCGGTATTTTGGTGGCGCGAAGACCTTGCGCAGTTGCGGGGTGTATGTGTTGCGGCGCGTCGTCGCTATACGCGCTATAGGAGGAGGCGGGTCAGGAATAACCACGAGGAGGCTGCCCTTTATGAGGTCTACCGGTTGGCTTGCAAAGAGTTGCAGGTGGCCATTGCGCAGGCGAAGGAGGCCGCGTGGAGAGAGTGGTTGGAGTCGCTTGAGCGGGATCCTTGGGGGAGACCGTATCGGGCAGTCAGGCAGAAGCTTCGACCTTGGTCACCTCCGTTGACTTCTTCTCTCCAGCCAGACCTCCTCAATCGAGTGGTGGATTCCCTGTTCCCCCGGAGAGGCCCCTTTGTTCCGCCAGCAATGGGGTATGTTTCTGGTCCGGATAGGTTGTTGACGGAGGTGCCTCCAGTGACTGAGGTGGAACTCAACGTGGCGGTTAGGAAGTTGCGGTCAAAGAGGACTGCTCCTGGTCCCGATGGTGTGCCGGGCTGTGTCTTGGCAATTGTAGCCGGTGAGCTGGGTGAGCGCGTTTGCAGCTTGTTTACTGCGTGCCTGATCCAGGGGTGTTTCCCTGAGAGGTGGAAGGCGGGGAAGTTGGTTCTTCTCCGGAAGGACGGGCGTGATCCCGGTGAGCCCTCCGCTTACCGGCCCATCGTTTTACTTGATGAGGCGAGGTAAGCTTTTCGAGCGAGTTCTCGCTGCTCGTCTCATCAATAGCATGAGTCCGGGTCTGAGTGGGTCTCAGTTTGGGTTTCGCCCCTTGCGGTCTACACTGGGTGCAATCTCCCAGGTGAAGGAAATTGCGGCGCAGGAGGTTTCTCAGGGTGGAGTAGTTGTGGCAGTGTCTTTGGATATTTCTAATGCATTCAACACTCTGCCCTGGGAGACTATTCAGGCGGCGTTGGGTTACCACAATGTGCCAGGGTATCTGCGAAGGGTTCTCGCAAGCTACTTTGTTGGTAGGAAGGTGGTGTTCCCAGTAAAGGAGGGCTTGGCATGTAGAGCTATGTCGTGCGGTGTTCCACAGGGCTCGGTTCTGGGACCGCTCCTGTGGAATATCGGGTACGACTGGGTCCTGCGTGGTGCCACCTTGCGAGGGATAGCGGTCACCTGCTACGCGGATGATACTCTGGTGTCTGCTCGTGGTAGGACCCATAGGGAGGCGGTGGCTCTCGCTGGTGTTGGAGTGTCTCTTGTGGTGGACCGGATTCGGGCCCTGGGTTTGGACGTGGCTTTGCATAAGTCGGAGGCTATCGTCTTCCATGGGCCTAGGAATGCTCCTGTGCTGGGGGCAGCCGTGTCGGTGGGTGGTACTTCCATTGTTGTGGGATCGACAATGAAGTACTTGGGGCTTGTCCTTGACAGCAGGTGGAAGTATGAGGAGCACTTTAAGAGGCTGGCTCCCAAACTGATGGCGGCTGCTGGTGCGCTTGGGCGCATTCTTCCAAACTTGCGGGGCCCAGGAGGGGGTGTGTCGCCGCCTGTATCTAGGAGTGGTGAGATCCATGGCGTTATATGGTGCGCCAATTTGGGCGGGAGAGCTCAGTGCTCGATGCGTGTCGCTGTTGCGGCGTCCGCAGCGGGCCATAGCGCTCAGAGTTGCTCGGGCGTATCGGACGGTGTCGAGTACTGCAGCTTGTTTAATAGCTGGTAGTCCCCCCCTGGGATTTGGAGGCTGAGCTTCTCTCAGCGGTGTACTGGCGGCTGATTGAGGCCAGGGAGGTAGGAGATTGGCCCGCCCCGAGGGAGGTTCGGCAGTGGCGGGAGCAGGAGCGGGAGATCCTCTTCAACAAGTGGTCTGAGAGGCTGCAATTCCCAACGGCTAGTTGGGGACTTGGTGGCGGCAGTTCGGCCTGTGCTTCGCGAGTGGGTTGAGCGGAGTTATGGGGCGCCCTCTTACCATCTCACGCAGCTCTTGACGGGGCATGGATGCTTCGGAAGGTACCTTGTGTGAGGTGGTAGGGAGGGAGCCAACGGTGACTTGTCACCATTGTGGAGGGGGTGCTGTGGATACAGCGCGGCACACACTGGAGGAGTGTCCCGGCGTGGAGGCAGCTTCGTGCTTCCTTGTCAGCGGTTGTGGGAGAGGACCTGTCTCTGCCGGTGCTGGTTAGGCGTATGGTTGCAAGTCGGGAGGCTTGGGCGGCAACAGCCTCCTTCAGTGCCGCTGTAATGATGCAGAAGGAGGCTGCGGAACGATTGCGGGAGGATGACGCGGATGCGGCTCCTCAGCGCAGACGGAGGCCGGGTGGCCGGCGTAGGGGCCTTTGCAGGTCAGATGCTGCAGCCCTGACGGAACTAGCGGGTGGCGAGCCGGGAGTCTTGTCACTCGTGTTGGAATAGTTCTTAGCTGTAGTGCCCTCAAGTGTTCCGAGGTGCATTCAGTGGAGTGGGCTGCAGATGCAGTGCAATGGTGGGCCGACGAGGCGACGCTTGCGGGGCTTTCGGTAGTGTGCGATTGCGTTCCCCGAAACCCCCCGCACATAAAGCGAGTGATGGAACACCCCAGGGGTTTAGTCCGTGCGAGTCGGACATAACCACCCGGTTGCTCCCGGGCCGGGTGGTATCCATAACGGATTCCCCTGGGTTAACAAAAAAAAAAAAAAAAAAAGGTTAGGTTAGGTTAGGTTAGGTTAGGTTAGGTTAGGTTAGGTTAGGTTAGGTTAGGTTAGGTTAGGTTTAGGTTAGGTTAGGTTAGGTTAGGTTAGGTTAG
>JALPQI010030575.1:10000-13587 GCA_025490895.1 Thaumatotibia leucotreta | reverse complement strand
TCAGGCTGGTAGGGTGGCATCTCACCTTATTGGACGTAAGGGCTGTCTGAGTGGAGGTGCTAAGGCCAGAGGAGGGCAGAGGACGGTGGGCAGCCTGGTAGCGCCCTCGGCTTCGCAACCTAGTGTTGTGGCGGAGACCATGGACGTCGCTCAATAAAGGATGGAGATGCATTGTCTGCAGGCGAATGTTAATCACTCGCGAAGGGCCCAGGACCTTCTGCTCCAATCTTTGGCTGAGTGGCGAATTGATTTAGCAGTGGTTTCGGAACCATATTTGGTCCCCGAGAGAAGTGATTGGGTGGGTGACCGGGACGGAACGGTAGCCATTGTGGTCCCTTCAGGCTCCGGAGGCCTGCAAATCGGGAGGACTTCCAGAGGGAATGGTTTTGTGTCGGCCGTTGTGGGAGGTGTCTTGGTTGTAGGGGTTTATTTCTCGCCCAATCGGAGCTTGGTCGATTTTGAGCGGTTACTTGCGGAAGTGGGGGCTCTGGTTGGGGAGGTGTCCCCTACTCCAGTGCTTATTGCGGGGGACTTTAATGCCAAGTCTACGGCCTGGGGCTCTGGAGTTTCTGATGCGCGGGGGGGCGTGTTGGAAGAATGGGTGGTCACTCTAGGCCTGGTAGTATTGAATGTTGGTCGGGTTAGCACCTGCGTGCGGCAGCAAGGGGAATCGATTGTGGATGTCACGTTTGCGTCTCGGGCCCTGGCTCGGCGGGTTCTGGAGTGGAGGGTCGAGGTTGAAGCTGAGACGTTGTCCGACCACCGCTATATACGTTTCGGTTTCTCCGCGCACTCGGATGGAGCTGGAGGAGGGGCTTCTGTGGGAGTGCAGATAGGCCCACGGTGGGTGCTTGGCCGGCTTGACAGGAGCCTTGCTAGGGAGGCCGCTATTGTGGAGTCTTGGTTGGCACCATCTCAAGTTGTGGAAGAGGTGGACAGCTTGGCTGGAGAGCTGGGTGAGGCATTAGCTCGGGTGTGCAATGTGGCGATGCCTAAGGCCAAGCCATTCAGGCCACGCAGAGCGGTATTTTGGTGGCGCGAAGACCTTGCGCAGTTGCGGGGTGTATGTGTTGCGGCGCGTCGTCGCTATACGCGCTATAGGAGGAGGCGGGTCAGGAATAACCACGAGGAGGCTGCCCTTTATGAGGTCTACCGGTTGGCTTGCAAAGAGTTGCAGGTGGCCATTGCGCAGGCGAAGGAGGCCGCGTGGAGAGAGTGGTTGGAGTCGCTTGAGCGGGATCCTTGGGGGAGACCGTATCGGGCAGTCAGGCAGAAGCTTCGACCTTGGTCACCTCCGTTGACTTCTTCTCTCCAGCCAGACCTCCTCAATCGAGTGGTGGATTCCCTGTTCCCCCGGAGAGGCCCCTTTGTTCCGCCAGCAATGGGGTATGTTTCTGGTCCGGATAGGTTGTTGACGGAGGTGCCTCCAGTGACTGAGGTGGAACTCAACGTGGCGGTTAGGAAGTTGCGGTCAAAGAGGACTGCTCCTGGTCCCGATGGTGTGCCGGGCTGTGTCTTGGCAATTGTAGCCGGTGAGCTGGGTGAGCGCGTTTGCAGCTTGTTTACTGCGTGCCTGATCCAGGGGTGTTTCCCTGAGAGGTGGAAGGCGGGGAAGTTGGTTCTTCTCCGGAAGGACGGGCGTGATCCCGGTGAGCCCTCCGCTTACCGGCCCATCGTTTTACTTGATGAGGCGAGTAAGCTTTTCGAGCGAGTTCTCGCTGCTCGTCTCATCAATAGCATGAGTCCGGGTCTGAGTGGGTCTCAGTTTGGGTTTCGCCCCTTGCGGTCTACACTGGGTGCAATCTCCCAGGTGAAGGAAATTGCGGCGCAGGAGGTTTCTCAGGGTGGAGTAGTTGTGGCAGTGTCTTTGGATATTTCTAATGCATTCAACACTCTGCCCTGGGAGACTATTCAGGCGGCGTTGGGTTACCACAATGTGCCAGGGTATCTGCGAAGGGTTCTCGCAAGCTACTTTGTTGGTAGGAAGGTGGTGTTCCCAGTAAAGGAGGGCTTGGCATGTAGAGCTATGTCGTGCGGTGTTCCACAGGGCTCGGTTCTGGGACCGCTCCTGTGGAATATCGGGTACGACTGGGTCCTGCGTGGTGCCACCTTGCGAGGGATAGCGGTCACCTGCTACGCGGATGATACTCTGGTGTCTGCTCGTGGTAGGACCCATAGGGAGGCGGTGGCTCTCGCTGGTGTTGGAGTGTCTCTTGTGGTGGACCGGATTCGGGCCCTGGGTTTGGACGTGGCTTTGCATAAGTCGGAGGCTATCGTCTTCCATGGGCCTAGGAATGCTCCTGTGCTGGGGGCAGCCGTGTCGGTGGGTGGTACTTCCATTGTTGTGGGATCGACAATGAAGTACTTGGGGCTTGTCCTTGACAGCAGGTGGAAGTATGAGGAGCACTTTAAGAGGCTGGCTCCCAAACTGATGGCGGCTGCTGGTGCGCTTGGGCGCATTCTTCCAAACTTGCGGGGCCCAGGAGGGGTGTGTCGCCGCCTGTATCTAGGAGTGGTGAGATCCATGGCGTTATATGGTGCGCCAATTTGGGCGGGAGAGCTCAGTGCTCGATGCGTGTCGCTGTTGCGGCGTCCGCAGCGGGCCATAGCGCTCAGAGTTGCTCGGGCGTATCGGACGGTGTCGAGTACTGCAGCTTGTTTAATAGCTGGTAGTCCCCCCTGGGATTTGGAGGCTGAGCTTCTCTCAGCGGTGTACTGGCGGCTGATTGAGGCCAGGGAGGTAGGAGATTGGCCCGCCCCGAGGGAGGTTCGGCAGTGGCGGGAGCAGGAGCGGGAGATCCTCTTCAACAAGTGGTCTGAGAGGCTGCAATTCCCAACGGCTAGTTGGGACTTGGTGGCGGCAGTTCGGCCTGTGCTTCGCGAGTGGGTTGAGCGGAGTTATGGGGCGCCCTCTTACCATCTCACGCAGCTCTTGACGGGGCATGGATGCTTCGGAAGGTACCTGTGTGAGGTGGTAGGGAGGGAGCCAACGGTGACTTGTCACCATTGTGGAGGGGGTGCTGTGGATACAGCGCGGCACACACTGGAGGAGTGTCCGGCGTGGAGGCAGCTTCGTGCTTCCTTGTCAGCGGTTGTGGGAGAGGACCTGTCTCTGCCGGTGCTGGTTAGGCGTATGGTTGCAAGTCGGGAGGCTTGGGCGGCAACAGCCTCCTTCAGTGCCGCTGTAATGATGCAGAAGGAGGCTGCGGAACGATTGCGGGAGGATGACGCGGATGCGGCTCCTCAGCGCAGACGGAGGCCGGGTGGCCGGCGTAGGGCCTTTGCAGGTCAGATGCTGCAGCCCTGACGGAACTAGCGGGTGGCGAGCCGGGAGTCTTGTCACTCGTGTTGGAATAGTTCTTAGCTGTAGTGCCCTCAAGTGTTCCGAGGTGCATTCAGTGGAGTGGGCTGCAGATGCAGTGCAATGGTGGGCCGACGAGGCGACGCTTGCGGGGCTTTCGGTAGTGTGCGATTGCGTTCCCGAAACCCCGCACATAAAGCGAGTGATGGAACACCCCAGGGGTTTAGTCCGTGCGAGTCGGACATAACCACCCGGTTGCTCCCGGGCCGGGTGGTATCCATAACGG
>JALPQI010030575.1:0-7500 GCA_025490895.1 Thaumatotibia leucotreta | reverse complement strand
GAATGTTTCCAGGGTCCACGCTGAAGTTTTGGCATATGATAGAGTGATCGAGGCGTTGACGAGCGAATTTGGGACATTCGTTGAGAAGGTGTGCGAAGGTTTGTTTGATTGGCGTTGTATTGTCACATGGACAATGGTTATTTGTTGTGATGTTAAAGCGGTGGAGATATTCTTTGTGGAAAGCGTGATTGCTGAGGTACTGAGTGAGATGGAAATCGGGAGTAAACTTTGAGATGAAATCTTGTAGGAGTTGGTGTGTGGGGAAAATGAACTTGGTATATTGACAACTATTGTTTTTATTGTAGAAGTTGGCGGATGCTGATTCTAGTGTTTTTAAATTATGTAGTTTGACGTGCGATATTGGAATTTGGTCGAAGGTGGGAGTCTTGTGAGCTTTTGCGGCTTCCTTAGCTGCTTGGTCAGCAAGCTCATTCCCCGGTATTCCGCAATGTGCCTTAGCCCAGAAAAAGTGTGTTGATGTGTTTGGGTGTGTGTGAATTAGTGTGTGTATTTGTACAACGATGTTGTTGAAGTTGTTGGGGTCTTTTATTGCCATAAGTGAGGACTTACTGTCTGAGAACAGGAGGAGCTCGCGCGGATGGTGTTTGTAGGCATAAGTGAGGGATTCCCTGATTGCGACGAGCTCCGCCTGGAAGACAGAGCAGCAGTCGTGAAGTTTGTGTTTTTTAGTGATCGTCGGGTGGTTGGGTCTGACGATCACAAAGGCTGCTCCAACCCCGTCTTCGCTTTTGCTTCCGTCGGTGTATATTCTCCATGTGTCAGGTGTGGTAAGTGTGTGTGTAATTATTGTTTCGTCATGTTCGGCGATATTGTTTACTTCGGTGAACGGTATAGTGACTCTATTGGATGGATGAAGAAGCTCCGACGGAGCTGCTAGGCGTTCGATTGGGAGGTCCTGCGGGAGGTAAGAGGCGTGCCCAGATCGCCTGGCATTCTCCACTTCCGCAGTACACGCTATGCGCGCTGGTAAAGGTGGCAGTTTGGCAAGTGTGATGGAGAGTATAGTGCTCAAGGTCTTGAATCCCCGAATGATTTTTATGGCAAATAGTCGTTGTAGTGAAAGCAATCTGCTCTCGACACACTTGAATTTTAGGGCGTCCACCCAGATGGAAGCCGAGTAAGTGATGATCGGAGTGATGACTCCGTAGTATATTGTCCTGATGTTCTCTGGGTGGACTCCCCAGGTTGGGCGTATGAATGCTTGGAGCTTCATAAACAGCTTTTTGGCTTTATCTATAACGTAGTTCACATGTTTGACAAATTTTAGCCGGCTGTCTATGAAAACTCCAAGATATTTTATGTGAGGGACAAAGGGGACGTGGGAACCTTCACATAAGATGCGGGTCTTGGCTGCCTTGTTAGTGAAGGCGATTGCTTGTGTCTTGTCGGATCCGAACGTGAGCTTCACACTGTTTCCCCACTCCACAATGCGCTCGACGGCTTGGTTGGTGCGGCGTTCTAGGTCTTCGACGTATCTGGCGTTGCAGATCAAAAGCACGTCATCAGCATAGGCTTGAAGGTGACAGCCCGGGGGCATCTCGGTTTCGAGGAGCTCGTCCAAGATCAAGTTCCATAAGATCGGCCCGACGACCGATCCTTGGACGCATCCCCTGGTCATCACCTTTCTCGCTGAGCAGTCCGAGAAGTTAATGGAAACTGACCTGTCCGTGACGTAACTTCGTAACATCTGATAGATGTTACGCGGACAGTCGTTGTGCTGTAGTCTTGTGAAGATTGCTGGCCACCACGCCATGTCGAACGCCGATTTGATGTCGAGCGAGACGGCCAGAACGTGTTCGCCGGTGTTCTTGGCGTTTAAGATGATGTCGAGAGCGTCTTGGATGGCAGTCGTGGTGTTTGTTTGTAGGCGGAAGCCGTACTGCCGACGTACAATTTTGCCCTTGAGGTGGAGGTGGTGGGTTAGCCGGTTTATGATCAGCTTCTCCAGGAGCTTGCCAAATACCTTCACCAAACCAATAGGCCGGAAGGATGATGACTTAGTGTAATCGTCCTTATTCGGCTTTGGTATAATTTTGGTGACAGTAGACTTCCAGGTGGTCGGGAAGTATTCTAGTGACAAGCACCTGTTCATGATGCTAGTGATCACGTCGGGGAAGCATTCGGCGAATTGGTAGCAGATGTCAGAAGTCAAGTGGTCTGCACCGGGGGCCTTTTTGTGACCAATAGTTTTAAGAGTCTCGAGGACTTCGGTCTTAGTGAACGGCGGCTCATCTGGGTGTTCCGGCGCGTTATCCACTTGGCCTCTGACATCCTTCTGTTGGCCGGTGTCTTCGTGTGGGTTATCGTCCGGATAGAAGACCCTGAGGAGGTTCTCTGCGGTGTCTTTCGAGTCGGTGGTGTAGCTGCCATCAGGGAGTAGGAGAGTAGCAGGGGGCTGGGTAATGGGTCGGGTGCGCATAATGCGGTTCGTTACGGACCAAACGTCCTCTTTCCCCTGCCGCTCGCAAAAAGCACGGAATGTAGCAGTAGAGGCAGCACAGCACGCATCAGAGTATCGCTTTCTTATTTTGTCCCTCTCCTGAACAATATCGGTGATCGGGAGGCCCCGCTTCACAGCCTTGCTGAGCTGGTGATGGTTTTGTATTACCTGCCTTTTGAGCTCGGTAAGGTCATCGTTCCACCAAATGGGGCGACTAGGGGGTTTTTGGGAGCGGGGTAGAAGGTCATCGCAGGTTTTCTGAATGGCATCGGTAGTTAATTCTATGATGCGATTGAGCTCGTCTTTAGTGCAGTGGTTGATTTCTGCTGTGTCGGGGATTTTATTTACCAGGCTTGATCGGAACTGTTCTTTAAGGGGGTCCCACTTGACATTAGCGGTGTTGTATCGGAAGGTGGAAAGTTTAAGTTTTTTGTTGAAATCTAAAGCTTTGTTGTTGGAGAGCGGAATGGAGAAGGTGATAGCGTTGTGGTCAGAGGAGGGACAGATGTTGAAGTCAACGCGCCAGTTCTCGACGTTTATCTGGTTTTGTCCGCAACGAGAGTGGTTGCTTATCAAAGTGAGGTCAACAATAGAAGCCCTAGGGAGGCCATGGGTCACGGTTTCAAATGTTGGGTCGGTGCCAATGTTACAGATGGTGAGGTCGTGGGATATGGTCAAATCGGCTACTTGGTTACCCCTGGCGTTTGGCTGCTTACATCCCCATGACGGGTGCCACCCGTTGAAATCCCCTCCGATGATGTGCAGAGCGCCTGTAGAATCATTGAGGAGTTCCTCCAGTTGTTTCAGGGTATTGTGTCGGTCAGTTCTAGGCTCAACGTATATGGACGACAGGACCACCTTCCTGCCGGTTCTCTGCGTCAGTTGAACGATACTCAAGTTGGGAGTTGAGAACTTAGTGATTCCTAATGTACTGACCCCAAAGTTTCTTATAAGGAGAGCAGCCTTAGTCGTTCTGTCAGGAGAAGGAAATTGGTAAGTAGTGTACCCTGGTACATCCCTCATAACATTACTGCCAGCTGGTATGTAGGGTTCGCTTATAAAAGCGAAATCACAGGTATCCTGCCCGCTGAGATACACTGCCATTTCCTGATGGGCGTTCCTGCCGTGGCCCAAGTTTATTTGCAAGATGTTATATTTGTCTTTAGGTGGATTGACGTTAGCTTGTAAGTTTCTATGATCCATAGTTAATTCGGGATTTCACTTTGGTTTCCATTAGAGTTCGGAGTGGGCAGGTGACGGAGGTAGCGCTATGATGATAGGAGGGGGCAGGTGAGCGGGAGGTGGTGTTAGGTTTAGCGGAAGTGCAGTTGAAGCATTTGATGGCATTTGGGGAATCCTTGACGGGGCAGCCTGCGTATTCGTGCTCAGCCGAGGCACAGTGGGAGCACGCGATGGAACCCTTGCAGTGCTTTTTGGTGTGTCCAAATTGGAGGCACTTGAAGCACTGCAGCAAGGGAACATGCTCACATGCATGCACCCTCTGGTGGTCTATGTTGACCTTGCCTAAAGTGACTATGGCTTTAAATACGTCTGGGGAAGCAATCAGTACCGCGTTGTAAAGGTGGGATTTGCGGTTGCCTCTGCTGAACTGGTAGACAAGGTCCGAGTTCGATGTGGCCTTGTCTTGGATGTCAGGATTCTGCTGCAGGATGATCTCTGCCAGCAGGTCCTTGGGCGTGTCTACGCTGATACCCTTGATCATTATGGACGGTTTGAGGGTGCGTGCCGGCTCGGCAGTGACGTCGCTAAATGTGGAGTTGGATTTAGCCAGTGCTGCATCTCGTTGGACAACATTGTCAAACTCGATTCGAACTTTGTTGTTCGAGACAAACTTGGCGGCTGCTGGGGCAAAAGTCATGTCGCGAAAGGAGACAGTGCTTCTCCAGGCCTGTAGAGTTTCCGAAGGGGACTTTACTGGTTTCTTGGATGTTATTACCATTGCAGGCCTGCTGGATGGGGGGTTTGGGCGTTGAGCGGGACGAGGCTCTTTCACGTTGTTCCGACGCGTCGCAGTCGAAGCTGCTTTACTGGCGTACGTTTCCGGAGGGTTAGGGGTAATGGGTGCAGCAGTGGCAGCGCGATGGGGACGGACGGTGAGCTCTCCCAGCTCCTCCCGGATGGCTGCTTTAATCACTGCGACTGTTGAGGCGTTGGTGGTGACGTATGCGTCATCGCCGTCGGTCTGTGTGCTGATTGAGCGAGTGTTGAGGTTGCGCAGAGCTGCTTGGCTGAAGGAGAGCCTTCCGGGAGAGTTCGTGTATGGGGCTGCCTCCACGCTTAGTGTCTCGACTTCCCGTATGTAGTCTTGTATGTGGTTGCGCAGGTCGTTGACACATTTGTCGATCGCAACTCTGTTTTGCTTAGTGACACTCTTATTAGCGTGCAGCTGAGTGTGGATTTCATCCAGACTGGGTTTTAATAGCGTCCAGAGGCGAGACGCTCGACTTCCGTCAGCGGAAGTTCCACTGAGCCACAACCTGTCCATCTCGGAGGTTTCCGCAAGGCTCGGGGCATCCGGCGTGAGGTTCGCCGGTGCCGCCCCGAGAGCGGCCCGCTCCGGTGTCCTTTGCAGTGTGGCTACAGGTTTGTCCTGCACTGTGACATGAGGTCTGGGTGACAGTGTGCCAGTCTGGATGAGTTGATCTGCTATTGCGGGAGGAAGCAAGACGTCCGGGCGATTTTCAACGGTGTAGGTGGTGTTGTGTGCGAGACAGACGTCTCCCACTGGTTCTGGTGCAGGAACTTGCATGCCTGGCTCCACTCTTTGGGTTTCTAGGGGTGCCTGTTCGCGCTGTGTTAGCGACTCGCTTGGTACTTGGGCTCCGCGGGCTTTGTGAGGCGATTGGGGAGGTGTTCTGTACATTCCGCATGTGTACATATTTAGAAAATTTAAAAATTAATAATGGGAAAACTATTGCTCTGAAAATTATTGTTAATTGCTCAAAAAGTAGGTCTTGTTTAGGTCTCTATTTGTACCAAATTACAGATTTTTACGTCTGTAAATAACGGAGATAAAAATTTATTTCTATGTACTTTTTAATTTATTGAAAAAGTGAATTTACGGAATGAAACAGTAATTTGCAAGGAAACAGTGTGAATAAAAGGTAAAGATATTAATGAGAACTATTGATTGAGGCAATAAAATCAGAAATTGACCGTTTGGGAGCAAAGATATTAAGCTCAAAGTGCGTTGCTAAGACACTTTTTGCAGGCGCCGAAAAATTTGGGAGTGTCTGAAAAAATTTGTATGAAGAGTGTAAGAAATTTCAAGATTTAACAGCAGGGTAATTTAAAATGTACAAAGAGCTACTAAAATGTAAAAACAGATGAGAGATATACTTATAAACGGCAAAATGGCAGATGGTTGAAAATTCGGATTTACAAAAACTACTAAAAAATTAATATCTTAAGAAGTACTGAAGCTAGAGAAATGAAAACAGTACTGAAAAAACGGGGCAACAATTCTTTAAATTATAGGTGAAACCCAGAATTTTCCAATCAATTCGGCTGAACAAAATTTTCAAAAAGGTTGATTTTCTATAAAAAAGATGAGGGAGATGACTTTTCAAATTTACAGGATAACTATTGGAGATATTGGGAAAATGGTTATGACATGAAAGATTGGAAAAAATTTAAGGAATCTAAATTGTTAAACAAAATAAAAATTGACCGGCGGAAACTAAAGTTATGTGTTAAAAACAAGATTGCTCAGAGGTTTTCATGAGGGTACGAATTTTTTGTAGAAATGTTAAAATTTAAGACTGAAGCTAAGTAGGAGGAATTTATTATAGTTACAGGTAATTTAAAACTAATTAAAAGGAAGAAAATTGAAAAAGAAAATTTGAAAAATTTTGAAAAATGAATTAATTATGAATTTTTGAAAATTTGCAAAGTTGAGTTAGAGAAAAAATTAAATAATTCCGGAACCAGAAGGGCTAGGGGGCTACAAGTGGTATCAAAAAAGTGGGGCAAATTAGGTTCACAATTGTGTCAAAATGGGTCACTTTCGTGTGTTTAGAAGTTGGTTTGGTTAGGTTAGGTTAGGTTAGGTTAGGTTAGGTTAGGTTAGGTTAGGTTTTCTACAGCAGAAGGAATCGGCGGAAAGGGCCAGAGAGATCGACCCAATGGCCGACCAAAGACGCCGTAAGCGCGCTGGGCGTAGGCGAAACGCCCACGACCGCCGCCTGCCTCCGTAGAGTGGCCGCAGGATGACAGGCTTGGGGAAGCTTGTCATCCTCTTCGCACGCGGTCACCGAAGAGGGTCCCGGAATCCGGACTGACCGGCGAACTGAGGCCAACACGGCCTCCGGAGGCGGCGCTCCAACAATCGGAGCGGTGCTGGTGGTGCTGCAGAAGTAGAGCGCGAGCGTCCCTGCAGCCCACCGCTACAGCACAGCGGCGGCAAAAGAGGGGTTTTAGTGGGTAAACTACGAGTCCGTAGGAGTCCCACATAACCACCTGGGCCTTTCCCCTCGCCCAGGTGGTATGCGTAAAGCATTTCCCCTCTATAAAAAAAAAAAAAAAAAAAAAAAGGTTAGGTTAGGTTAGGTTAGGTTAGGTTAGGTTAGGTTAGGTTAGGTTAGGTTAGGTTAGGTTAGGTTAGGTTAGGTTAGGTTAGGTTTTTTTTTTTTTTTTTTTTTAAATATTGCTACGTAATACAATGTGTTTATAAGAGCGCGGCGCTAATGGACTACTCTTATGCTCTTACAACTTGGTGGACATTGAGGTGTTATGGAATACGTTTGGATATAATATTTCCTATACATGAACTAAGTGTTATTGAACTTTTTCAGTTCTTTTACAATTTGCGTTATATATGATACAAATGATGTTGCAGTTGTTTCTTTACTTATGATTTGGCTCATATCAAACGGTTCAATATTTAAAAGTGTACATGATGTAGTATAATTTAGTCTTATTGTTTGAAATTTCGGGCAATCTTTAATCAAGTGTGCTATGGTTTGGGTGGGTAGTACCATCGCAAGGGCAGTGACTGTTGTTAACTATATTGAATCGAT
>JALPQI010030574.1:0-59365 GCA_025490895.1 Thaumatotibia leucotreta | reverse complement strand
GTTGTAGTGAAAGCAATCTGCTCTCGACACACTTGAATTTTAGGGCGTCCACCCAGATGGAAGCCGAGTAAGTGATGATCGGAGTGATGACTCCGTAGTATATTGTCCTGATGTTCTCTGGGTGGACTCCCCAGGTTGGGCGTATGAATGCTTGGAGCTTCATAAACAGCTTTTTGGCTTTATCTATAACGTAGTTCACATGTTTGACAAATTTTAGCCGGCTGTCTATGAAAACTCCAAGATATTTTATGTGAGGGACAAAGGGGACGTGGGAACCTTCACATAAGATGCGGGTCTTGGCTGCCTTGTTAGTGAAGGCGATTGCTTGTGTCTTGTCGGATCCGAACGTGAGCTTCACACTGTTTCCCCACTCCACAATGCGCTCGACGGCTTGGTTGGTGCGGCGTTCTAGGTCTTCGACGTATCTGGCGTTGCAGATCAAAAGCACGTCATCAGCATAGGCTTGAAGGTGACAGCCCGGGGGCATCTCGGTTTCGAGGAGCTCGTCCAAGATCAAGTTCCATAAGATCGGCCCGACGACCGATCCTTGGACGCATCCCCTGGTCATCACCTTTCTCGCTGAGCAGTCCGAGAAGTTAATGGAAACTGACCTGTCCGTGACGTAACTTCGTAACATCTGATAGATGTTACGCGGACAGTCGTTGTGCTGTAGTCTTGTGAAGATTGCTGGCCACCACGCCATGTCGAACGCCGATTTGATGTCGAGCGAGACGGCCAGAACGTGTTCGCCGGTGTTCTTGGCGTTTAAGATGATGTCGAGAGCGTCTTGGATGGCAGTCGTGGTGTTTGTTTGTAGGCGGAAGCCGTACTGCCGACGTACAATTTTGCCCTTGAGGTGGAGGTGGTGGGTTAGCCGGTTTATGATCAGCTTCTCCAGGAGCTTGCCAAATACCTTCACCAAACCAATAGGCCGGAAGGATGATGACTTAGTGTAATCGTCCTTATTCGGCTTTGGTATAATTTTGGTGACAGTAGACTTCCAGGTGGTCGGGAAGTATTCTAGTGACAAGCACCTGTTCATGATGCTAGTGATCACGTCGGGGAAGCATTCGGCGAATTGGTAGCAGATGTCAGAAGTCAAGTGGTCTGCACCGGGGGCCTTTTTGTGACCAATAGTTTTAAGAGTCTCGAGGACTTCGGTCTTAGTGAACGGCGGCTCATCTGGGTGTTCCGGCGCGTTATCCACTTGGCCTCTGACATCCTTCTGTTGGCCGGTGTCTTCGTGTGGGTTATCGTCCGGATAGAAGACCCTGAGGAGGTTCTCTGCGGTGTCTTTCGAGTCGGTGGTGTAGCTGCCATCAGGGAGTAGGAGAGTAGCAGGGGGCTGGGTAATGGGTCGGGTGCGCATAATGCGGTTCGTTACGGACCAAACGTCCTCTTTCCCCTGCCGCTCGCAAAAAGCACGGAATGTAGCAGTAGAGGCAGCACAGCACGCATCAGAGTATCGCTTTCTTATTTTGTCCCTCTCCTGAACAATATCGGTGATCGGGAGGCCCCGCTTCACAGCCTTGCTGAGCTGGTGATGGTTTTGTATTACCTGCCTTTTGAGCTCGGTAAGGTCATCGTTCCACCAAATGGGGCGACTAGGGGGTTTTTGGGAGCGGGGTAGAAGGTCATCGCAGGTTTTCTGAATGGCATCGGTAGTTAATTCTATGATGCGATTGAGCTCGTCTTTAGTGCAGTGGTTGATTTCTGCTGTGTCGGGGATTTTATTTACCAGGCTTGATCGGAACTGTTCTTTAAGGGGGTCCCACTTGACATTAGCGGTGTTGTATCGGAAGGTGGAAAGTTTAAGTTTTTTGTTGAAATCTAAAGCTTTGTTGTTGGAGAGCGGAATGGAGAAGGTGATAGCGTTGTGGTCAGAGGAGGGACAGATGTTGAAGTCAACGCGCCAGTTCTCGACGTTTATCTGGTTTTGTCCGCAACGAGAGTGGTTGCTTATCAAAGTGAGGTCAACAATAGAAGCCCTAGGGAGGCCATGGGTCACGGTTTCAAATGTTGGGTCGGTGCCAATGTTACAGATGGTGAGGTCGTGGGATATGGTCAAATCGGCTACTTGGTTACCCCTGGCGTTTGGCTGCTTACATCCCCATGACGGGTGCCACCCGTTGAAATCCCCTCCGATGATGTGCAGAGCGCCTGTAGAATCATTGAGGAGTTCCTCCAGTTGTTTCAGGGTATTGTGTCGGTCAGTTCTAGGCTCAACGTATATGGACGACAGGACCACCTTCCTGCCGGTTCTCTGCGTCAGTTGAACGATACTCAAGTTGGGAGTTGAGAACTTAGTGATTCCTAATGTACTGACCCCAAAGTTTCTTATAAGGAGAGCAGCCTTAGTCGTTCTGTCAGGAGAAGGAAATTGGTAAGTAGTGTACCCTGGTACATCCCTCATAACATTACTGCCAGCTGGTATGTAGGGTTCGCTTATAAAAGCGAAATCACAGGTATCCTGCCCGCTGAGATACACTGCCATTTCCTGATGGGCGTTCCTGCCGTGGCCCAAGTTTATTTGCAAGATGTTATATTTGTCTTTAGGTGGATTGACGTTAGCTTGTAAGTTTCTATGATCCATAGTTAATTCGGGATTTCACTTTGGTTTCCATTAGAGTTCGGAGTGGGCAGGTGACGGAGGTAGCGCTATGATGATAGGAGGGGGCAGGTGAGCGGGAGGTGGTGTTAGGTTTAGCGGAAGTGCAGTTGAAGCATTTGATGGCATTTGGGGAATCCTTGACGGGGCAGCCTGCGTATTCGTGCTCAGCCGAGGCACAGTGGGAGCACGCGATGGAACCCTTGCAGTGCTTTTTGGTGTGTCCAAATTGGAGGCACTTGAAGCACTGCAGCAAGGGAACATGCTCACATGCATGCACCCTCTGGTGGTCTATGTTGACCTTGCCTAAAGTGACTATGGCTTTAAATACGTCTGGGGAAGCAATCAGTACCGCGTTGTAAAGGTGGGATTTGCGGTTGCCTCTGCTGAACTGGTAGACAAGGTCCGAGTTCGATGTGGCCTTGTCTTGGATGTCAGGATTCTGCTGCAGGATGATCTCTGCCAGCAGGTCCTTGGGCGTGTCTACGCTGATACCCTTGATCATTATGGACGGTTTGAGGGTGCGTGCCGGCTCGGCAGTGACGTCGCTAAATGTGGAGTTGGATTTAGCCAGTGCTGCATCTCGTTGGACAACATTGTCAAACTCGATTCGAACTTTGTTGTTCGAGACAAACTTGGCGGCTGCTGGGGCAAAAGTCATGTCGCGAAAGGAGACAGTGCTTCTCCAGGCCTGTAGAGTTTCCGAAGGGGACTTTACTGGTTTCTTGGATGTTATTACCATTGCAGGCCTGCTGGATGGGGGGTTTGGGCGTTGAGCGGGACGAGGCTCTTTCACGTTGTTCCGACGCGTCGCAGTCGAAGCTGCTTTACTGGCGTACGTTTCCGGAGGGTTAGGGGTAATGGGTGCAGCAGTGGCAGCGCGATGGGGACGGACGGTGAGCTCTCCCAGCTCCTCCCGGATGGCTGCTTTAATCACTGCGACTGTTGAGGCGTTGGTGGTGACGTATGCGTCATCGCCGTCGGTCTGTGTGCTGATTGAGCGAGTGTTGAGGTTGCGCAGAGCTGCTTGGCTGAAGGAGAGCCTTCCGGGAGAGTTCGTGTATGGGGCTGCCTCCACGCTTAGTGTCTCGACTTCCCGTATGTAGTCTTGTATGTGGTTGCGCAGGTCGTTGACACATTTGTCGATCGCAACTCTGTTTTGCTTAGTGACACTCTTATTAGCGTGCAGCTGAGTGTGGATTTCATCCAGACTGGGTTTTAATAGCGTCCAGAGGCGAGACGCTCGACTTCCGTCAGCGGAAGTTCCACTGAGCCACAACCTGTCCATCTCGGAGGTTTCCGCAAGGCTCGGGGCATCCGGCGTGAGGTTCGCCGGTGCCGCCCCGAGAGCGGCCCGCTCCGGTGTCCTTTGCAGTGTGGCTACAGGTTTGTCCTGCACTGTGACATGAGGTCTGGGTGACAGTGTGCCAGTCTGGATGAGTTGATCTGCTATTGCGGGAGGAAGCAAGACGTCCGGGCGATTTTCAACGGTGTAGGTGGTGTTGTGTGCGAGACAGACGTCTCCCACTGGTTCTGGTGCAGGAACTTGCATGCCTGGCTCCACTCTTTGGGTTTCTAGGGGTGCCTGTTCGCGCTGTGTTAGCGACTCGCTTGGTACTTGGGCTCCGCGGGCTTTGTGAGGCGATTGGGGAGGTGTTCTGTACATTCCGCATGTGTACATATTTAGAAAATTTAAAAATTAATAATGGGAAAACTATTGCTCTGAAAATTATTGTTAATTGCTCAAAAAGTAGGTCTTGTTTAGGTCTCTATTTGTACCAAATTACAGATTTTTACGTCTGTAAATAACGGAGATAAAAATTTATTTCTATGTACTTTTTAATTTATTGAAAAAGTGAATTTACGGAATGAAACAGTAATTTGCAAGGAAACAGTGTGAATAAAAGGTAAAGATATTAATGAGAACTATTGATTGAGGCAATAAAATCAGAAATTGACCGTTTGGGAGCAAAGATATTAAAGCTCAAAGTGCGTTGCTAAGACACTTTTTGCAGGCGCCGAAAAATTTGGGAGTGTCTGAAAAAATTTGTATGAAGAGTGTAAGAAATTTCAAGATTTAACAGCAGGGTAATTTAAAATGTACAAAGAGCTACTAAAATGTAAAAACAGATGAGAGATATACTTATAAACGGCAAAATGGCAGATGGTTGAAAATTCGGATTTACAAAAACTACTAAAAAATTAATATCTTAAGAAGTACTGAAGCTAGAGAAATGAAAACAGTACTGAAAAAACGGGGCAACAATTCTTTAAATTATAGGTGAAACCCAGAATTTTCCAATCAATTCGGCTGAACAAAATTTTCAAAAAGGTTGATTTTCTATAAAAAAGATGAGGGAGATGACTTTTCAAATTTACAGGATAACTATTGGAGATATTGGGAAAATGGTTATGACATGAAAGATTGGAAAAAATTTAAGGAATCTAAATTGTTAAACAAAATAAAAATTGACCGGCGGAAACTAAAGTTATGTGTTAAAAACAAGATTGCTCAGAGGTTTTCATGAGGGTACGAATTTTTTGTAGAAATGTTAAAATTTAAGACTGAAGCTAAGTAGGAGGAATTTATTATAGTTACAGGTAATTTAAAACTAATTAAAAGGAAGAAAATTGAAAAAGAAAATTTGAAAAATTTTGAAAAATGAATTAATTATGAATTTTTGAAAATTTGCAAAGTTGAGTTAGAGAAAAAATTAAATAATTCCGGAACCAGAAGGGCTAGGGGGCTACAAGTGGTATCAAAAAAGTGGGGCAAATTAGGTTCACAATTGTGTCAAAATGGGTCACTTTCGTGTGTTTAGAAGTTGGTTTGGTTAGGTTAGGTTAGGTTAGGTTAGGTTAGGTTAGGTTAGGTTAGGTTTTCTACAGCAGAAGGAATCGGCGGAAAGGGCCAGAGAGATCGACCCAATGGCCGACCAAAGACGCCGTAAGCGCGCTGGGCGTAGGCGAAACGCCCACGACCGCCGCCTGCCTCCGTAGAGTGGCCGCAGGATGACAGGCTTGGGGAAGCTTGTCATCCTCTTCGCACGCGGTCACCGAAGAGGGTCCCGGAATCCGGACTGACCGGCGAACTGAGGCCAACACGGCCTCCGGAGGCGGCGCTCCAACAATCGGAGCGGTGCTGGTGGTGCTGCAGAAGTAGAGCGCGAGCGTCCCTGCAGCCCACCGCTACAGCACAGCGGCGGCAAAAGAGGGGTTTTAGTGGGTAAACTACGAGTCCGTAGGAGTCCCACATAACCACCTGGGCCTTTCCCCTCGCCCAGGTGGTATGCGTAAAGCATTTCCCCTCTATAAAAAAAAAAAAAAAAAAAAAAAAGGTTAGGTTAGGTTAGGTTAGGTTAGGTTAGGTTAGGTTAGGTTAGGTTAGGTTAGGTTAGGTTAGGTTAGGTTAGGTTAGGTTAGGTTTTTTTTTTTTTTTTTTTTTTAAATATTGCTACGTAATACAATGTGTTTATAAGAGCGCGGAGCTAATGGACTACTCTTATGCTCTTACAACTTGGTGGACATTGAGGTGTTATGGAATACGTTTGGATATAATATTTCCTATACATGAACTAAGTGTTATTGAACTTTTTCAGTTCTTTTACAATTTGCGTTATATATGATACAAATGATGTTGCAGTTGTTTCTTTACTTATGATTTGGCTCATATCAAACGGTTCAATATTTAAAAGTGTACATGATGTAGTATAATTTAGTCTTATTGTTTGAAATTTCGGGCAATCTTTAATCAAGTGTGCTATGGTTTGGGTGGTAGTACCATCGCAAGGGCAGTGACTGTTGTTAACTATATTGAATCGATTGAGATATTCCTTGTGAAAGCCGTGGTTGGTAAGAAACTGTGTAATTGCAAAGTTGGGTCTAATAACTTTTATGAAGTTTAGTAATTCAGAGTGAGTGGGAAGCCAGGATTTGGTGTAATTACATGCGTTAGGTTCATTATAGAGATTAGCGGCCGCAAGGTTCGTGAGTTCTCTGTTCTTTAATTTGATGTAGCTGATGGGAGCTTGATGGTAATCAGGCTGCTTGTGCATAAGAGCAGCTGCCTTGGCAGCAGCATCAGCAGCCTCATTACCATAAAACCCAACATGGGCTTTGACCCACACGAACTCAACATCAGTACCCCTGCATTTAGCCCTATGGAGTAGGTCGTGAATGCGAACTACAAAGTAGTTATGACTGTTGATATTGCTCAACTCCATAAGGCCAGATTGACTGTCAGAGAGTATTATAATTTTGGTGAGTTGTTGTGTGGAGAACCACTCGCATGCTTTGTGAATAGCCAAGAGTTCTGCCTGAAAAACAGAGCAGGTGGGATGCAGTTTATACTTATAGGTGGTTTCATTTCCGTCCGGACTGAGCGCGACAAAAGCTGCACCCACAGCATCGTCATGTTTACTACCGTCGGTATATATCATACAAGCAGCGCCCCCGTCTAGAGAATTAAGATCCTCCAGAGAGGTCACCGACTTGTACGATATGCCGGTTCTGTGTACCGGATGTAGTAGTTTAGCCGGATGGGCAGGTCTTTCGATTTGAATGTCACTGGGAAGGAACCTGGTGTGTCCATTCAGTTTTGATATTTCGATATCAGAAGTTTCCAGGATTTTGTTAGGTAGGGGCGCTAAGTTAGATATTGAAATAGAAGCTGCAGTACTGACGGTTCGAAAACCTTGAATTATTTTGATTGCAAAAAGTCTTTGCAACGACAGGAATTTATTATATATGAAACTATATTGTAATGCGCGGGACCAGACACTAGCAGCGTAGCATATAATTGGCTGAATGACCTGTAAGTAGATAGTTCGGATATTGTCCGGATGAACACCCCAAGTGGGTCGTGTGTAGACTAATAGTTTATTGAAAAGCGCTTTGGATTTGCCAATTATATGCTCAGCATGCTGTGTAAATCTCAGTTTGCGGTCAATCAAAACACCCAGGTATTTGATTTGGCTCACGAATTTTAGTTGTTGATGGTGTACTGTTATATTGCATTTCGTGGACTTATTAGTGAGTCCGATGGCCTGGGTTTTGTCTGGTCCAAACGTGAGTTTGACACTCGTTCCCCAGTTTGTAATAATATTTAAAGCCCGGTTGGTGACACATTCAAGCTCATTTATATTTTTATGATGACAGATAAGCAGGACATCATCTGCGTAGGCCTGAATGTGGCACCCATCAGGCAGATCCAGCAGCAGGAGCTCATCCAGCACCAGGTTCCACAAAGTGGGGCCACAGACGGAGCCCTGTATGCAGCCCCTGGTCATGGTTTTGCCTACGCTGGCGTCCGCGTAATTAACATGAACCTTCCTGTTGCTCACATAATTGCGAAGGATGTTGTACAGGTTCGCTGGGCAGCCAGTCAAGCGAAGCCTCTTGAAGACAGCAGGCCACCAGGTGTTGTCAAAGGCAGCCTTGATATCAAGAGAGATGGTAATTACATGTTCAGCGTTGTTTTTAGCTGTCTCCATGATATCAAGGGCCGAATGGATGGCGTGGACGGTCGATATCTGCTGTCTAAAGCCGAACTGGCGTTCGCACATTGACTGGCTGATATTCATGTGGTACAACAGCCTGTTCATCACAAGCCGCTCCAGAACCTTGCCGAACACATTGATTAGACCGATGGGTCGGAAAGCTGATAGGTCGTTGTAATTAGTTTTGTTCGGTTTCGGTATGATCTTTACGTATGCAACTTTCCAGATCTCTGGAAAGTATTCGAGCTGCAGACACCTATTCATAATCCCGGTAATGACATCCGGATAAGCATCTGCAACCCGAAGGCATATGTCCGAAGTCAAATGGTCAAGGCCCGGGGCTTTTCTGGGGTTCATGTTCTTTAAGCACTCAAGCACTTCTTTGACGGCAAACTGGGATTCAGAAGGAGTGTTGATGGGTTCGTTCATTAATATTCTGATGTCTTTTTGTGTCTGTGTATCGTCATTGTTGTCATCGGGGTAAAATTTATTCATTAATGCGGAGGCAGTTTCTGTTGTATTGGTAGTGAACGATCCATCGTCTAGTTTAAGAGAAGCTGGTGGTTGGGCTGGAGGTTGTGACTTTATGAGTCTATTAGTGACAGACCATACGTCTTCTTTCTTTTGCCGTAAACAGAAGTCCCTAAAAGAATTAGTTGACGCGCTGCAGAAGGCATCAGCGTATTCCCTTTTTAGTTGATCGCGCTCCTTTAGAAGCTCGTCCAAGGGGAGTTGTCGCTTCTTTTGCTTGCTTAGCTTGTGGTGGTTTGATATGACTTTTCGTTTTAAGTCTTCCAGCTGGTCATTCCACCAAGGAGCTCGCCGAGGGGCTCTGTTAGCCCGGGGTATGGTGTTGTCGCATGTGGTTTGAATAGCAGATGTTAGGTCAGTTATCAATATTTCGAGTTCGCGACAATTCAGGTTGTGTATATTATCAGTGTTCGGCATATGTTTATTAAGTTCGGCTGTGAAGGTATCAGAGAATTGTTCCCATTTGATATTGCGTGTGTTATATTTAAAGGTGGACGTTTTAATATTCTTGGTTAGACTATGCTTACTTACTGACAGTTTGAATTTAATGGCATTATGATCGGATGATGGACATATATTTTGGTCGACAGTCCAGTCGTCAACAGATATTCTCGACACATGATCGACGAGTGTGATATCAATGATTGACGACCGAACTCTACCATGTGTGACGGTTTCGAAGGTAGGGGTGTCACCTACATTGCAAACTTTAAGATTATGGACGGTAATTAAGTTGGCTATCTCATTCCCGCGCCGGTTATTAAACGGGGATCCCCAGAGGTTGTTCCAACCATTAAAATCACCGCAGATGACATGCGTAGAGCCAGCTGTGTTATGAAGCAGGTTTTCCAATTTCGGTAGTGTCAAGTGTTTGTCAATCCTGGGCTCGACGTAGATAGATGTTAAATAAATCTTTTTCCCTCTCTTGTCATTGATAAGTACAGTGCTCAAGTCAGAATTAGAATATTCAGTCATACCGAGAGCACTGCACAGATTGTCTTTTACTAAAATGGCTGCCCGAACAGGACGGTCAGACGGGAATTGATAGGTGTGATATCCGGGGAGGTCTTTGATTTTATTATTGCGTATATGGGGCTCAGTGATAAACACAACATCCACATTGTTATTGTCTAGAAAAACGGAAATTTCTTGCATGGCGTTTTTACTCCGACCAGAGTTAATTTGAAGACAGGTAAGGTTATTTAAGTTAGTAGTTCTATTGTTATGAGTGTTATTGTTGTCCATAATCGATACGTGTATTTATTTTTTGAAGCATGTGGAGGATTCTTGGGCAGTGGTCGGAGGTCGCACCATGATTTGTCTTCCCGTTTTTGATGTTGTGCTTACCATTGTACGCAATACAGTTGTGGCAGGCCATTTTTGATTTGTCGGTTTTATGTGGGCAGGTTTTATAGTCATGGCTGTTGGACGAACAATGAGAGCAAATGTGGTTGGGATTGTTACAATTCTTGCTGGTATGCCCAAACTGCATACATTTGAAGCATTGCAGCAAGGGTGTGAAGTTCTCTAAGTGAATTTTTTGGAAATCCACATTGATCTTTCCAAGACTAATCAAATTCCTCCACACTTGCGGAGAAGCCATTAGGACAGCATTATATAGATGTTCTTTGCGGTTACTGCGCTTGAATCGGAATACAAGCTCGTCTTTTTTGATTTCCTTAAGGCAGTCATTTTGCCCGCAGATGACGTCGACAAGTTCTTCAGGGGGGACATCGGTCGGAACGCCCTTAAGTATCACCATGGGTTTTAACTTTTTCGACATCTCTGCGGCGACTCCGCTGTCAGATGTGTTGGTCTTCTCCATTGCTTGTTCGCACTGTGTCACATTTTCAAATTCAATTCGTACTTTTTTATTAGATACGAATTGGATCTTGGCTGGGGAGAAATTGGTATCTCGGAAGGAGGTTTTCTCCTTCCAGGCCTTTAAAGTCTCCGCAGAGCTAGCCACCTCCTTTTTTGGAACCAGTATGATTGCTGGTTTGGAGGACGGTACGGCCGCAGGCTGTGGTGTCTGTTGTTTTTTGATAGCGGCCGCAGCCGCATAGGACACCGGTGTACGCTGGGCCGATAGCACGCTTTGCTTGAGCTTTGTCATCTCCTCTCTGACTGTGTCTTTTATGACATCTTTAAGAGAGGATATGGTTGCTCGATTAATAGTATTGATGGACTCTGTGGTTGCCTTTGCTGCAGTCTTGGTGGTTGTAAGGATGGTCTGAATTTCATGGACCAATGCCAGGATGGCGCTCTTATTAACTTTGGTGAGGCTACGTCCCTCCGTGAGCTTGACCTTTATGGCATCGGTTTTCTGAAATATCAGCTGACGGAATTCCTGATCCGGGTCTGTGGCGTCAGCGAATGACGGTTCATCCTCATCATCGGCAATTGGGATGCCAGATATGGGGTCCAGGCTGAGTTGGAGCGGCTCCATCGATGAGAGTTGGGAGATGTGTGAATTTTGCGGGTCTGGTTCACTCTGTGCATTCCCTTCTCGGGGGAGAAGTGAAAACTGATTGCCAGGCTTAGTAGCAGTAACGTCCGAGTTGTTATTACTCATTTTAATGAAAATATATAGTCGTTATAATTGCAAGTTGAGATTGTGATACTGTGAGTTTTTTCGCAGGCGCAAAAAGTGGCAAAATCGAATTTATAGATATAAATATACAAAAAATTGGAGATTTATTTATTGACAAAGATAGAACAGAATACGGCCAATTTTTAGGAAAAGAAAGATTAAAGAAAAGTTGGAAACTGACAAAGTTATTAAAATTTTAATGTGAAAAAATAATTCAGGACTACTAAAAAAAAATTCTATTTCGATAACTAAGCGGAGTACGGATGTGTTATTAGTAAGAAAAGATAGCAGTAATTGAGCTTTAAATTATATGTAGAAATCAGATTTTTAGAAAGAACTTTGTAGAACAAATTAATTCAAAATGTGAAAAAGTTAGGTTACGAGACGAGGGAAGTGAAATTCAAAGTTATTGGGAAAACTATGCGGAATTCGGGAAAATGTGTATGACATAAAATGTTAAGACAAATTAAACCTATCAAATGAGATACCAAACAGAATTTTTTACCGTGTACTTTAGAAGATATTTATAAAAAAGTACGTTGCCTGTAAAATTTCATCAGGCGCCAAAAAAAGTGTAAGAAATTTTAAAATTACTCTAAGTTTTTATACGAACGCTATATACTTTTAATATGCAGTTATGTAGTAAAAAAGGAGGGAAGATTAATGGAAAAGAAAAAGTTAACAAAAGTTAATAACTGACTGAACTATGAATTTTTTAAGATTGACGAAATTTTCAGAGTACAAAAAAATTTATATCTCCCTAACCAGAAGGGCTAGGGGAGAGGAAGTAGCGGTCAAAAATCGGGCTCAATTAGGGTTACAATTGTTGCAAAATGGGTCACTTTAGTATATCTAGAAGTTGGTTCCGGTTAGGTTAGGTTAGGTTAGGTTAGGTTAGGTTAGGTTAGGTTAGGTTAGGTTAGGTTAGGTTAGGTTAGGTTAGGTTAGGTTAGGTTAGGTTAGGTTAGGTTAGGTTTTTTTTTTTTTTTTGTGTTTGTCGGTGTTTTGTACTAACAGCCCCCGCTAGGGATACGGGCGACTGTAAGACTTCGATAGTTGGTTCCCGCTTTGGATACGGGCTACCGATATTGTTCCTTAATATTTAATATGCTATGGTTAATGTAACTTTATTTAATATGCTATGATTAATATAACGTTTATTATATTTTAACTTTTACTAATAGTTAACTATGTTTTATTAAATGCTTTAAGTGTGTTTACTATGTGAGTTATATATTTTACAAAAGACTCTAGTGTGCTTTCTTTTTCTATTATCTGATTTAAATTATATGGATCTGTGTTGTTGATGCTACAGAGAAGTTCGTGATTCAATCTTTTAGTGCTATATTTGGGGCAGTTTTCTAGGAGGTGCTTGACGGTTTGCGGGGTAGAATTGTCACATGGGCAGGTGTTATCTTGCGTAATTTTATGTCTGAATAAGTAAACGGTTAGGTTAGGTTAGGTTAGGTTAGGTTAGGTTAGGTTAGGTTAGGTTAGGTTAGGTTAGGTTAGGTTAGGTTAGGTTAGGTTAGGTTAGGTTAGGTTAGGTTAGGTTAGGTTAGGTTAGGTTAGGTTAGGTTAGGTTAGGTTAGGTTAGGTTAGGTTAGGTTAGGTTAGGTTAGGTTAGGTTAGGTTAGGTTTTTTTTTTTTTTTTTTTTTTTTTTTTTTTTTTTTTGTAATATTGCTATTTAATGCAATGTATTGTAAGAGCGCGGAGCTATTGGAATACTCGTGTGCCCTTACAGCATGATAAACATGGAAAATTACTGATATTACATTGGTTTATAATTATTATACATTTATTAAGTATTGTTGAACTTCTTAAGTTCGTTTACAATTTTTGTAATATAAGCTACAAATGAGTTAGTCGATGATTCCTTTGTGATTATCTGGCTCAAATTGAACGGTTCAACGTCGAGAAGTGAGCAGTTTAGCGTATGGTTCAATCGTGCCGATTGAAATTTAGGGCAGTCTTTAATTAGATGTTGAATGCTTTGGGTGGTTGAATTGTCGCAAGGACAATGGTTGTTGTTTACGATATTAAACCGATGAAGGTATTCCTTATGGAATCCGTGGTTAGTGAGGAATTGTGTTATTGCAAAAGAAGGTTTAATTACTTTAATGAAGTCCTGTAGTTCAGAGTGAGTAGGAAGCAAGGTTTTGGTGTACACGCAGGAATTAATGTTATTATATAAATTGACGGATGCAAGGTTAGAAAGCTCTTTGTTTTTAAGTTTAATGTAACTAATAGGGGTTTGATGATAATCAGGCTGCTTATGCATAAAAGCAGCTGATTTAGCAGCGGCATCAGCAGCCTCATTGCCATAAAACCCTACGTGTGCTTTAATCCACACAAATTGAATGTCGACACCTTTGCATCTGGCCTTATGGAGTGAGTCATGTATTAGCACTACAAAGTGGTTGTGACTGTTAATGTTGCTTAATTCCGTAAGGCCAGACTGACTATCTGACAGGATTATTAATTTAGTGAATTGTGTCGTTGATGACCATTCACAGGCTTTTAGGATTGCAAGGAGTTCTGCCTGGAAGACAGAGCAAGAAGAGTGTAACTTGAATTTTTTGGTTGTTTCAGTTCCATTGGGACTGAGTGCGACGAAAGCCGCACCCACGGCATCATCATGTCTGCTGCCGTCGGTGTATATCATACAAGCAGCGTCCCTATCAAGAGAATTGAAGTCTTCCTGAGAGGTCACCGACTTGTATGATATACCCGTTCTGTGTACCGGGTGCAGCAGTTTGGCCGGATGTGCTGGTTTTTCTATTGAGATGTCGCCGGGAAGAAATCTAGTGTGTCCTTTTAATTTCGATAGTTCGATGTCAGAAATTTCAAGGACTTTATTGGGTAGGGGAGTCAAATTGGAAATAGAGATGGAAGCCGTGGTACTGATGGTTCGAAAACCCTGGAGTATTTTAATTGCAAAAAGTCTTTGCAAGGAGAGAAATTTATTCCATATAAAGTTGTACTGCAAGGCTCGGGACCAGACACTAGCAGCGTAGCATATAATTGGCTGGATGACTTGTAGATAAATTGTCTTAATATTATCTGGGTGAACCCCCCAAGTGGGTCTTGTGTAAACTAAGAGCTTATTGAAAAGTGCCTTGGATTTGCCAATTATATGCTCGCAGTGCTGTGTAAATCTGAGCTTGCGATCGATGACTACGCCCAGGTATTTAATATGACTTACGAATTTAAGTTGCTGGCGGTGGACATTAATGTTGCATTTTGTAAATTTATTTGTAAGTCCAATAGCCTGGGTTTTCTCAGGTCCGAATGTTAGTTTGACCCCCGAGCCCCAATTGGTGATGATGTTTAATGCCTGGTTTGTGACACACTCAAGCCCATGTATGTTCTTGTTGTGACAGATAAGTAATACGTCATCTGCATAGGCCTGAATGTGGCACCCCTCGGGTAGGTCCAGGAGCAAAAGCTCATCCAACACCAAGTTCCACAAGGTGGGGCCACAGACGGAGCCCTGAATACAGCCCCTGGTCATAGTTTTGGTCACACTGGCATCTGCATAATTCACATGAACCTTCCTGTTGTGAACATAATTGAGAAGGATGTTGTACAAGTTCGTTGGACAGTCAATTGAGCGAAGCCTCTTGAAGACAGCAGGCCACCAGGTGTTGTCAAAGGCTGCCTTGATATCTAGAGAGATGGTAATAACCTGTTCAGCATTGTTCTTAGCCGTCTCCATGATATCAAGGGCCGTATGGATGGCATGGACTGTCGAGATCTGCTGTCTGAAGCCAAATTGACGTTCGCACATGGACTGGTTCACGTTCATATAATACAGAAGCCGGTTCATTATGAGGCGTTCGAGAACTTTTCCGAACACATTAATGAGCCCGATAGGTCTAAACGCCGACGGTTCATCGTAATTAGTCTTATTTGGTTTGGGTATTATCTTGACATATGCCACTTTCCAGCATTCTGGAAAGTACTCAAGCCGCAAACACCTGTTCATGACATCAGTGATGACGTCAGGAACGGCATTCGCGACTTGAAGGCATATGTCAGATGTGAGGTTGTCAAGTCCGGGAGCCTTTCTAGGATTCATATTTTTCAGACACTCGATCACCTCTTTGCAGGTGAAAAGGGCTTCTGAAGGTGTGTTCATTGGTTCATGCATGAGGGAACGAGTGTCTGCCTGAGATTGGGTATAGTCTTGGTCGTCGTCTGGGTAGAATCTGTTCATGAGCGCAGTGGCTGTGTCAGTGGTGTCAGTGGTGTAACTGCCGTCATGCAGTTTTAAAGTAGATGGAGGTTGTGCCTGTGGCTGTGATTTAATGAGACGATTAGTGACGGACCAGACATCCTCTTTCTTCTGTTTCTGGCAGAAGTCCTTAAAAGAGTTGGTGGAGGCCGCGCAGAAAGCGTCAGAATACTCCTTTTTGAGTTTGTTCCTCTCATTGAGCAACTCATCTAGGGGGAGTCGACGCTTTTTCTGCTTTGACAGTTTGTGGTGATTGGAGATCACTTTCCTTTTCAACTCCTCAAGCGTGTCATTCCACCAGGGAGCACGCCTGGGGTAGTTGTTGGAGCGAGGAAGTGTGTTGTTACACGTAGTTTGAATGGCTGAGGTGAGGTCTACTACAAACCTCTCCAACTCTTGACTCGTACACTCACTGATGTGATTGGACGGTGGTAGGTGTTTTCTGAGTTCCGTGCTGAATGTCTCTGCCATTAGGTCCCACTTGACGCTACGCGTGTTGTATTTGAAAGTAGACGATTTTTTGTTCTTAGATAGGTGAAGTCGATTGAGTGAGATGTTGAATGTTACAGCATTATGGTCTGAGGATGGGCATATGTCGTGACTCACAGACCAATCATCCACAGACATCCCCATCGCCAGATCGGTGAGTGTGATATCGATTATTGACGAACGGGGTGCTCCATGAGTGACGGTCTCAAACGTTGGCACAGTTCCCACATTACAAACCTTGAGGTTGTGAAGCGTGATGATGTTGGCTATGTCATTGCCCCGTCGGTTGCTGGATGGACATCCCCACAGGTTACTCCATCCATTGAAATCGCCGCATATGACATGCCTCGATCCCACGGTTCTATGCAGGAAGTGCTCCAACCTCTGTAACACCTGGTGTCTATCCTGCCTTGGCTCTACATACACAGATGCCAAGTGTATTTTTCGTCCTCTGTTGTCGGTTATACAGACAATACTAACATCGGAGTCTGAAAATTCTGTTAAGCCGATTGCACTGCATAGGTTATTTTTCATTATTATAGCCGCCCTAACAGGACGGTCAGTATAAAATTGATAAGTAGTGTAGCCGGGTATATTTTTCATGGTTTTGCCATCTTTTAAGTGGGGTTCGGAAATAAAAACAATATCAATGGAATATTTTTCTAAGTGTACCAGTAATTCATGGGTTGCGTTTTTGCTGCGACCTGTGTTGATTTGAATACATTTGATGTTATTAAGGTTAGTTGTTCTATTGTTGATTAGGTTATTGTGATCCATAATCGATTCTGGAATTTATTTTTTGTAACATATTGAGGATACGGGGGCAGTTTTCAGAGGTGGCACCATGATTAGTTTTAGCATTTTTAATATTGTTTTTCTGGTTATACTGTGTGCAGTTATGGCAGTTGGTTTTGGTTTTGTCCTTCTTATTAGGACAACTATTGTATTCGTGGCTATTGGAGGAACAGTGAGAACAGATATGGTTAGGGTTTGAGCAATTTTTGCTGGTATGCCCAAATTGCAGGCATTTAAAACATTGGAGGAGAGGGGTGAAGCTGTCTAAGTGGACTTTCTGGAAGTCCACGTTGACTTTACCCAGTTTAATAAGATCTCTCCAGACTTGGGGAGAGGTCATTAAAACGGCATTGTATAAGTGCTCCTTACGATTTTTCCGCTTGAAGCGGTACGTCAGTTCATCAGTCTGTAAGTCCGTGAGGCATTCATTTTGATTTTTAAGGACGTCTACTAGTTCTTCCGGGGGCACGTCAGTAGGGATACCCTTGAGGATGACCATGGGACGTAATTTCTTGGAGATCTCTGCAGTTACGTCGCCATTTGCCTGGTTGGTCTTGTCCAAGGCTTTTTTACATTGGGTAGCGTCCTCAAACTCCACACGGACTTTTTTGTTAGATACAAATTGTATTCTACCAGGGGCGAAGTTAGTGTCGCGGAAGGAGGTCTTCTCCTTCCAGGCCTTAAGAGTCTCCGCCGAGCTGGCCACATCTTTCTTGGGGACCAGTATAATAGCTGGCTTAGATATCGGCATTGAAGCCGTTTGGGGTATTTGTGGTTTTTTAAGTGCAGCCGCATACGACACTGAGGTCCGCTGGGCCGACAGAACGCTTTGTTTGAGTTTAGTCATCTCCTCCTTTACAGTGTCTTTGATGACATGTGTAATGGCGGATATGGTTGCCTGGTTCATTGTGGCGCTAGCGTTGGATTTAACTGCCGTTTTTGTGGTCGTCAGGATGGTCTGTATCTCGTGGACTAATTCGAGAATGGCACTCTTATTGACTTTTGTGAGACTGCGTCCCTCGGTGAGCTTAACTTTGATGGCATCCGTTTTTTGAAAAATCAATTGCCTGAACTCTTGTTCCGGATCTGTGGCGTCGAGAAACACCGAGGAATCGCCATCATGTGCATCGTCATTGTCATCATTGCTCGGCGTGACTTCCAGACTGAACTGGAGCCGGTCCATGGACGTACTTTGCGAGCTTAGGGAGCCGTCAGGTCTCTGAAGGTCCTGGGACTCGCCGATGCGAGGAAGAACTTCGAATTGGTTAACACCATTGGGCTGCGTGGCAGCATTATGTGGGTTTACGGGAGTCATTTTAGGTCAGAAATGTACAAATATAAAGAAAATTGAAAAATTGATATTAGGTTAACTATTGCTCGGAAAATTGTAAGTAAGGACTTAAAAAGTAGGTCTTGATAAGGACTTTATATGTGCCGAATTACAGATTTTTAAGTCTGTAAATAACGGAGATGCGAATTTATTTCTGAGTACTTTTAAATTTTTTGAAAATGTGAGTTTACGGGAAGAAAAAGCAATTTGTAAGCAAACAGTGTTAACAAAAGATGAAGATATTGATAGGGGCTATTGATTAAACAAATAAAATCTGAAATCGACCGTTTGGGAGTAAAGATATTGTTACTCAAAGTGCGTTGCTCGGACACTTTTCGCAGGCGCCTAAAAATTTGGGGATGTTTGGAAATATTTGTATGAAAAGTGTTTGTAAATTCAAAATTTTAAGGCAGAGTAATTTAATATGAACAAAAGTCTACTTAAATGTGAAAACAGATCTGAAATATCTACAAAGACAACGAAATGGCAGAGGTTTGAAAAAGTAGATGTGCAAAAAGTACTAAAAAATTATTATCTCGAAAACTATTGAAGCCTGGCAAATGAAAATAGCACCAAAAAAGGGGGGCAATGAATTTCTAAATATTGTGTAAAAATCAGATTTTTCGGAACAGGTTCGCTGAACAAAGTTTTCGAAAAACCTAAAATTTAGTAAAAACGACGAGGGAGGTGACTTTCTGAAATAACTAGGAAACTATTGGAGATACGTGGATGACTCTAATAACAAAAAAGGTTGCAAAAAATTTAATCTAACAGAAACACTAAGAAAAATAAAAGTCGACCGAGTGAAACCGGAGTTATTTGTGAAAATGTGTATTGCTATTTTTTTCCATGAGGGTACGACTTTTTTCAGGGAAAATGCGAATTTGAATTAGAAGTCTTGTGTGTAGAATTTTTATGAATACAGGGTAATTTAGGACTATTTGGGATGTATTTAAAACAGAAGAAAAATTAGAGAATTGTTGAAAATTGAGGGAGTTATGATTTTTTGAAATTTGACTAAGTTGAGATTATGAAAAAATGGAATAACTTTTTAACCAGAAGGGTCTGAGGGGTAATAGGGGTCTCTAAAAGTCGGGGCAAAAATGCTTTACAAAGGTGCAAAAATGGGTCAGTTTAGTATGTTTAGAAGTTGGTTGGTTAGGTTAGGTTAGGTTAGGTTAGGTTAGGTTAGGTTAGGTTAGGTTAGGTTAGGTTAGGTTAGGTTAGGTTAGGTTAGGTTTTTTTTTTTTTTTTTTTTTTTTTTTTTTTTTTTTTTTTTTTTTTTTTTTTTTTTTTTTTTTTTTTTTTTTTTTTTCTTATACCCCTGACATGGGTTCTCAGGGTTTTTGTTTATCTTTTATCTAATCCATTCATTCTAGTTCTCTCTTTTATGCCTCTCGTACTTTCATGCTTCATACATTATCTTTCTATCATCCATCATCTTTTGTTTTCATCTGGGTGGGACTCCCAGCTAACTATTTATATATTTCTCTTAGGACTTTATAAGGGTTGTAACACAGACTCGGGTTTTTATTTGATCGTAGTGCTTACAATGTTATACTATTTGTACATGGGTTTTTTATTCTACAGGTTAAGTATACATTATTTTACACAATTTCTTATTTCTAGAGATACTTTACGTGCTATTATATTTTATTTTTGCATACTATTTTACTTAATTCTATGATCTTTTTTGTGTTACATATTTTTGTTGCTTATCTATTTGGTTAGGTTAGGTTAGGTTAGGTTAGGTTAGGTTAGGTTAGGTTAGGTTAGGTTAGGTTAGGTTAGGTTAGGTTAGGTTAGGTTAGGTTAGGTTAGGTTAGGTTAGGTTAGGTTAGGTTAGGTTAGGTTAGGTTAGGTTAGGTTAGGTTAGGTTAGGTTAGGTTAGGTTAGGTTAGGTTAGGTTAGGTTAGGTTAGGTTAGGTTAGGTTAGGTTAGGTTAGGTTTTTTTTTTTTTTTTTTTTTTGTGTTAAAACTGTAAGTAGTACCAGTGGCCCTCGCTAATGATACGGGCGACCACTGGACGTTATGCTATGTATAGGTTCCCGCTGGTGATACGGGCAGCCTATGTTTAATTTGGCAATTAATGTATATAACTGTTTCGTTTTTAAGCGTTTATTCCTTGATACTTTCATGTTGTTACTTTTACTGTTTCTTCAAAACTATGTGTTATTAAATTTCTTTAAAGTGTTAATTATGTTTTTGGTGTACTTAATGAATGATGTTTTAGTTTCCTCCTTCTGTATTATTTCCTGTATATTATACGGGTTAATATTGTGGATTCTGCACAGTACTTCATGGTCTGATCGTTGTGTTGTGTATTTCGGGCAACTTTCTAGTAAGTGATTTATTGTTTGTGGGGTGTCGTCGTCACATGGGCATGCGTTTGTGTCTGTGATGTGGTGTCGGTTTAAGTAGGCTTTATTGTATCCGTGGCCTGTGATGATCTGTGTCATTTGAAATGTAAAATCAAAGTGTTGTCGGAAGATTTTAATGCTTTCAATAGTGGGTAGCCATCGTTTGATGTGTGTTCCTGTGGTGCAAGTGATGTATGTGTGATTCTGTGATTTAACTATTTCTGCGTATTGATTTCTTTTGTGATATGTTAAGGGAAATTTTGTGTAGTCAGCTGGTTTGTGCAATGATGCCGCTGACTTGGCCGCCATGTCAGCCTCCTCGTTGCCAAGGAGGCCAACATGTGCCTTTATCCAGCAGAAATCTATTGTTCGTCCCTGTTCGCGTATCTGGACAATGTAATTATGCGCTTTGTTAATTAAGGCATTGGTGCTGTTTCGGTTCGAGAGTTCCAGCAGTGCAGCCCTCGAGTCAGAGAAGATTGTTACCTTCTCCAAGCCGAGTGTCCAGCACAAGTGACATGCTTCCTTTATTGCCAGACACTCGGCCTGGAATACGGTGCAACTGTTATGCAGTTTATATTTTTTGTTGGTGCTTCGCCCGTCTGGATAGTGTATTACGACTGCAGCTCCCACTACTCCATCATGCTTGCTGCCATCTGTGTAGATGCAGTGCATTTCGGTGGAGTAGTAGGGCTCCAGCTCGTTGTTATTATTTATTTCACCTATTTTTATGTGTGGTCGTCGAGCAGGGTGTAGTAGCTCGGTGACCGACACTCTTTTGTCGTAGGTGACATCATCAGGTAAAAAGTCGGTAGTTAGTGTGCGTTTTACTTTTTCTATGGATGCTACTAGTTTTACTTTGTCGGGGAGTGGCGTGAGTCCTGCCAGCGCAATTGAAGGTATAGTGGGTAAAGTCCTAAAGCCGTGCAGTATTTTAACAGCAAAGGCTCGCTGCAGGCTTAGTAGTGAATTGCAAACCTTTTTATATTTGGTGGCATGCCACCAAATCTCCGCTGCATATGTGACAATGGGTTCAATAACCTGCCTGTAGATGGTATTGATATTGGCGGCATGCACACCCCAGGTGGGTTTGACAAAGATGCACAGCCTTTTGTAAATGCGCTGCGCTTTACTTATGACATACTCGGTGTGTCTCATAAAGTTAAGGTGTTCGTCCACTATGACACCCAGTAGCTTAAAGTGTGTGTCAAATGGAATTGCGATGTTATTCATGCGTATGTTTGCAGCTTTGGCTTTTGGGGTGTACGCAATCATTTTTGTCTTCTGTGGTCCGAATTCAAGTTTGTTGTTTTTACCCCATTGGTAAACCATTGCCAGCAAATTGTTAGCGTTGGTCTCCAGTTCCGCAACGTCCCTTCCTGAGCAGATCAATAATACGTCATCGGCGTATGCTTGAATATAGTTATTGTCTGCGATATTCTGTTCCAGAAGACTGTCCACAATGGTGTTCCAGAAGATGGGGGTTAGGTTAGGTTAGGTTAGGTTAGGTTAGGTTAGGTTAGGTTAGGTTAGGTTAGGTTAGGTTAGGTTAGGTTAGGTTAGGTTAGGTTAGGTTAGGTTAGGTTAGGTTAGGTTAGGTTAGGTTAGGTTAGGTTAGGTTAGGTTAGGTTAGGTTAGGTTAGGTTAGGTTAGGTTAGGTTAGGTTAGGTTAGGTTAGGTTAGGTTAGGTTAGGTTAGGTTAGGTTAGGTTAGGTTAGGTTAGGTTAGGTTAGGTTAGGTTAGGTTAGGTTAGGTTAGGTTAGGTTAGGTTAGGTTAGGTTAGGTTAGGTTAGGTTAGGTTAGGTTAGGTTAGGTTAGGTTAGGTTAGGTTAGGTTAGGTTAGGTTAGGTTAGGTTAGGTTAGGTTAGGTTAGGTTAGGTTAGGTTAGGTTAGGTTAGGTTAGGTTAGGTTAGGTTAGGTTAGGTTAGGTTAGGTTAGGTTAGGTTTTTTTTTTTTTTTTTTTTTTTTTTTTTTTTTTTTTTTTTTTTTTTTTTTTTTTTTTTTTTTTTTTTTTTTTCTGCTCTACCTCCAACATAATCGGAGCCTATGCTAAGCTTTCTCATGCATTCCAGTTCTCACTAGTATTCTTCTCGTACTTTCATGCTTCATTCTATATCTTTCTTTCATTCATCTCTCTCATATTATCTGTGGGTGGGACTCCCACTTATTCCATGGGGCTACGCTTGCAGACCCTTTAGCCTCTCATGTCTACGCTACTGCTGTTTTTCTATTTTTATCTTTATTTATTTGCGTAGGGTGGTCGGGATTACCACCTAATCTACTATTTCTAATTTTTGTTTCAGGATAAGGGAAATGGAGCGACGCGACACAGGTATATTTTATTTTATCTTTTAACTATTTTAAATACTATGGTACTTTAACAACTTTTAACATTACTTATTTAATACATTACTTATTACTATTTTTATTTACTCTATTCTATGCTATGCTTATTCTAAATATATTCATTATATTTGAAAAACATAGTTTTAGTTACTTCTATTTCTTTTATTTACAATTCTTACTATCTTGGTGCAATATTCGAGGAATTTTTTCCTATTTGTATTGTTCATTAAATGTTGCATGTTTTCTTTTTCTATATTTATATCTAGGTACTGTTCCGTTTCGAATCTGTCTCTCATATGTATGGGGCATTCGAAAAGTAGATGTGGGACTGTTTCCTGCACCTCTTCCTCACAAGCACACGATGGACTCTCCTTGCACTTGAAGCGATTCAAGTACTCGGAGAATCCTCCGTGCCCAGTCATCAGCTGCGTAGTAATGCCCGTGATTTGCAGATTTTTAACGATTTTATATGCCGCTATTGCATCCGGGAAAAATAGCTTGGTGATTGAGGCTGTATTTTCTGTTTTGTACCGCTGGTTCCACTCGTCAAGCGCCGTCCTCCGTATACTTCGCTTGACGTGTGATATCGGACGGGAGTAATAATGCGGGCGTCTCTTTAGACCCAGTGCAGCCTCCTTCGCTAGCTGGTCGGCCCTTTCGTTCCCCTCCAGCCCTATGTGCGCTTTTATCCAATACAGGGATACTTCCCTGTTTTGGAGTTTACATCCCTGCAAGTTAGCTCTGATGTCAACTGCTAGAGGGTGAGGGGCATTTGGGTTTATGGCTGTCTCCAGGGCTGCTCTTGAGTCGCTGTATATGGCCAGTGCTGTGGATCTCTGAGTGAGGGCTATTTCTGTGGCCTTCCGTAGTGCCAGAAGTTCGGCCTGGTAGACCGTGCAGTGCGGTGCGAGCGCAAGCTTACATGCTTTGATCTCCCCTGTGTTTTCATAAACTGATACGGCAGCCCCCACTTTTCCCTGAATTTTGCTGCCATCCGTAAAAATGCGCACTGCGAAATCGCTATTTTGCATATATTCTTCTTCGTTTGCCAGGCAGACAAAGGATTTTCTAATTTGCTTAGCGGGGTGTGGGGCCTTTAGTTTTGACGCCATTTTTTCTATTTCCTCGTCCTCGTCCTCCTCCCGATCGACTCCCTTCTTTGCCTGATAAACAGACGCCACCTCTCCCACTCGCAGATCAAGAGGGAGTGTTCCTGTGATCAGTAGGGCAGAGTTTAGAGATACTGTTTTATATGCCTTCCCGATTTTCTGCACGAATCCTCTCTGTATTGCTTCTAGTTGTTTTCGTACTCCGAGCTTTTTCGCGGCTGGTGCCCATGCTGCTGCTGCATACAGTATGACTGGTTCCACTGCCGAGACGTAGATTGTTTTTAATACGTCCTGGTTTAGGCCCCAGTTTACTCGCGCAGCTGATGTTAGCCTTTTATATATTCCAGCCGCCTTCCTGCAGATGTTGGAGACGTGTGTCTTTGCAGCACCGCTTACCATGCCCATATCCCAAGCAGCGAGTGCACTGAACCAAGGGTGATTGGTCTTCGACCGTAATGCGCTGCAGGTCGATGTGCATTTTTCCCGTCTGCAGTGCTCTTTGCCAGATAGTTGGCGAGACGCTGACCACAACGTGGTTTGTGTGGGGGTTTCTTGTTCTTCGCCTGTATTTAATTTCCAGGCGAGTTTCAGTCTCGTCGAGGCCCTGGAATAGGTTTCGGTTTTGATTCCGGATTGCTCTACAGACGTCCTCGTCCGTGTTTACCTGGAGAACTCCTCGGAGAATTAGGAGCGGATCCCTATTTTTCATTTCCTCGACCCTGAAGTTCGCACCCTCCATCTCCAGTTTCTCTCTGACCCTATTTCGCTCCTCTCTTGTTTCGAAGCCCATGATGACTTTCCTGTCTTTTGCCTTTCTAACCTTCTCGACCTTGACCCAGCCATCTTTTGCGTCTATGGTCTTTCGAACTCTATCGAGCACTGCCTCACCTGTCTCTGTTTCGTCCGTAGACGTTACCACGACCGAGTGGAGGGTATCTTGCTTTGGATGGCTGGTCCGCGCCGTGGTTACATCGGCATACGTCTGGACTTTACCTATTGTTTCTTGTTGTGCCTTGAGGGAGCTCTGTAGTTCGGTCATTATTTTGTTGTTCTCCTTTAATAGTTTAATATGCTCCTCTAGCTGTGAGCCCGTCGCTGGGATGGTTTTGTTTGTGCTCTGGCTCAGCTCTGTTTGGATGGTCTTTTGCTGTTTTTCCTCGGGCTTTCCATTTGCCGTCCTTGTCTTTTGCACTGCCTCTGCCTCCTTTACCAAGCAATACAATCGGTCTAGGGCTGTCAGCACAGCATTTTTTATTTCAGCCTTTGTGTTTCTGGAGGCGTTTATGTTTATTTTGCCTGATTCCAGACAAGCTCTAGCTTCTGATAAGCGGTCTTTATACTTAGTTTTTGGACTCTGGGCCTCCGTTGTCCTTTCCGCCAGCTTTCCCTTTGTAATAGGATCCGACAGTATCACTGTGGAGTCCATCATTTTCATAGATGTCGTTTGTTGGGCTCCCTCTGTTGCTAGTGGTGGGGTGCGGGATGTTTGGGCACCTGACCGTGGTTCTGGCCTTCCATTTTCCCATTCTCCTACGCTCTTTCTCACTGGAGGTGGTCGGTCTTTTTGCGGTGAGGTACCCGCCCTCTGCGTTTTTGGGGGAGATGGGTGTAGGACTGGTACCTGGTTTTCCCCGATTTTAATGGGGGTCCTCATTCCAAACATTTTGTTTTGACTCTATGTAAGGTAGAGTGAAGTCGGTTTTCCCTGCAAAGGGGGGGCTGTCACTTGTATATACAGTAAAGAAAGATGGAATTAGGGAATCTGTCTGCCTCTGTTTTAGTGAGGAAGAGAGGGAAACAATGGAACACGGACAAGGGAAACAGAGACGGAACAGTACCCTATATCTGCACCTGTAGATGGGGTGTCAGTATCAAGACGGGATGTCGCTTGTATACACAGTATTATACTTAACTCTGAGAGTTACAAGTGTGTCTTTAGGGGTCGCAGACCCTGGTCACTGGTTATTTTATCTTATTGCTATTAAATATTTCGCTCTGTATAGAGCCGTGCATGTAGCCCCTGTACAGAGGGGGCTACTGTTATTTATGACTACTTAATCTAAGAATTGAAAAACAAAAGAGCCGAGTGTAAAATTTGTGGCTACTGATTTTTGTCTACTTAATCTAACAATCTAGAGTCTCTAATTTTTCTTCGTCGTGCTTTGGTTTACTGACCCCGTTTCTTGTAGCTGTGGTGCATCCCGGGACGCGGCGACACCGACGGCGCAGACGACGCCCACGACGCAGGCGGCACAGGCGCAGGCGACGCGGCGACGCAGCGACGCAGACGACGCGGCGACGCAGATGACACGGCGACGCCAGGGACGCAGCGACGCAAGGGACGCGGCGACGCACAGGTCGCGGCGATGCAGAGGACGCGGCGACGCAGGCGACGCAACGACGCAGACGACGCGACGATGCAGGCGACGCAACGACGCAGAAGACGTGGCGATGCAAGCGTGGGGGTGCAGTCCGGGACGTAGTCAGGGTGCGGTCCGGGACGCAGTCAGGGTGCGGTCCGGGACGTAGTCAGGGTGCAGGTAGGACGAAGCCGCGTCCGGTTTCACTTTAGTAGTTTTAGTCTCACTGCACTGACTGACACTTTTCACTCTGCACTGATGGCTTGGTTGACATAAGCCAGACAGGTGTTTCACACTCACTCTGTTTGCGCCGGGCGCCACTTAGGGTATTTTAGTCGGCTTAGCTTTAGGACGCAAAAGGACGCACGTGACGCAAAAAGACGCACGTGACGCAAAAGGACGCACGTGACGCAAGAGGACGCACGTGACGCAGAAGGACGCACGTGACGCAAAAGGACGCGCGTGACGCAAAAGGACGCACGTGACGCAAAAGGACGCACGTGACGCAATATCGGACGCGGATAGGGACGCACTCAACCGCTCTCGACCACTGGTGACGCACGACTGGTTAGGTTAGGTTAGGTTAGGTTAGGTTAGGTTAGGTTAGGTTAGGTTAGGTTAGGTTAGGTTAGGTTAGGTTAGGTTAGGTTAGGTTAGGTTAGGTTAGGTTAGGTTAGGTTAGGTTAGGTTAGGTTAGGTTAGGTTAGGTTAGGTTAGGTTAGGTTAGGTTAGGTTAGGTTAGGTTAGGTTAGGTTAGGTTAGGTTAGGTTAGGTTAGGTTTTTTTTTTTTTTTTAAATTTAAAGTCGGTTGTTAGTACTAACAGCCCCCGCGAGGGATACGGGCGACTGTTAGACGTAAACGTTAGGTTCCCGCTTTTGGATACGGGCTACCTGAGTAATTCTGTTTTATTTATTTATCTGTGTTTATTTCGACTGTTGTGTTTTCTAAACTATTGTTATTAGACGGTTACGTATTATTAAATTTCTTGAGGGTGTTTACAATATAGGTTACATACTTTACGAAAGATTCCAATGTGCTCTCTTTTTCTAGTAGCTGTTCTAAATTGTAGGGACTTACTTTCTGTATACTGCAAAGAAGCTCATGGTTTATTCGTTTCGTACTGTATTTGGGGCAATCCTCTAAAAGGTGTTTAAAAGTTTGTGGCGTGGAGCTGTCGCATGGGCAAGTGTTGTCCTGTGTGATTTTGTGTCTGTTCAGATAAACTTTATTGTATCCATGGCCGGTAAGTACTTGCGTCAAGTGGAATGAAATAGGTGTGTGTTTTCTCAATGTATTAATGTTTTGTACCGTGGGAAGCCATGTTTTTAAGTGAAGTCCTGTTGTGCTCTCCTGGTATGCCTGTTCTTGTTTATTCATATGCTCCATGCGCAGGTTTTTCCTGTGGTAGGAAAGAGGGAATCTGCAGTAGTCAGGCTGCTTATGTAACGTTGCCGCGTGTTTTGCTGCAACGTCAGCAGCCTCATTGCCCAGTAAACCGTTATGAGCTTTAATCCATGAAAATTCTATTTCATTGCCCAGTCGTTTGATTTGTGCAATTACTTTTTGGGCGTTGCTGATAGTGGCATTTGTGCTGCTCCTACATTTAAGCTCTTGGAGCGCAGCCCTGGAGTCAGAGAACACAGTTGATTGTTTCAGTCCGAGTGCCAGGCATAGCTGGCAGGCTTGCTCAATCGCCAGGCACTCGGCCTGAAACACGGTGCAACTGCTATGCAGTTTGTACTTCTTTATTGTTTCCCTGCCGTCTGGATGGTAGATGACTACAGCTGCACCCACAGCATCATCATGTTTACTCCCGTCTGTAAAGATTCTGGTCATATCGGCAGTGTAAAAAGGGTCCAGGTCTTGCTGAGTGTACACCTCTTTAAAGTCAATCTCAGCTCTTTGCGCTGGATGCATGAGGTCCTCCACTGGAATTCTCTTGTCGTACAGTATGTCTTCGGGTAGGAATTCCGTTGTGCGAGTCCTTTTAGTTTTCTCCAGCGATGCTACTTCTTTTATTTTAAGTGGGAGGGGTGTGAGACCAGCAAGTGCAATTGCTCCGATAGTAGGGAGGGTTCGGAATCCGTGTACGATTTTGATTGCAAACCCACGCTGGAGACTTAGCAAGGCGTTTTCGACTTTTTTGTAGTTTACGGCCGAGTGCCAAATCTCTGCAGCGTAGGTTATGATTGGTTCTATAACCTGACGGTAAATAATTTTTATATTTTCAGAATGTACCCCCCATGTTGGTCTTATGAAGATGCATAACCGCTTAAATATTTTGAGTGCCTTTTTAATTGCATATTCAGTGTGCTTAATGAAGTTGAGGTTCTGGTCTATTGCTATTCCTAGTAGTTTAAATTGTTCGCTGAATGGGATTGGTGTGTTGTCCATTACTATTTTTGCTGCTTTTGCTTTGTTGGTTGGTGTAATCATTACTGTTTTGTGTGCTCCAAATTTGAGTTTGTTGTTAACCCCCCATTGTTGTATGTTCCCAAGTATCGTATTTGTTTTCTGCTCTAGTTCGTTCTTGTCGGCACCAGAGCATATAAGCAATATGTCATCGGCATATGCTTGCAGATGGCTACCCTCAGGCAAAGGAGAGTCCAGGAGCGTGTCCACGATTGTGTTCCAGAATATTGGTCCCAGAACCGAACCCTGGACACACCCGAGCGACTGTTCCTTTGTGAAGGTAGCATCCGCATAGTTTAACGTGATTTTCCTGTCACTGAGGTAGCTACTTATAATGCCGAATATGTTGCTGGGACACTGTACCTTGATGAGCTGGTTCAGGAGGGCTGGCCACCAGGCATGGTCAAAAGCTCCCTCAATGTCCAGGGAGATGGCAGCAACGAGTTTGTGTTCAGCTTTGTATTTTCTTAATAAATTGATAGCGTTGTGGAGGGCATCTGTTGTAGATTTCTGCTCTTTAAAACCATACTGATGTTGGCTACAAGCGTTTTGAGTACGCAGAAAGTAAGTGAGCCGTTTTGCAACCAGTTTTTCTAGAACCTTGCCGAACACGTTTATCAGTCCTATAGGTCTGTAGGCAGAGACGTCCTTATAATTGTCTTTGCCGGGTTTCGGTATCGTCTTTATGAAGGCAATTTTCCAGTTGTTGGGGAAATAATGGAGCTGTAGACACCTGTTGTACAGTTTTGTCATGTGTGCAGGGTAGACCATTATAACGTGCTTACAAATGTCCGCTGTAAGATTGTCTAACCCTGGGGCTCTTTTTGGGCTCATACTGCTTATCACCTCTACTAACTCTGATGTCGTGAATGGTGGTTCATCAGCGGTGTCATTGTTATTTTGTGTGGTGTGAGCGTTTATTTTGTTTCGGATTTGTGTGTGGTACGCTGTATCTGCAGAGATGGAATCTTCGGGGAAGAATTTTTCAGCAAGTTTTTCTGCAGTGTCCTGAATACTTGTTGTGTACTTATTACCACTGATTTTTAAGGTAGCTGGTGGTTGTGGCTGCGGGGTGTTTTTAAGAAGGCGATTTGTGATCGACCAAACATCGTCTCTGCCCTGGTTCTTACAGAACTCCCTAAAGTGTTCTGTAGAAGTCGTGCGTATTCTTTGCGCATATTCGGCTTTGGCTTGTGTCAGCTCGTTTATAATATTGGTGAGATCTTTCTTACCACGCTTTAAATCTTGGAGGCGATGATGAAGGTGAATGACCTGCTTTTTCATATTCGTGAGCTCCTCGGTCCACCATATAGCTCTTTTGTGTGGTGCTTTGCGTGTAAAGATTTTATCAGATGTCCTGGCTATTATTGTTGTGAGTTTAGTTATGTACGATTCTATTTCTTCGGTTGTGTAAGTTTCTATGTTAGCATTATTGTTAAGTTTGGCATGCTCAATATTTTTCTTTAATTCGTCCTCAAAGTTGTTCCAGTTTGCCCTCTCCGTGTTATATTTGTAGGTAGATATGGATGCTTTCGGTTTCGATTTTGCCAGGCTGATATCAATGTTAAATTGTATTCCATGGTGGTCCGAGGAGGTCACAATGTTAGGATTCACCTTCCAGTCCAGGATCTTATTTGCTATCCCCATGGTTGCTACAGTGAGGTCCACTATGGATGTTCGAATTTGTCCATGAGTTACGGTCTGGAATGTGGCCTCGTTGCCTGTATTGCAAACCACTAGGTCGTTCGCAATGCATAAGTCCATTATTGCTCTTCCTCTATCATTGTTCTTCGTGGAGCCCCATGATGAATGCCATCCATTCAAGTCCCCACAAATAATGTGATCGGTATTTGGGTATAATTTAAGCATTTGCTCAAGATGGTTCAGCGTATTGGATGGATCCTCACCGGGCTCCACGTAGACAGACGAAAGTAGCAATTTCCTATTCGGCAACGAAAGCTGAACAGTGGCAAGGTTGGTGGTGGCATGTTGGGTAATTCCAATGTAGTTACCCAACTTTTTCCGAATGCCTAAGCAGGCTTTTACCCTGTTACATCCGTTGGCATATTGATAGATGTCGTATTCATCAAAGCCGCTCATAGTAGTTTTGTTCCCTACAAACGGCTCGGTGATGAACACGACATCGTATTCGTACTGCTTGGCGCTCTGTATAAGTTCTTGCATTGCATTATGCCCTTTGCCTAGGTTGCACTGAACGGCAGTTAAGTTCCTGTTATTATTGACCTTTGGGACGCCCTTAGCAGTACCGTATAGCCTGTCTGGCTATGCGGTCCCACTTAAGCCATTCAGTGCACGATTGGCTGAAGGCATAATGCTTGTGGTCCCTGCCACTGTTGATGCAGTTTATGCAGCACGGCGCGGCCTCACGAGAATTGCAGCTGCGTGTGTCGTGGTCGCCAGCGCAGTAGGCACACTTGTGCTCGGATTTGCACTCTGTTGCGCGGTGACCAAACCCGTGGCATTTAAAACATTGTACGACCGGTGACTGGTCGACCGCTAGCACAGATTGGAACCCGATTTTCACTTTTTGGCTCTGTGTTGCAGCCCACACTTCCGGACTGACCTCGACAATTACATTCTTGACAGCGTCATTTCGGCCTTTGGCTGTTCGTATATACTTGACTGTCTTATTTCCTTCTGCGATCCCTGCCAGTAGACTGCTGTTTTGTCTGATTATGGCGTCCTCGATTTTCGCATTCGCGTATTCCGAGATGACGCCAATAATCCGCAGGTTAGGATTGCGCAGTTTAGGCTCCTGGACAGTAATGTTAGGTGTTTTGGCTTTTATAGCCGCACTGAGCTTCTTCCTATCATCATTGGACTCGCAACTGATGAGCACCTTGTTGTTGCGAGTCTCTCTCACGCTCTTAATGCCGATTCCGATATCGACTACGTCTACCTTGTTTTTAATTTCCTTTAGGACATCCTTGCCGTCGTGTCTAGGGTCGATAGACTCGAGCAGGACTACGAAATTTGTCGGTGGGGGAGAAGGCACATTTGTTCGGCTTACTCTGGGCTTATAAGGTCTTCCAACGGCGGGTGTGGCCATGTCGTCCTCACGACTCGGTCCCGCCGCCGCCGCCAATGCAGCCTCGGTTCTGTGCCTTCTGTTTCTGCCTCTGCTGACTACCGATGAAAATGATTCTCGAGTTTCATCATCATCGAGCTCTTTGCTCGCTTCATTACTAACAGACTTCAAGACAATCTCTTTCAGGGCCTGCTGCTCGGTGCGCATTTTAGATATTTCGGCTTGCACCCCAGCAATAATATCTTTTTTCAGCTGGGCTGCATCTATTATTGGCTCTTGTGTTTGTGGTGCGGGTGATTTGTTAACGCGTTCTACGCCGATAACCTCCATTTCGCTGGTAAATCTATTTGTGGCATCGCGTATGGCTTCGACAGCTTTGAGTATTGTCATTTTGTTCGACTTCGTAACGCTCCTGTTTTGTTTCAGTTGCGTTACGATGTCGTCCAAATTTCGGATGACCTCCATACGGTGCCTTCCTGCGCGTGTCTTTGAGCCGGGGCTGCTAATGGACGTGTCCCTACTCATCCATAGCTGCCCCATTTCAGTGATGTCGGAGTTAGGGCTACCAGCAGTAATGACTGGCCTTTCCGGCACCGGAATGGGGGCCGGTGTCGTCGCTGGGTGTGCCTGCCTCAATACTGGGAGTGGAGTTGAGGTGCCAGCCTCGACTGTCGGCCTATGCACCTCTGCCTGTACAACAAAAGTTATGTTTTGCGCATTTGGCGGCTCCGGCTCGTCATCCTGCAGGTGAATGAGCGGATGTTCTTGCTCTAGACGCTCAGTAGGTTGCTCCAGAGCTACCCCGAGTGTCGCATCGGATGGGTTTTTGCCCTCCGCCGCAGGTGTCGGCTCTGGGGGGGTCGCACGTGCCTTTCTGGGCGATCCAGGAGGTGTTCGATACATTTTCATTCGATGTATTTTTCGAGAATTTGAAAATTGAATAACTCGAAAAGTATGTAAGCTAAAATTATAAACTATGTAAGGTTATTTGAGGATTTGTAATAACTACAATATAAAGTTATTTTTAGATTTTTTCGTCTGTAAATCACGGAGATATAAATTAATTTCTATGTACTTTTTAATTTATTGAAAAAGTGAAATTACGGGATGGAACAGCGATTTGTAAGAGAACAGTGTTTATAGAAGGTGAAGATATTAATGAGAGCTATTGATTAAGGCAATAAAAACAGAAATTCACCGTTTGGGAACAAAGATATTAAAGCTCAAAGTGCGTTGCTAAGACACTTTCTGCAGGCACCGAAAAATTTGGGGGGTTAGGTTAGGTTAGGTTAGGTTAGGTTAGGTTAGGTTAGGTTAGGTTAGGTTAGGTTAGGTTAGGTTAGGTTAGGTTAGGTTAGGTTAGGTTAGGTTAGGTTAGGTTAGGTTAGGTTAGGTTAGGTTAGGTTAGGTTAGGTTAGGTTAGGTTAGGTTAGGTTAGGTTAGGTTAGGTTAGGTTAGGTTAGGTTAGGTTAGGTTAGGTTAGGTTAGGTTAGGTTAGGTTAGGTTAGGTTAGGTTAGGTTAGGTTAGGTTAGGTTAGGTTAGGTTAGGTTAGGTTAGGTTAGGTTAGGTTAGGTTAGGTTAGGTTAGGTTGGGGTGCAGGGCTGGTTCCTCCTCGTGGTGCACCCTGGGAGGGGGAGGATAGCCGCTCAGTTGCGCGCTTGCTATCCTCCCTCTGCGAATACCAGCCACAGGCGGTTGCGGTTGAGTCCAGTGGACTCCCGCGTGGGCTTCAATGCCGAGTCAAGGAGAAGGCCATTGGGCCTAGCGGTCGAAGAATGGTTCATGCCATTGGTCGAGGAGTAAGTGGGTTTTAACGAACCCACGCAGGGGTGTTCACGCCAGCATCCCTTGAATCCCGCAACCCGCAGTACTCTCCCAACGACCCCCATCTCTGGCGCTATGGGGTACGGGAAGTGCTTGCGGCTCGGAGGGCTTGCCTTAGTTGGCCGGCCCGCGGGAAGGAAAACCCTATAAAACCCGACAGCGAAGTCGTTAAAACCTACAGATACCAGGCGACCTCTGTAGTATGTAGCCCACTGTCCGGAATGGGCGTCACCCGGCAGTGCAACTATCGACCCATTCTCGTGGGAACAAAAATATAATGGCACAAATATTAAAAAACAAAACTTCAAACGGCCCTTCTCAGGGCCAAACTCAAAACGGTCCTTCTCAGGACCACACTTATGCGGACATATGCTCACCTAAGAGCATATTGAGACTGAGAGGAGGAGGTCCCCCAACGCGCAATGCAAGGGGCAAGAAGGACAAGGATGTCGATATGGAGGAAGAAACTGAAAGCGGAGAACTCGCTGAAACCCGGTCTTCGAGCGGTATCAAAATCGCTTTCCCGAAGACGATTCTAGGCACTAAAGCCCGATCCCAGCGACAGAGGAAACAGCCCCCTCGCCTTCTGGACGTAATACCCTCGGACTCCAATTCTGAGTTCGAATCAGAAGATACTGAGGGCACAGTCCCAGGGGACAGTAAAGCGGAAAAAAGGTGTCTTCAACCTGATTCTGATGGGCCAGAAGTTCAACCCAAAATGAGCTCAGCTCAGCGAGGCAGAGGACCACCTGGGGCTCACACGGGCATAGCTAAGGCGAAGGCCCAACTGAAGGCGTTTGAGTCCCAAGACTTCCAGGTAGACAGTGATGAGGAAGATCACAATAAGAGGACAGAAAGGGACGAGACCAATGTTGGATACCGGGAGCGTAGCCCTCTAGGGGAAGAAACCTACAAAGACCCGATTGAGCAAGCCAAGAGAGCAGCCCAAATAATCTATGAACAGGCTGCAAAATCAGGCAACCTCAAAGGCAAAATCTGGGGGCAAATAAACGCAGCTTGCCGAGAAATTGTGGAGGCCATGGACGACCTGCGGACAAGAGACGAATCAGATGAGATTCGAGCGCTCAAAGCTGACCGCACAAGGATGGCGCAACAATTGGCGCAACTCCAGGCGGAGACTAAAGCCCTGCGAAGGGCCTTCTCAGAGCGGCAAAATGTACCTCAGCCGCAATCGGAAGAGGGAAATGTGGTTGAAGATGCCATAACGAGAGCTATGGCTTCATTCAAAGAGGAGCTGAAAAAGGAGATCCATGTGTCTGTGGGGAACATGGTTAACGTCCGTCTCGGTGAGATGGAGAAACGCCTGCCCCCAGAACCGATCCTTCGGCCTCCACTTGCGGCTGCGCGGAACAAAGCGCCAGATATGGAACATAGACAGGAAGTGGCACAACCAACGGAGCCATGCCCAGCAACGAGAGCAACCCGGGGTAAGGTACCGAAACCCCGGAAAGAAAAGTCGACCCAACCAGCTCTACCAAAGCCGCCCGCTTCGAAACCTGCACCCAAAGCCGGCCGACCGACGGTGCCCCCACCGCCGCCACCCCCGCCCAAAGAACCTTCATGGACGGAGGTGGTCAAGAGGAAAAGGAAGCCTAGAACCGTGAAGCCTGCTGCCCCGACACAGGCTAAACTGGTCAGCAAAGCTCTGCCTGTACCTAAAACCGCCGCGGTTGTGGTGGCTTTGAAACCCGGATCGGAGGAGACTTACCTGTCGGTAATGACCAAGGCCACTAATGCCGTAAACCTGGGAGAAATAGGCCTTGCTCACGTCCGGGTCAAAAAGTCTGCTGATGGCGCTAGGGTCATCGAGGTCCCAGGAGGCGATGATGGCAGGGCGGCCAATGCCCTCAGGGAAAAATTGGAGGAAGCAGTGGGAAATGTGGCCCGTGTATATTGCCCTGTCAAGATGGGCGGCCTATGCATCGACGGCCTGAACGAGACGACCACCAAGGAGGCAATCCTTGAAGTAGTGACCAGGGTGGGCGGATGTGATCCTGCCAGTGTCAAAGTGGGGGAAATACGCAATGTCAGGGACGTAAGCGGATCCGTGATCGTGCGCTGCCCAATCACTGCGGTGAATGCCCTTCTAAAAGTAGGTCGGGTCACCATAGGCTGGTCGTCTGTTAGGGTCCGCGCCATAGCACCGGAGCCCATTAGGTGTTACAAATGTCTGGGCACTGGCCATACACGGGCAACTTGCCCATCACAGGTTGAGAGGGGCGATTTGTGTTTCCGCTGCAGTCAGCCCGGACACAGAGCAGCGGCATGCACAGCTGCAACTCCTTTCTGTGCCGTGTGCTTCCAAGCCAAACTGCCGGCAAAACATGTCATGAGGGGGCTGTCATGCAAGCCGCCCCCCACCAAGAGCACAAAAGTCCCTGTCCTGGCAACGCCAGCTACTAGGGCGCCAAGCGTCCCGGCCTCTCAGCCGGCCACTGCGGAGGACACAATGGACACATAAATGCCAGCACACCCAAGGCAAATAAATGTCCTCCAGTGCAACCTCAACAACTGTGCTGGGGCCCAGAACCTGCTTATGCAGACAATTGCGGAGCAAAACATCAGCATTGCAGTTGTAGCCGAACCCTACTACATCCCCCCTCAACCAAACTGGGCCGGATCAACCGACAACAGGGTGGCTATAACGGTACCGACAGTAGGGGGATTTCCACCAATTGTTAGCAAAAACAGAGGAGAGGGATTCTCGGCGGTGGAATGGAGAGACATAATAGTAATTGGTGTCTACTTCTCTCCGAACAAGCCACTCCGGGAATTCGAACAATTCCTGGAAAAACTCTCTGAGGTAACCAGAAGGTCTGCCCCTCGGCCAGTGATGATCCTCGGAGACTTAAATGCCAAAAGCGCGGCCTGGGGCTCTCCCATCACCGACACAAGAGGTACAAGCCTCACCGACTGGGTGGCCGCAATGGACCTGGTGGTTCTTAACCAAGGCAACGAGCACACGTGCGTGCGATGGCAGGGAGGATCCATAGTGGATATATCGCTGGCCTCCCCGACTATTGCTGCACGAATAGACGACTGGAAGGTCTTAAAAGATGTGGAAACGCTCTCCGACCACCAGTACATTACAATGAGGATATCATGCGGTCAAGGAGAGCGTCCAACTGCCCCCCCAGGAAGTAGACAAAGCTGCTTTACTAGATGGACTCTGGCAAAATTGGACCGAGACATGGCCGAGGAAGCTGCTATGATAGAGGCCTGGAATGCGCCCCCTGGGGCCGATATGGGAATTGAAGAGCGGGCTAAGAACTTTCAAATCGGTCTCAGGCGCGTATGTGACGCTTCCATGCCCAGATCGAAACGGTTGCCGGCGAGGAAACAAGTTTATTGGTGGTCCGAGGAGATTGCCACGCTGCGTGCCACCAGTAATGCGGCCAGGCGCAACTATACGAGGTGTAGACGCCGCAGACACACAGCGGATGAAGAAATTCGGCTTCGTGGCGTCCTTTCGGAAGCTAAAAAGGCTCTCTCCTCGGCTATTGCCAAAAAGAAAGACGAAGCGCGAGAGGAGTTCCTTGCCTCCTTGGACAGGGACCCTTGGGGGAGACCGTACAAGCTGGTACGAAATAAGCTCAAACACGCCCCCCCAATGGAATCCATGGACCAGGAACTACTCGCGCGCGTAGTAGAGGGGCTTTTCCCGCCGGCACCAATATTTGATCCCCCGGTCATGTCTCTGCCCACAGCGGAACCAGAGGGGCCTCCTGAAGCTCCGCCGGTCACAGATGCCGAAATGTTCAAGGCCGTCTTTAAACTAAAAGGCAGCAAAAAAGCACCAGGGCCAGACGGAGTGCCAGGAAGGGTCCTGACAGTAGCTCTTAAACACCTCGGACTCCGCCTTAGATCCATTTTCGACGACTGCCTACGAGATGGACAGTTCCCGGGCTGCTGGAAAGAGGGGCGCCTGTGCCTGTTGAGAAAAGAGGGTCGTCCTGCCGACTCTCCATCGGGATACCGTCCGTTGGTCCTCCTGGATGAAGCAGGAAAGATGTTGGAAAGAATTCTAGCGGGCAGGATCCTAAAACACCTCGCAGACACGGGTCCGAATTTGAACGACCGGCAATACGGGTTCCGTGCAGGGCGTTCCACTGTAGATGCTCTAAACGCCCTCAAGGATTTTGACGAATATGCAAAGAAAAGAGGGGAGGGAGTGGTGGCGGTATCCTTGGATATCGCCAACGCATTCGGAACGCTCCCTTACAGCGTTATCCAGGAGGCCCTGCGCTACCACCAAGTACCCACATATTTAAGGCGGATTGTAGAGCACTACCTGACCGGGCGGGTGGTGCGCTACTACAATAACGAAGGGCATAAAGTAGCTTGGGATGTAGGCTGCGGAGTCCCACAAGGCTCAGTTCTGGGGCCCTTACTTTGGAATTTGGGGTACGACTGGGTCAACCGAGGCGTGCAGCTTCCCCGCATGACCACCATCTGCTACGCGGATGATACGATGGTGGCCGTGCGAGGAAAAGAAATGAAGGAAGTCTGCAGACGAGCTGCCGTTGCTACTGAAATGACAGTCACCCGGATTGGTATGCTAGGGCTGAAAGTGGCCCTGCATAAAACAGAGGCCATAGTGTTCGGGGGCAGAGGCTGGGTCATACGTGCCGGGCAGACGCTCCCAGTGTCAGGGGAAGCGGTCCAGATAAAGAGTCATATAAAGTACCTGGGACTCTATCTGGACCGACGCTGGAACTTCGAGGAGCATTTTAAACGGATGGCTCCTCGGCTAGTGGGCGCCGCCATGGCACTGGCAAAGCTGCTTCCGAATGTGGGCGGACCGAACACCCCTTGCCGACGCCTATACGCCGGGGTGATCAGGAGTATGGCGCTCTATGGCGCACCAATCTGGGCGGAGCGCCTCACGGACAAAACTCGGGCCCTTCTCCGGAGACCGCAGCGGGTGGTGGCCCAACGTATGACAAGGGCATACACCACGGTTTCGCATGCAGCTGCCTGCCTCATAGCATGCACCCCACCGTGGGAGCTAGATGCGAAAATGCTGGCAGATAGGCATAATGAAAGAGTGGTGGCTCGGAGAAACGGGGTCCCCCCGCTGCCACAGGAAGAGATGCGAGCAGCACAACGCATGACTGAGAGGCGTATGCGAGAAAGATGGAAGAATGAGCTGGAGGACTCCCCCTACGGAATCCGCACTGTAGGGGCACTCCTCCACTCATTCAATGAATGGCTGGATAGGAGTTTTGGCTCAATGAGCTATCGAATGACGCAGGTAGTGACCGGCCATGGGTGCTTCGGCCACTACCTGCACAGCATACAGAGGGAGCCCACACCGCACTGTCACGAGTGCGGTCATGGTGATGACACAGCGGAACACACACTGGCAGTGTGCCCGATGTGGGAGCAGGAGCGTCTCCAACTAATGACGCTCCTTAACACTGGAGATGCCTCGCTGCACAATATCGTGGCCTGCATGGTACGCAGCGAACCGGATTGGAACGCAGTGGCCTCCTTCTGTGAGAACGTAATCTCACAAAAGGAGGCCAACGAGAGGGCGCGCGAGGAAGATATGGGAGCGCACCCAATCAGGCGTAGGCGGAGAGGGGGGAGACGTAGGCGATTTGCCCTAGCTACCAGCTAGATACCTCCCCCCCGTAGGGCCAGTGGACTAGGGGACCACATTGCACGGCCCTACACGTCTGGGAGGAGAGTCAGTTGCGTCCTGACCTCCTCTCCTTGGCGCGGGTGCCCGGCCAGGCCGGGCGGGCAGTCGGGGGGCGTCGTGGTCGAATGCGACAGCGACCCCATGGCGCCCCCATAAACGGCAATGCGGGTGACGCCGCAGGGGTTTTTTAGTGGGTATTCTCCTCCCCTCCCTCTGAGCGGTCAGAGGGGGTTACGGGAGGAGTGAGTCCCACACACCACCCCCCAATGGGCTTCCCCGGCCTGGGGGTGACGGTGCATAAACAGCATTTCTCCCCTGCGACAACAAAAAAAAAAAAAAAAAAAAAAAAAAAAAAAAAAAAAAAAAAAGGTTAGGTTAGGTTAGGTTAGGTTAGGTTAGGTTAGGTTAGGTTAGGTTAGGTTAGGTTAGGTTAGGTTAGGTTAGGTTAGGTTAGGTTAGGTTAGGTTAGGTTTTTTTTTTTTTTTTTAATAGAGTCGGTTGTTAGTACTAACAGCCCCCGCGAGGGATACGGGCGACTGTTAGACATGGACTTTAGGTTCCCGCTTTTGGATACGGGCTACCTGTGTAATTCTGTTTTGTTATTTGATCTGTGTTTATTTCATCTTTTGTGTTTTAAGCTATTGTTATTAAGCGGTTATGTATTATTGAATTTCTTAAGGGTGTTTACGATATAAGTTATGTATTTTACGAACGATTCGATTGTGCTTTCTTTTCCTATTAACTCTTCTAAATTGTAGGGATTAATATTGTGTGTGCTGCAGAGAAGTTCATGGTTTATTCGTTTCACACTGTATTTGGGGCAATCCTGTAAAAGATGTTTAAAAGTCTGTGGCGTGGAACTGTCGCATGGGCAAGTGTTGTCCTGTGTGATTTTGTGTCTTTGTAGGTAAACTTTGTTATATCCGTGGCCTGTTAGTACTTGTGTTAAGTGGAATGAAATTGGTGTGTGTTTTCTTAATGTATGTATGTTTTGTATTGTGGGAAGCCATGTTTTTAGGTGTAGTCCTGTGGTGCTTTCCTGGTATGCCTGTTCGTGTCTATTTATGTGTTCCATACGCAGGTTTTTCCTGTGGTAGGAAATAGGAAATCTGCAGTAGTCAGGCTGCTTATGTAATGTTGCAGCGTGTTTTGCTGCAGCGTCAGCAGCCTCATTACCCAGTAGGCCGTTATGAGCTTTAATCCACGCAAATTCAATTTCGTTTCCCGATCGTTTGATTTGCGCAATAGTTTTGTGTGCGCTGCTAATAGTGGCATTTGTGCTGCTTCTGTATTTAAGCTCTTGGAGCGCAGCCCTGGAGTCAGAGAACACAGTTGAGTGCTTCAGTCCGAGCGTCAGGCATAAATGACAGGCTTGCTCAATTGCTAGGCACTCGGCCTGAAACACAGTGCAACTGCTGTGCAGTTTGTATTTCTTAACTGTTTCTCTGCCGTCCGGATGGTAAATGACTACCGCCGCACCCACGGAGTCATCATGTTTGCTCCCATCTGTGAAGACTCTAGTCATATCGGTGGTGTAAAAAGGGTCCAAGTCTTGCTGAGTATACACCTCTTTAAAATCGATCTCAGCTCTTTGTGCTGGATGCATGAGGTCCTCAACTGGAATCCTCTTGTCGTACAGAATATCTTCAGGTAGGAATTCCGTTGTACGAGTCCTTTTAGTGTTTTCCATCGATGCCACTTCTTTTATTTTCAGTGGAAGGGGTGTGAGCCCAGCCAGCGCTATTGCTCCAACAGTGGGGAGAGTTCTGAATCCATGGACGATTTTAATTGCGAACCCACGCTGGAGACTTAGCAAGGCGTTCTGAACTTTTTTATAATTTACGGCCGAGTGCCAGATCTCCGCAGCATAGGTCACAATGGGTTCGATAACCTGTAGGTATATTGTTTTAATGTTGTCGGAATGTACACCCCATGTGGGTTTTATGAAGATGCATAGTCGTTTAAATATTCTTTGTGCTTTATTAATTGCATAATCTGTATGTTGGATGAAATTTAGGTTTTGGTCAATTATTACTCCAAGGAGCTTGAACTGATTGCTAAATGGAATGGGTGTGTGGTTCATTACTATTTTAGCTGATTTTGCTTTGAGAGTTGGCGTTATCATTAAAGTTTTATGAGCTCCGAATCTTAGTTTATTGTCTATTCCCCATTGGTGGATGTTCTCCAGTGTCCTGTTTATTGTCTGTTCCAGTTCGTTTACGTTGGCTCCAGAACATATCAGCAGCATATCGTCAGCATATGCCTGTAGATGACTACCTTCAGGCAAAGGAAGGTCCAGTAGCGTGTCCACGATTGTGTTCCAGAATATTGGTCCCAGAACAGAACCCTGGACACACCCGAGCGACTGTTCCTTTGTGAAGGTAGCGTCCACATAGTTTAGTATGACTTTCCTATTAGTGAGGTAGCTGTGTATGATGCCGAGTATGTTGCTGGGACACTGTACTTTGATGAGCTGGTTCAGGAGTGCTGGCCACCAAGCATGGTCAAAAGCTCCTTCAATGTCCAAGGAAATAGCAGCAACGAGTTTGTGTTCTGTTTTGTATTTTCTGATTAGATTAACAGCATTGTAGAGTGCGTCCGTGGTGGAGTTCTGTTCCTTGAACCCATACTGCCGTTGACTGCAGGCATTATGAGTGCGCAGAAAGTATGTAAGCCGTTTTGCGATTAGCTTTTCCAGGATTTTGCCCAATACATTTATCAATCCAATAGGCCTGTAGGAAGATATGTCTTTGTAGCTGTCTTTTCCAGGTTTAGGTATCGTTTTGATAAAGGCTACCTTCCAGCTGTCGGGGAAGTAACAGAGCTGTAAGCATCTGTTATACAGCTTTGTCATTTGCTCAGGGTAAGCCATTATTACGCACTTGCAAATGTCAGCTGTAAGACTGTCTAAGCCTGGAGCTCTTTTTGGACTCATGCTGTTTACAACCTCAACAAGCTCTGATGTCGTAAAAGGTGGCTCATCGGCGATGTCATTATTATTTTGTGTGAGGTGCGTATTTATTCTATTTCTGACTTGTGTGTGGTGTGCTGAATCTGCGATGATGGAGTCGTCAGGGAAGAATTTTTCGGTTAGTTTTTCTGCGGTATCCTGTATGGTTGTTGTATAATTGTTATTTTTGAGTTTTAAGGTTGCTGGTGGTTGTGGCTGCGGAGTGCTTTTGAGTAGGCGGTTTGTAATCGACCAGACGTCGTCTCTGCCCTGACCCTTGCAAAACTCCCGAAAATGTTCTGTTGAAGTCATGCGTATTTTTTGCGCATATTCGGCCTTCGCTTGTGTCAGTTCATTAATTATATTGGTAAGATCCTTCTTACTGCGCTTTAAATCCTGTAGGCGGTGATGAAGGTGAATGACCTGTTTCTTCATATTAGTGAGCTCCTCGGTCCACCATATGGCTCTCTTGTGTGGTGTTTTGCGTGTAAAAACTTTGTCAGATGTTCTAGTTATTATCGCTGTAAGTTTCGTTATGTACGTGTTTATGTCTTCAGTTGTGAAGGTTTCTATATTTACATTGTTATTAAGTTTAGCGTGCTCTATGTTTTTGTTTAATTCATCCTCAAAGTTCTTCCAATTAGCCCTCTCCGTGTTGTATTTATAAGTTGATATGGATGTTTTCGTTTTCGTTTTTGCTATATTGATGTCTATATTAAATTGTATTCCACGGTGGTCCGAGGAGGTCACAATAGTAGGATTCACCTTCCAGTCCAGGATTTTGCTGGCTATCCCTATGGTTGCAACAGTGAGGTCCACTATGGATGTTCGGATTTGTCCATGAGTTACAGTCTGGAAAGTGGCCTCGTTACCTAAGTTGCAAACCATTAGGTCGTTCGCAATTAGTAGGTCCATTATTGCCCTACCTCTGTCATTGTTCTTCGTGGAGCCCCATGTTGTGTGCCATCCATTAAAATCCCCGCAGATGATGTGTTCGGAGTTTTGATACGATTTGATCATTTGCTCCAGATGGTTGAGCGTGTTGGATGGGTCCTCACCGGGCTCCACGTAGACAGAGGTAAGAAGTAACTTTCTGTTTGGCAATGAAAGTTGGACAGTAGAAAGGTTGGTGGTCGCATATTGGGTTATTCCAATATAATTGCCTAGTTTTTTGCGGATGGCTATACATGCTTTAGCCCTGTTGTTTCCGTCAGCATGTTGATAGATGTCATATTCATCGATGCCATTCATAGTAGTTTTGTTTCCTACGAACGGCTCCGTGATGAATACGACATCATATTCATGCTGTTTGACGCACTGTATGAGCTCCTGCATGGCGTTGTTTCCTTTCCCTAGATTACATTGCACGACAGTGAGTGGCCTGTTATTATCAATCTTTGGGACGCCTTTAGCAGTACCGTATAGCCTGTCTGGCTATACGGTCCCACTTGATCCACTCGCTGCAAGATTGACTAAACGCATAATGCCTATGGTCTCTGTCGCTCTTGACACAGTTTATGCAGCACGGTGCGGTCTCTCGAGTGCTGCAGCTGCGTGTGTCATGATCGCCAGCGCAGTAGGCACATTTATACTCGGATTTGCACTCTGTTGCGCGGTGACCGAATCCGTGGCACTTAAAACATTGTACTATCGGTGAATGATCGACTGCCAGTACAGACTGATATCCTATTTTTACCTTTTGGCCCTGTGCTGCAGTCCATACTTGCGGGCTGACTTCCACGATGACGTTCTTCACTGAGTCATTTCGGCCTTTAGCAGTTCGTAGAAATTTGATGGATTTATTACCATCTGCAACGCCTGCAAATAATCCGGAATTCTGCTTGATTATGGCGTCCTCGATTTTTGTATTCGCATAATCCGGGACGACGCCGATAATCCGCAGATTGGGGTTGCGCTGTTTCGGTACCTCAACGGTTATGTTAGCTGTTTTTGCCTTGATGGCGGCACTGAGCTTGTTTCTGTCCTCGTTTGACTCGCAACTGATGAGCACTTTGTTGTTACGAGTTTCTCGTACACTCTTAATGCCCACTCCTATGTCGGCAACATCGACTCTCTTTTTCACCTCTTTGAGGACGTCTTTGCCGTCGTGCCTGGGGTCGATGGACTCCAGCAGAATGACAAAGTTTGCTGGCGGTGGGATAGGTGCATTGGTTCGGGTTACTTTAGGTCTATAGGGTCTGCCAACGGCAGGCGAGGCCATGTCGTCTTCGTGACTTGCGCCCGCTGCCGCTGCCATTGCAGCCTCAGTTCTGTACTTTTTGTTTTTACCTCTGCTGACGACTGATGAAAATGTTTCATCTGATTTTCTGTCAGCAGGTGCTCCACTTTCCTCGCTGTGCAAAGTTTTCATGACTACCTCTTTCAGGGCCGCTTGTTCGGCGCGTATTTTTGTGAGTTCGGCTTGCACTCCCGCTATAATATCTCTTTTGAGTTGGGTAGTGTCCAGCGCTGGCTCCTGTGTCTGTGGTGCGGACGATTTGCTTACGTGATCCACCCCGATCACCTCCATCTCACTGGTGAATCGATTGGTGGCATCACGTATGGCCTCGACAGCTTTTAGGATGGTCAGTTTGTTAGACTTCGTAACACTCCTATTTTGCTTTAGTTGTGTTACGATGTCGTCCAAATTCCGAATAACCTCGGTGCGGTGTCTTCCCGCGCGAGTTTTCGAGCCGGGGCTACTAAGGGTCGTATCTCTACTCATCCAAAGCCGCCCCATTTCGGTGATGTCGGAGCTAGGGCTCCCAGCGACAGTGACTAGCCCATCCGTCGCCGGAATCGGGGCCTGTGTCATCGCTGGAGCTGCCTGTCTCGATGCTGGGAGTGGAGTTGAAGTGCCAGGTTCGGTTGTCGGCATGTGCACCTCTGCTTGCACAACAAAAGTTAAGTTTTGCGCACTTGGTGGCTCCGGCTCGTCATCCTGCAGGCGAATGAGCGGATGTTCTTGCTCTAGACGCTCAGCTGGTTGCTCCAAGGCTACCCCAAGTGTCGCATCGGATGGTGTTTTGCCCTCCGCCGCAGGTGTCGGCTCTGGGGGGGTCGCACGTGCCTTTCTGGGCGATCCAGGAGGTGTTCGGTACATTTTCATTCGATGTATTTTTGGTTAGGTTAGGTTAGGTTAGGTTAGGTTAGGTTAGGTTAGGTTAGGTTAGGTTAGGTTAGGTTAGGTTAGGTTAGGTTAGGTTAGGTTAGGTTAGGTTAGGTTAGGTTAGGTTAGGTTAGGTTAGGTTAGGTTAGGTTAGGTTAGGTTAGGTTAGGTTAGGTTAGGTTAGGTTAGGTTAGGTTAGGTTAGGTTAGGTTAGGTTAGGTTAGGTTAGGTTAGGTTAGGTTAGGTTAGGTTAGGTTAGGTTAGGTTAGGTTTTTTTTTTTTTTTTTTATTAATTAGTCTGTAAATAGTACCAAATGGCCCTCGCTATGGATACGGGCGACCATTGGACGTTGTACTGAGTGTAGGTTCCCGCATAGGATACGGGCAGCCTGTTTTTTATTACGATTAATATACAATCCTGTTATAACTTGTTCAGTTGTTATTTGGCACTATTTTGTTGTTGCTGTTGTGATATTTACTATGTTATTTGGTTACTTATTGGATTATTATGTGTTGTTAAATTTCTTTAGGCTATTTACTATGTGATTGCAGTAATTGTTAAATGACGTTTTTGTTTCTTCTTTTTGTATAAGCTCCTGAATATTGTATGGTTGAATTTGGTGTATTTGGCATATTGTTTCATGGTTCAATCTCGGCAATGTGTATTTTGGGCAGTTTTCTAATAAGTGTGTTATTGTTTGCGGCGTATCATCATCGCACGGACATGCATTTGTGTCCGTGATATGGTGTCTTTTCAGATAGGATTTGTTGTAGCCGTGACCTGTGATGATTTGGGTGATTTGAAACGTGAATTCGAAGTGTTGTCTAAAGGTTTTTATGTCTTCAATTGTCGGCAGCCATTGTTTTACATGCATTCCAGTAGTGCTATCGATATATGTCTGGTTCTGTGATTCTAATATTGCAGTGTATTGATTTCTTTTGTGGTATGATAGAGGGAATTTAATATAATCTGCTCGCTTGTGCATTGATGCAGCTGATTTCGCAGCCATGTCAGCCTCCTCGTTGCCGAGGAGGCCAACATGTGCCTTTATCCAGCAGAAATTGATAGCATATCCCTGCTCGCGTATTTGCACAATGAGTTTGTGTGCTTCATTAACTATGGCGTTTGTACTGTTCCGGTTAGTGAGTTCAAAAAGGGCAGCCTTAGAATCGGAAAATACCGTTGCTTTATCCAGACCAAGCGTCCAGCAGGAGTAACACGCTTCCTTTATCGCCAGACACTCAGCCTGAAACACGGTACAACTACTGTGTAGTTTGAGTTTCCTATTTGTGCTTCGACCATCAGGGTAGTGAATTACGACTGCAGCTCCCACTACTCCATCGTGCTTGCTGCCATCCGTGTAGATGCGGTGCATGTCGGTAGAGTAGTAGGGCTCCAGCTCGTTATTGTTGTTTACTTCGCTCAGTTTAATGTGTGGTCGCCGAGCGGGGTGTAAGAGTTCAGTGACCGGAACTCTTTTGTCATAAGTGACATCTTGAGGTAGGTAGTCAGTAGTTAGCGTGCGTTTGACTGTTTCTATGGATGCCACAAGTTTAACTTTGTCAGGGAGTGGCGTAAGTCCCGCAAGCGCGATCGAGGAGATTGTTGGCAAAGTTCTGAAGCCATGCAATATTTTGATAGCGAAGGCGCGTTGTAGGCTCAGTAAGGAGTTGCATACTTTCTTATATTTGGTGGCATGCCACCAGATTTCGGCTGCGTAAGTTACTATGGGTTCTATGACCTGCCTATAGATGGTGTTGATGTTGGCGGCATGCACACCCCACGTCGGTTTGACGAAAATACACAACCTCTTATATATACGTTGCGCTTTGCTGATGATATATTCTGTGTGCTTGATAAAATTCAGATGTTCGTCAATTATAACACCCAGTAGTTTAAGTTGTGTGTCAAATGGTATTAAGGTGTTGTCCATATGTATTGTAGCAGATTTGGCTTTCGGTGTGTACGCAATCATCTTTGTCTTCTGAGGGCCAAACTCCAACTTGTTATTTTTACCCCACTGATACACCATTGCCAACAGGTTGTTTGCATTGGTCTCAAGCTCTGCTGTGTCCTTTCCTGAGCAGACTAGCAAGACATCGTCGGCATATGCCTGGATGAAGTTGTTGTCCGCTATATCTTGTTCCAAGAGTGTGTCAACGATGGTGTTCCAGAAGATGGGTCCAAGAACAGAGCCTTGGACACATCCTCTGGACTGTTCCCTAGTTATAGTAACATCAGAATAGTTCAACTTAACAGTACGGTCGGTGAGGTAACTGCAAATTAATTTTAATATGTTATTAGGACAGTTGACATCTGACAGTCGTTTTAGCAGTGCAGGCCACCAAGCGTTGTCAAATGCTCCTGCAATATCGAGCGAGATAGCCACTACTAACCGGTTATTATTTTTGCAGTTTTTCAGCTTTTCTATGGCACTATAGAGTGCATCTGTGGTGGATCGCTGTTCCCTGAAGCCATACTGGTTGTTGTTGCATAGGTTATTTATTTGCATGTGGTATGTCAATCTGGTTGCAATTAGTTTCTCTAGTATTTTCCCAAAGACGTTGATTAGGCCGATGGGTCTGAAGGCTGAGATCTCTGTGTAATTACTCTTGTTAGGTTTTGGTATGGTACGGATATATGCTACTTTCCAGACTATGGGAAAGTAATTTAGTATTAAACACCGGTTATATAATTTTGTGATGGCTTCAGGGTAACATTCGATATAATGCCTGCAGATATCTGCTGTGAAATGGTCTAGGCCAGGTGCACGTTTCGGGCTCATGTTTTTAGCTATTTCAGTTACTTCGTGGATGTTAAATAGTGGTTCATCATTACCCATTGCAGGGTCATTATTGTTGATTATGTTGTTTACAAGTTGCCTAATCTGAAGGTGGTGCGGAGAGTCATTTGTGGGGCAATCAATGGGGAAGAACTTTGCGGCAAGTTTTTCGGCAGTTTCTGAAGTGGATGTAGTGTAAATACCGTTGTCAGTCCTTAATGTCATAGGCGGTTGCGGTTGAGGTGCATGTTTTAACAGGCGGTTGGTGATAGACCACACGTCATCCTTGCCCTGACTTTTGCAAAAGTCTCGGAAGTGGTCTGTAGAGGTGGTACGAATTTTTTGGGCATACTCGGCTCTTGCTTCGTTGAGTTCGCGCACGATATTGGTAAGGTCTTTCCTGCCTCTTTTTAGATCTTGTATACGGTGGTGGAGGTATATGACATTTTTCTTAAGGTTGGTTAGCTCCTCGGTCCACCATGGGATTTTAATATGTGGTGATTTACGATGAAATACTTTGTCACATGTGTTAGTCAGTATATTTGTCAGATCAGTAATGTATTTGTCGATTCCGTCAGTGTCAAGTGTGTCAATGTTAATGTTTTCCAAGTCAGTGCTTTCTATCTTTGTTTTTAGTTCCTGTGTAAAGTTAGCCCAGTTGGCCCTTTCCGTACTATACTTGTATGTGGATGTTGAGCTTGTCTTTTTAACTTTCTCACCGTTAATTTTTATTTTAAATTCAATCCCATGGTGATCCGAGGTAGGTGCAATGTCAGGGTTAACCTTCCAATCAACTATATTATTCACCATGCCTACAGATGCAATGGTGAGATCGACAATAGAGGTCCTAATCTGACCGTGTGTAACTGTATGGAAAGTGGCTGCGTTGCCCACATTGCAGACCACAAGGTCGTTCGCAATCACCAGGTCACAAATTTCTCTGCCCCTATCGTTATTTCTAACTGAGCCCCATGAGGTGTGCCACCCGTTCATATCCCCGCAGATAATATGCTCTGTGTTAGGATACGACTTAATGACGTGCTCAAGGCGGCTCAGCGTGTTGTGTGGATCTTCCCCGGGTTCAACGTAGGCGCATGTGAGGAGCAGTCTCCTGGGTCCCAGTGTCAGTTGTACAGTGGCAATGTTGGTAGAGGCATATTGGGTGATCCCTATGTAGTTGCCCAATTTCTTATTGATGGCTATACAGGCCTTGGTTCTCATGTTAACGTCACCATATTGGTAAGTGTCGAACCCGTCTATGCTTTTCATGACGTTTTGATTGCCTACATAGGGCTCTGTTATAAATATGATATCGTATTTATTATCCTTTGCACACTGTACAAGCTCATGCGTCGCGTTATACCCTTTGCCTAGATTGCATTGGCAAACGATTAAATCATTATACCTGTTAGTAGGATTCAGTGGGACGCCTTTAGCAGTATCTTATCGCCGATCTAGCTATGCGGTCCCACTTTATCCATTCAGGACAAGTCTGACTGAATGCGCAGTGTTTATGATCTATGCCGTTGCTTATGCAATTCACGCAGCTGGGTGCATCTGCTTTCCTATCACAGCTGCGCGTATCATGCTGGTCAGAGCAGTAGGCGCACCTCACCTCGGACCTACACTCAGACGCACGGTGACCATATCCAAAGCACTTATAACACTGTAGGACAGGAGACTGATCAACCGCAGTTACAGATTGGTATCCTACCCTTATTCTTTGGTCTTTCATAACCGTCCATACTTGCGGGCTGACTTCGACGACTACATTCCTGACAGCATCGTTACGTCCCTTAACTGCCCGTACGAATTTTATCTGCCTATTTTCTCCATCAATCCCCTCTAGTAGCCTCGCATTTTGTTTGGACATAGCATCCTCTATTTTTGTGCTGGCGTACTCGGGGATGACCCCGATGACGCGCAGTGATGGGTTGCGGAGCTTAGGCACGCCGACAGTAATATTCTTTGTTTTGGATTTGATCGCGCTGCTAAGCTTCACTCTATCCTCATCTGTGTCGCAGTTAATAATAATCTTTTTGTTTCTGGTCTCTCTGACACTTCTGATTCCAATACCAATGTTTACCACATCGATTTTCTGTTTTATCTGCCTGAGCACTTCCTTGCCGTCCTCCCTGGGATCAATAGATTCCAGCACGACGGCAAAGTTCGTGGCAGGCGGTGTCGCAGTTGTTCTGTTAGCTCGTGGTTTATAGGGTCTACCAACGGCAGGTGAGCTCAGATCGTCATCCTGTGTCGCGCCGGTGACAGCGCCCGAGGCCGCGAATGCAGCGGCAGTGCGCGGGTTCCTGCTATTTTTCCTGCCAACTACTGTGGCGAACGTGTCAGCGTCAGTGCTTGTGTTGTCCGTTGCCGGCTTGTCGTTGCCAATTGCGGCCGAAATCATCTCCCGAATGGTTACTTGTTCGGCACGCATTTTGGACATCTCCATCTGAACACTGGCTATGATATCATTTTTTAATTTTACAGGGTCTATCGTGGGTGTATGCGCAGGTGCCGTGGTTTGTACCACATCCTGCGCAACGCCAAGAACCTGTAACTCGCTCGTAAACCTAAGCGTTGCATCACGAATGGCTTTTACGTTGGTTTTTATACAATCTTTATTCGCCTTGGTGACACTTCTGTTCTGCGTTAACTGCGCCATTATATCGTCCGTGTATCTCTCAATCTCGGTCCGATATCTATTCGCACGCGTCTTCGTGTTAGTTCCAGGACTGCAGGTTATGGTCTCCCTACTATTCCAAAGAAGTCTTTCCATTTCAGTGATATCTGACTGAGGTGAGGGCACTATGGCATCCAGCCTGCCATCGATAATGACTGGTCCCTCCGTCGCCGGGATCGGGGCCGGTGTCGTGATCGGTTTTGTCATTCTTGTAGCAGGAAGTGGAGTTGAAGTGCCGGCCTCAGGTGTGTGCCTGTGCACCTCCGCTTGCACCACAAAAGTTCTGTTTTGGATTTCTAACTCATTATTTTGCAGGTCGATCAGTAGTGGGACTTGACCTATACCTGCAGCCTGCTGAGCATCGACAGCTGCCTCCTGCTTCTCACCTGCAGGTTCCACACTCGCGACTGCAGATTCAGAGCCAGGAATAGCCGCACGCGCCTTTCTAGGCGATGCGGGAGGTGTGCGGTACATTTTCATGTGAGAAATTTGTAGACTTTTATAAAAATTCGTATCTTAGAAACTACTTAAGATATCCTAACAAACGAATCAGTTTATTGTAGGTACGCTTACAAGCTACAAATTGAATGTTCTTTCAGATTTTTAGGTCTAAAATTGGCTGAGAAACAAATTAATTTCGATAGAATTTTGGTTAGGTTAGGTTAGGTTAGGTTAGGTTAGGTTAGGTTAGGTTAGGTTAGGTTAGGTTAGGTTAGGTTAGGTTAGGTTAGGTTAGGTTAGGTTAGGTTAGGTTAGGTTAGGTTAGGTTAGGTTAGGTTAGGTTAGGTTAGGTTAGGTTAGGTTAGGTTAGGTTAGGTTAGGTTAGGTTAGGTTAGGTTAGGTTAGGTTAGGTTAGGTTAGGTTAGGTTAGGTTAGGTTAGGTTAGGTTAGGTTAGGTTAGGTTAGGTTAGGTTAGGTTAGGTTAGGTTAGGTTAGGTTAGGTTAGGTTAGGTTAGGTTAGGTTAGGTTAGGTTAGGTTAGGTTAGGTTAGGTTAGGTTAGGTTAGGTTAGGTTAGGTTAGGTTAGGTTAGGTTAGGTTAGGTTAGGTTAGGTTAGGTTAGGTTAGGTTAGGTTAGGTTAGGTTAGGTTAGGTTAGGTTAGGTTAGGTTAGGTTAGGTTAGGTTAGGTTAGGTTAGGTTAGGTTAGGTTAGGTTAGGTTAGGTTAGGTTAGGTTAGGTTAGGTTAGGTTAGGTTAGGTTAGGTTAGGTTAGGTTAGGTTAGGTTAGGTTAGGTTAGGTTAGGTTAGGTTAGGTTAGGTTAGGTTAGGTTAGGTTAGGTTAGGTTAGGTTAGGTTAGGTTAGGTTAGGTTAGGTTAGGTTAGGTTAGGTTAGGTTAGGTTAGGTTAGGTTAGGTTAGGTTAGGTTAGGTTAGGTTAGGTTAGGTTAGGTTAGGTTAGGTTAGGTTAGGTTAGGTTAGGTTAGGTTAGGTTAGGTTAGGTTAGGTTAGGTTAGGTTAGGTTAGGTTAGGTTAGGTTAGGTTAGGTTAGGTTAGGTTAGGTTAGGTTAGGTTAGGTTAGGTTAGGTTAGGTTAGGTTAGGTTAGGTTAGGTTAGGTTAGGTTAGGTTAGGTTAGGTTAGGTTAGGTTAGGTTAGGTTAGGTTAGGTTAGGTTAGGTTAGGTTAGGTTAGGTTAGGTTAGGTTAGGTTAGGTTAGGTTAGGTTAGGTTAGGTTAGGTTAGGTTAGGTTAGGTTAGGTTAGGTTAGGTTAGGTTAGGTTAGGTTAGGTTAGGTTAGGTTAGGTTAGGTTAGGTTAGGTTAGGTTAGGTTAGGTTAGGTTAGGTTAGGTTAGGTTAGGTTAGGTTAGGTTAGGTTAGGTTAGGTTAGGTTAGGTTAGGTTAGGTTAGGTTAGGTTAGGTTAGGTTAGGTTAGGTTAGGTTAGGTTAGGTTAGGTTAGGTTAGGTTAGGTTAGGTTAGGTTAGGTTAGGTTAGGTTAGGTTAGGTTAGGTTAGGTTAGGTTAGGTTAGGTTAGGTTAGGTTAGGTTAGGTTAGGTTAGGTTAGGTTAGGTTAGGTTAGGTTAGGTTAGGTTAGGTTAGGTTAGGTTAGGTTAGGTTAGGTTAGGTTAGGTTAGGTTAGGTTAGGTTAGGTTAGGTTAGGTTAGGTTAGGTTAGGTTAGGTTAGGTTAGGTTAGGTTAGGTTAGGTTAGGTTAGGTTAGGTTAGGTTAGGTTAGGTTAGGTTAGGTTAGGTTAGGTTAGGTTAGGTTAGGTTAGGTTAGGTTAGGTTAGGTTAGGTTAGGTTAGGTTAGGTTAGGTTAGGTTAGGTTAGGTTAGGTTAGGTTAGGTTAGGTTAGGTTAGGTTAGGTTAGGTTAGGTTAGGTTAGGTTAGGTTAGGTTAGGTTAGGTTAGGTTAGGTTAGGTTAGGTTAGGTTAGGTTAGGTTAGGTTAGGTTAGGTTAGGTTAGGTTAGGTTAGGTTAGGTTAGGTTAGGTTAGGTTAGGTTAGGTTAGGTTAGGTTAGGTTAGGTTAGGTTAGGTTAGGTTAGGTTTTTTTTTTTTTTTTTTTTTTGGGAGTGAATGGAGTGTATATACTCCATCCGTACGGATTGGCGATAAGCTTTTGAGCACGCGGTGCTAACGGTTTACACGTTGTGCTCGGCCATGAGATAGGTCTTAGTTGATAATTAACTTATTGCTATTTCTGAGATGCAACGGTAGAATTTTTAATTAACTAAGTTGAATTGAATGTTTTAAGGTGATCTATTATATATTTAATTAGATTAAAGAAGCTTTCAGCGGTGGACTCTCTGGAAGAGCATTCAAGAATGTTTCCAGGGTCCACTCTGAAGTTTTGGCATAAAATTGTATGGTCGAGGCGTTGACGAGCGAATTTCGGACATTCAGTTAGAAGGTGAGTAAAGGTTTGTTTTATTGGTACACTATTGTCGCACGGGCAATGATCATTGGCCGTGATATTAAATCGGTGGAGGTATTCTTTATGAAAGGCATGATTACTTAGGTATTGGGTGATGTAAAAATTGGGGGTGAACTTAGAGATGAAGTCTTTAAGTTCGCGGTGGGTGGGGAAAATTGACTTTGTGTATAGACATTTGTTGTTGTTGTTGTAAAAGGTTTCGGAGGCTGATTCTAATGTTTGTACGTTGTGCAGTTTAATATGGGAGATTGGAATTTGATTAAAGATCGGAGTCTTGTGAGCTGTGGCGGCTTCCTTGGCTGCTTGGTCAGCAAGCTCATTCCCCGGTATTCCGCAGTGTGCCTTAGCCCAGAAAAAGTGTGTTGATGTGTTTGGGTGTGTGTGAATTAGTGTGTGTATTTGTACAACGATGTTGTTGAAGTTGTTGGGGTCTTTTATTGCCATAAGTGAGGACTTACTGTCTGAGAACAGAAGGAGCTCGCGCGGATGGTGTTTGTAGGCATAAGTGAGGGATTCCCTGATTGCGACGAGCTCCGCCTGGAAGACAGAGCAGCAGTCGTGGAGTTTGTGTTTTTTAGTGATCGTCGGGTGGTTGGGTCTGACGATCACAAAGGCTGCTCCAACCCCGTCTTCGCTTTTACTTCCGTCGGTGTATGTTCTCCATGTGTCAGGTGTGGTGAGTGTATGTGTGATTATTGCTTCGTCATGTTCGGCGGTGTTGTTTACTTCGGTAAACGGAATAGTGACTCTATTGGATGGATGTAGAAGCTCCGACGGAGCTGCTAGGCGCTCGATCGGGAGGTCGTGCGGGAGATAAGAGGCGTGCCCAGATCGCCTGGCGTTCTCCACTTCCGCAGTACACGCTATGCGCGCTGGTAAAGGTGGCAGTTTGGCAAGCGTGATGGAGAGTATAGTGCTCAGGGTTTTGAATCCCCGAATGATTTTGATGGCGAATAGTCGCTGTAGTGAAAGCAATCTGCTCTCGACACACTTGAACTTTAGGGCGTCCACCCAGATGGAAGCCGAGTAAGTAATGATCGGAGTGATGACTCCGTAGTATATAGTCCTGATGTTCTCTGGGTGGACTCCCCAGGTTGGGCGTATGAATGCTTGGAGCTTCATAAACAGCTTTTTGGCTTTATCTATAACGTAGTTCACATGTTTGACAAATTTTAGCCTGCTGTCTATGAAAACTCCAAGATATTTTATGTGAGGGACAAAGGGGACGTGGGAACCTTCACATAAGATGCGGGTCTTGGCTGCCTTGTTAGTGAAGGCGATTGCACGTGTCTTGTCGGATCCGAACGTGAGCTTCACACTGTTTCCCCACTCCACAATGCGCTCGACGGCTTGGTTGGTGCGGCGTTCTAGGTCTTCGACGTATTTGGCGTTGCAGATCAAAAGCACGTCGTCAGCGTAGGCTTGGAGGTGACAGCCCGGGGGCATCTCGGTTTCGAGGAGCTCGTCCAAGATCAAGTTCCATAAGATCGGCCCGACGACCGATCCTTGGACGCATCCCCTGGTCATCACCTTTCTCGCTGAGCAGTCCGAGAAGTTAACGGAAACTGACCTGTCCGTGACGTAACTTCGTAACATCTGATAGATGTTACGCGGACAGTCGTTGTGCTGTAGTCTTGTGAAGATTGCAGGCCACCACGCCATGTCGAACGCCGATTTAATGTCGAGCGAGACGGCTAGAACGTGTTCGCCGGTGTTCTTGGTGTTTAAGATGATGTCGAGAGCGTCTTGGATGGCAGTCGTGGTATTTGTTTGTAGGCGGAAGCCGTACTGCCGACGTACAATTTTGCCCTTGAGGTGTAGGTGGTGGGTTAGCCGGTTTATGATCAGCTTCTCCAGGAGCTTGCCAAATACCTTCACCAAACCAATAGGCCGGTAGGATGATGACTTAGTGTAATCGTCCTTATTCGGCTTTGGTATAATTTTGGTGATAGTAGACTTCCAGGTGGTCGGGAAGTATTCTAGTGACAAGCATCTGTTCATGATGCTGGTGATCACGTCGGGGAAGCATTCGGCGAATTGGTAGCAGATGTCAGAAGTCAAGTGGTCGGCACCGGGGGCCTTTTTGTGACCAATAGTTTTAAGAGTCTCGAGGACTTCGGTCTTAGTGAACGGCGGCTCATCTGGGTGTTCCGGCGCGTTATCCACTTGGCCTCTGACATCCTTCTGTTGGCCAGTGTCTTCGTGTGGGTTATCGTCCGGGTAGAAGACCCTGAGGAGGTTCTCTGCGGTGTCTTTCGAGTCGGTGGTGTAGCTGCCATCAGGGAGTAGGAGAGTAGCAGGGGGCTGGGTAATGGGTCGAGTGCGCATAATGCGGTTCGTTACGGACCAAACGTCCTCTTTCCCCTGCCGCTCGCAAAAAGCACGGAATGTAGCAGTAGAGGCAGCACAGCACGCATCCGAGTATCGCTTTCTTATTTTGTCCCTCTCCTGAACAATATCGGTGATCGGGAGGCCCCGCTTCACAGCCTTGCTGAGCTGGTGATGGTTTTGGATTACCTGCCTTTTGAGCTCGGTAAGGTCATCGTTCCACCAAATGGGGCGACTAGGCGGTTTTTGGGAGCGGGGTAGAAGGTCATCGCAGGTTTTCTGAATGGCATCGGTAGTTAATTCTATGATGCGATCGAGCTCGTCTTTAGTGCAGTGGTTGATTTCTGCTGTGTCGGGGATTTTATTTACCAGGCTTGATCGGAACTGTTCTTTAAGGGGGTCCCACTTGACATTAGCGGTGTTATATCGGAAGGTGGATAGTTTAAGTTTTTTGTTGAAATCTAAAGCTTTGTTGTTGGAGAGCGGAATGGAGAAGGTGATAGCGTTGTGGTCAGAGGAGGGACAGATGTTGAAGTCAACACGCCAGTTCTCGACGTTTATCTGGTTTTGTCCGCAACGAGAGTGGTTGCTTATCAAAGTGAGGTCAACAATAGAAGCCCTGGGGAGGCCATGGGTCATGGTTTCAAATGTTGGGTCGGTGCCAATGTTACAGATGGTGAGGTCGTGGGATATGGTCAAATCGGCTACTTGGTTACCCCTGGCGTTTGGCTGCTTACATCCCCATGACGGGTGCCACCCGTTGAAGTCCCCTCCGATGATGTGCAGAGCGCCTGTAGAATCATTGAGGAGTTCCTCCAGTTGTTTCAGGGTATTGTGTCGGTCAGTTCTAGGCTCAACGTATATGGACGACAGGACCACCTTCCTGCCGGTTCTCTGCGTCAGTTGAACGATACTCAAGTTGGGAGTTGAGAACTTAGTGATTCCTAATGTACTGACCCCAAAGTTTCTTATAAGGAGAGCAGCCTTAGTCGTTCTGTCAGGAGAAGGAAATTGGTAAGTAGTGTACCCTGGTACATCCCTCATAACATTACTGCCAGCTGGTATGTAGGGTTCGCTTATGAAAGCGAAATCACAGGTATCCTGCCCGCTGAGATACACTGCCATTTCCTGATGGGCGTTCCTGCCGTGGCCCAAGTTTATTTGCAAGATGTTATATTTGTCTTTAGGTGGATTGACGTTAGCTTGTAAGTTTCTATGATCCATAGTTGATTCGGGATTTCACTTTGGTTTCCATTAGAGTTCGGAGTGGGCAGGTGACGGAGGTAGCGCTATGATGATAGGAGGGGGCAGGTGAGCGGGAGGTGGTGTTAGATTTAGCGGAAGTGCAGTTGAAGCATTTGATGGCATTTGGGGAATCCTTGACAGGGCAGCCTGCGTATTCGTGCTCAGCCGAGGCACAGTGGGAGCACGCGATGGAACCCTTGCAGTGCTTTTTGGTGTGTCCAAATTGGAGGCACTTGAAGCACTGCAGCAAGGGAACATGCTCACATGCGTGCACCCTCTGGTGGTCTATGTTGACCTTGCCTAAAGTGACTATGGCTTTAAATACGTCTGGGGAGGCAATCAGTACCGCGTTGTAAAGGTGGGATTTGCGGTTGCCTCTGCTGAACTGGTAGACAAGGTCCGAGTTCGATGTGGCCTTGTCTTGGATGTCAGGATTCTGCTGCAGGATGATCTCTGCCAGCAGGTCCTTGGGCGTGTCTACGCTGATACCCTTGATAATTATGGATGGTTTGAGGGTGCGTGCTGGCTCGGCAGTGACGTCGCTAAATGTGGAGTTGGATTTAGCCAGTGCTGCATCTCGTTGGACAACATTGTCAAACTCGATTCGAACTTTGTTGTTCGAGACAAACTTGGCGGCTGCTGGGGCAAAAGTCATGTCGCGAAAGGAGACAGTGCTTCTCCAGGCCTGTAGAGTTTCCGAAGGGGACTTTACTGGTTTCTTCGAAGTTATTACCATTGCAGGCCTGCTGGATGGGGGGTTTAGGCGTTGGGCGGGACGAGGCTCTTTCACGTTGTTCCGACGCGTCGCAGTCGAAGCTGCTTTACTGGCGTAGGTTTCCGGAGGGTTAGCGGTAATGGGTGCAGCAGTGGGAGCGCGATGGGGACGGACGGTGAGCTCTCCCAGCTCCTCCCGGATGGCTGCTTTAATCACTGCGACTGTTGAGGCGTTGGTGGTGACGTATGCGTCATCGCCGTCGGTCTGTGTGCTGATTGAGCGAGTGTTGAGGTTGCGCAGAGCTGCTTGGCTGAAGGAAAGCCTTCCGGGAGAGTTCGTGTATGGGGCTGCCTCCACGCTTAGTGTCTCGACTTCCCGTATGTAGTCTTGTATGTGGTTGCGCAGGTCGTTGACACATTTGTCGATCGCAACTCTGTTTTGCTTGGTGACACTCTTATTAGCGTGCAGCTGAGTGTGGATTTCATCCAGACTGGGTTTTAATAGCGTCCAGAGGCGAGACGCTCGACCTCCGTCAGCGGAAGTTCCACTGAGCCACAACCTGTCCATCTCGGAGGTTTCCGCAAGGCTCGGGGCATCCGGCGTGAGGTTCGCCGGTGCCGCCCCGAGAGCGGCCCGCTCCGGTGTCCTTTGCAGTGTGGCTACAGGTTTGTCCTGCACTGTGACATGAGGTCTGGGTGACAGTGTGCCAGTCTGGATGAGTTGATCTGCTATTGCGGGAGGAAGCAAGACGTCCGGGCGATTTTCAACGGTGTAGGTGGTGTTGTGTGCGAGACAGACGTCTCCCACTGGTTCTGGTGCAGAAACTTGCATGCCTGGCTCCACTCTTTGGGTTTCTAGGGGTGCCTGTTCGCGCTGTGTTAGCGACTCGCTTGGTACTTGGGCTCCGCGGGCTTTGTGAGGCGATTGGGGAGGTGTTCTGTACATTCCGCATGTGTACATATTAAGAAAATTTAAAAATTAATAATGGGTAAACTATTGCTCTGAAAATTATTGTTAAGGGCTCAAAAAGTAGGTCTTGTTTGGGTTTCTGTTTGTACCAAATTACAGATTTTTATGTCTGTAAATAACGGAGGTATGAATTTATTTCTGTGTACTTTTTAATTTATTGAAAATGTGAATTTGCGGAATGAAACAGCAATTTGTAAGGAAACAGTGTCAATAAAAGGTGAAGATATTAATAAGAACTATTGATTAAGGCAATGAAATCAGAAATTGACCGTTTGGGGACAAAGATATTGAAGCTCAAAGTGCGTTGCTAAGACACTTTTTGCAGGCACCGAAAAATTTGGGAAAGTCTGAGAAAATTTGTATGAGGAGTGTAAGAAACTTCAGAATTTAACACCAGGGTAATTTAATGTGTACAGAGAGCTACTAAAATGTGAAAACAGATGAGAAATATACTAATAAACGGCAAAATGGCAGATGGTTGAAAATTCGGACTTACAAAAACTACT